>OY998167.1:79174125-79734125 GCA_963921995.1 Oxystoma pomonae | reverse complement strand
TGCAGCTTTCATGAGTACAGGTTGGGTGCAAGCAGAGTTAGAGATCCAAACTCGCTGTTTTCGACAAGTTTGTGTTCTGAAACGCACCTAATATTTTGAAACTGACATTTTGACATTAATATAAATGTAAAGAAAACTTGGATTTTGATTTTTAATACTTTTCATAAACCAAAACACCTTTAAATGAACACAAAGTTATTCTATTCCATATTTTATTACTACACATCTAAAACATTGTGTGGCACCAAGTATTTATCGGGAAAATCAATTTATAAGGGTAAGTTTGGATTAGAGTGACACATAACCCCAATTTTAATTTGCTCTACAGAATGTTTGCCATTAAGTAGTACTAAAGTAAGTTTAAATTTTTATTTTTTTTAATTTACAACTTTTTGAAAATTGAAACTTTTTTCTTACATCCAACAAAATATATTGTGTCGAAATGATTATTCATTAAATAGATAAATTAAATTCTTCTTACAAAGCTGACTATGTCCAAAACTCAAGAAAAGTTGGTTTAAAATGCTTAAAATCAAAAATTTCACTTAAACTTAGGACCGTGCTAAAATAGACTAAACCCTTTAATTAAATCACACTGTCAATTTTTAAATAAAATAAATAAATAATTACTCATTAGGATGAAGATGATTTTGCCACCGGTAAAGGAAGAAATACTATGTTGAATATTTTTAGAATCTATTTAAATTTGCGAAGCACGACTAGCAGCATTCAAAAAGATGCATTTTGTAAATAATCTAAGTATGAAAAATTAAAATTTTTGCCTCTTTTGTTTTTGGTGATATTTTTGAACACCCTCTATAATAAGTGAACGCCTAGTGTTTATCAAATTAGGAATTTATCAGACCCATATAATAATAAAATGTTCATCGTAAAAACGATTTACCATAAAAACTGCAATTTGTTTAAACCGATTTTTTATGCGAACCTTATTTCTTCAAACCCATTCAATAACAAATTCGAAATTTATAAAACCCGTTTAAACCCTTTGTGTCGGACTTTTTTTTATAATTTCGGTACTCTGAAAAAACAACTTTATTCGGTATAATTAGTCCTGGAGGGCTATAGAGGGTTGTTTCACCGGGGAACCGGTAGGACATAACAACGCTTTTTCTACCTTGAACTATCAACTATAAATAATCACAATTCAACTAACTAAATTCAGAACGAAACATTTCTAGCTCTTATGAAAATAAAAAAAAAATTCTTGTCAGACAGGAACAGACCGACGTTACATCTGAAAAAAATCGAAATATGAAAAAAGTATCTGGATAATCTAGTTCGATGAGATTCAGATTTCTCAGAGCATAGAGCACATCTGCAAGAAGTACACACGAGTCAAACCTCACTTCTGAGGATACCTGAGCTTTGTAGCAAAGCACTGTGGACACTGGTCTTCCAATTTTCGTGGCATTTTTATTTGCTCCAATAAGTCCAAAAACTATAGCAGTTCAAAATAACTTGAGAGATGGAACTCTTGCTCACTACTACTATTTTCTAACTCAGATCCACAATCGCTTAGAATATTGTCTATCAGCGTGAACAAGTCGGTTGACTCCATCGCTTCCACATCTTGAAATATTATTTTATCCTGGCCACGTAAACAAAAAATATTTTATGGCCTATCGGTATCACCATGAAACCCCCAATATTCTTTTACAAAAAATACAGTAAAAGTAACATTATCGCACTTAAAAATCTATTGTATAGCTTGCCGTGTATCCTAAAATTAAAATAATAATCAATTCACCTTACCAGACATTCTAAAAATATCAAAATTGGACCTTTTTCCAGACCTAATCAACGTTTACTAAAAACCACGTGTATAAACAACAAATAGAAATATTAAACTGACCTATGGCGCAAAAACAATTATTGGAGCGTAACGATACCTAGCTCAGTTAAGTTTCCCCCCCCCCCCAGATCGATTTTCTCAAAAATTTTTATGCCACAATTTTGCACACATTTTGCACAACACAAATCAAATTTTGCACACCTTCCTACAAGAAACTACAGCCCATTTTCTGTGGGGGGGCCAACTTGACATTGCCCCCCCCCCAACAATATTTTTCAAAAATTATGATGTCATTTGAAAGGTCTTATTTTGCACAATTTTTCACACCCATTATAAAATTTTGCACACCTCCCTGTAACCAACACGAGGGTTCTGAAAATATCAAGTTTACCCCCCCCCCCCCAGTCAATATTTTTCAAAAAATTTGGTGTCGTTAGAGAGGTCTTATTTTGCACAATTTTGCTCACCTCCCTGTAACCCACACGAGGGTTCTCAAAATATCAAGTTTGCCCCCCCCCAGTCAATATTTTTCAAAAAGTTTGGTGTCGTTAGAAAGGTCTTATTTCGCACAATTTTTCAGACCCATTTTAAAATTTTGCACACCTCCCTGTAACCCACACGAGGGTTCTGAAAATATCAAGTTTGCCCCCTCCCAGTCAACATTTTTCAAAAAATTTGGTGTCGTTAGAAAGGTCTTATTTTTCACAATTTTGCACACCCATTTTAAAATTCTGCACACCTCCCTGTAACCCACACGAGGGTTCTGAAAATATCAAGTTTGCCCCCCCCCCCAGTCAATATTTTTAAAAAAATTTGGTGTCGTTAGAAAGGTCTAATTTTGCACAATTTTGCATACCTCTCTCTAACCCACACGAGGGTTATGAAAATATCAAGTTTGCCCCCCCCCAGTCAAAATTTTTCAAAAATTTTGGTGTCATTAAGAAGGTCTGATTTTGCACAATTTTGCACACCGATTTTAAAATTTTGCACACTTCCCTTTAACCCACCCGAGGGTTCTGAAAATATCAAGTTTGCCCCCCAGTCAATATTTTTCAAAAATTTTGGTGTCATTAGGAAGGTATAATTTTGCACAATTTTGCACACCCATTTTAAAATTATGCACACCTCTCTCTAACCTACACGACGGTTCTGAAAATATCAAGTTTGCCCCCCAGTCAATATTTTTCAAAAATTTTGGTGTCATTAGAAAGGTCTACTTTTGCACCATTTTGCACACCCATTTTACAATTTTGCACACCTCCCTCTAACCCACACGAAGGTTCTGAAAATATCAAGTTTGCCCGCCCCCCCACCGTCAATATTTTTCAAAAAATTTTGAGTCATTCGAAAGGTCTATTTTGCACAATTTTGCACACCCTTCAGTACCCCACAAGAGCGTTCTTAAAAAAGTTTGCCCCCCCTCAGTTAATATTTTTCAAAAAATTTATGTCATTCGAGAACCCTAATTTTGCACACCTATTTTCAAATTTTGCACACCTCCCATGCCGTTTTCTTTTTGTGGCGTTTACGGTTAAACTTGGTCCTAAAATTTCCCAGAAGTATAAGCAAACGAAGGAGACCTCGATTGTGTAATATCTTTGAATATTGTTTAAATTTACAGATAATTGTTTATTTTTACATTTGTATATAATCAAAAGTTTTTAATTTTTATGAATTTCCGGATTATACTTAAATTTTCATATCAAAAATACAATGACGTCATGTATTAACTGATATGAACCGAAAAAATCGATGTAGACAGCGCATCCTGTCATGTTCGATGCCTTGAGAATCGGAACCAGCCTATTTTGCCGGTTCAGAATGGTTGCGGTTCTCAAGGTATCGATTTTTACAGGATGTGCTATCTACGTCCATTTAGATGATGTCATAGCATGTGAAAAATTAAGTATAATCCGGAAATTCATAAAAATTATAAACTTTTGATTATAGACACATGTAAGCATAAGCAATTCTATGTAAATTTAAACAATATTTGAAGAAATTACACAATCGAGGTCTCCTTATTTTGCTTATACTTCTGGGAAATTTTAGGACCAAGGTTAACGTAACCGCTACAAAAAGAAAACAGCTCCAGTAACTAGTAGGTAGGTATATGCACCTATATCTGAATTCGGGACAGGTATCCGCGGGAGGTGGGAGGTTGTACGTGCCGTAAAGAGTAATGCGTGCGTACCTACACCTACCACGCGCGAAGGCTTTTTATGTAATATATTGAAATGTCGCTTAGCAATGCCTAGTTTTATTTGTGAGCATGATTCAGAATGACTTCGGGTGAAGTTTCCGAAGTTTGCAACGTGTATTTTAAATGTAAACGCCTCTATTTAAAATACATAACATTACGTAACGCCTGTTTCCCACCTATGCGTGCCCACCCTGACTCTAAAAACGGTGGGTTTTGCAAGAAGAAAGAATCTTCATTTTTGTATAAAAACCAAAGCTCACATGTGCGGGGCATCAAAACAAAAGTAGAGGCTAACAGATCATTATTCTTCTTGCTGCTCTATTTTTATGAAATTTTTGGTTTGTTCTTTTAAAGGGAAAAGGGTAAAGGAAAATTCTATTAACCGACACTCCAACGAGTTGCACCAAATCCGAGATGCGTTGATCTGGTTTTTCGAACGGGCTACGCCAAGTCCGACAAAGACAAGATATATTTGTTTTTTGTTAGACTTAAAAATGGGAAATTTCATTAACCGACGCTCCAACGAGTTACCCCAAATCCGAGATGCGTTGATCTTGTTTTTCCAACGGGCTACCCCAACTCCGAGAAAAACAAGATAATTAAAAGGGAAGGGGATACATAATTATATTTACCGTAACCACCAATAGAAAGCACTAAGAAATTCAAATTATTTTCTTAAGGCATTTTAAGTTTTAAATTAACCTGACCTCAGTTAGAAATAGAAACAATGCAGCCCCAACAATTAAATCGAAAACCGTTTTTAGGTAAGCGAATTTCAAGGGGGGAAGTAGAAGTAGTAGTTTATGAGTGTTCGTATCTTGGTTATTGTTTTATATAGATTATGCAGGGATAAAATATTTATACTCTCTATAAAGATAGTTTTGCAGGTCACATTCATATTATTATTCCTTAAGGATCATAAGAACTGTAGAGTGAGTTGACCGATGTTTTTTGATGGATTAGAGAGAGGGAGGAAATCGAGCTTTGTCAACAGAGGCTGTAATGATGTGGCCATAAACTAACCTCATTATGATATAATGTGTAAGTTGGTGTAGGTCGTGCTTTGGTTGTTGTATATGATACTTATACGAATATAATAAAGCTTGTCACTGATAAAGCTATGGTCGGCTGTCGTGTAATTCAATGGGCGAGCGACAGTGCGGATTGCTAAACGGGTAGTTTTTATCCCATGATAACATATTCTTAATATGACTTTGTAACTTTGCTACGGTAAGGTTACCTAGGGCTTGATATTCGTCCATTTATAATATCCAAATACATTGGATCGTTCTAGGATGGCCTAACGTGTCATTTGCCTAGGCGGTTCAAACAAGCAGCTCGATACTCACCTCGATTGGATCTCACAGCAGATATGGACAGGTATAATTTGATTCAGGGGAATATGAACAAAAATCTCTGTCGATTAATAAATATTGATCTTCTCTAAGGACAGTATTCTTATTTAAGTTGTAAAGATCTTGGTATATTTTGCGTATATATTTTTGGTAATATTGTTAAATGGATTTACTTGATTTTTCCCTAATTTTTATGTATTAATTTAATTTTTGGTATTCTTTTTTTTAATAAAAGAAAAATTGATTGTATTTTAATGGTATGCTTTTATTTGACTTCTGGTAGGAGGTCAACTGTATCAAACTCTTTAGAACCGTAAAAGCAAATATAAAAAACAAACACAATGTAGGGACATGGGACACTTGTTAATGTATAAAAGCAACACCTGGCCAGTGGGGTTTTCATAATTTAACAAGACCCGGGTAAGAAATGTCTCAGCGTTATATAGGGGGTCGCGGGTTAGGGTCAAAATTGGGCAAAATAAGGGTTACGTAATAAGTGCACTACCTCTCAGTTTACGCAATTACTTTGTGGTTGGCGGTAAATATAACCTAACTTTTTTGTTACTTTTTATTTTTTTTAGTCGATGATACGAGGTACGTTTCAATAAATTTTTCAAAAATATTACGAAAAAAATAAAATAACGATAACACAAAGTAATTCCTCCGGAAATTTCGGACTCTGTTATGGAACTGCGCAGTCGCAGAAGTAACAATAATAATAAGGAAAAAGACAAAAACACTGACCAAAAAGAGCTTAAGTGTGAATGGAACTTTAACTTTCTACCTATTGCGGTGTCATCACATTTGTAGCAAGCTTTGTTTCCGTCTTTGGGTTGGGAATTGAGTCAAATTTACATGACATATTTTTTTAATTCGATTTGATTTTTTTTTCAATCTATAAAAGGAATAATATTTTTTTTTATTCGCCATTTTAAGTGCATGAAGTATAAAAACAAAATGTCTAAAATGTTCATGTGTAGAAATAAATAAACAACTTTTCCAATTATAATTATTGACGCACGGAATTTTTTCATGTAAACCTAGTTAATGACACACCAAAACGCCAAACGCGTAGTGTAAACTGCAAAATCAAGGCGGGCGTCATCACCGTAGCCGCTGTCCGCAAATAGAAAGGTGTGATCCCATCATTATCCAGATGAAAATTTTCGGACGCACCCATAAATCGGAGGCGCGTTCGACCTCGGGTGCAACTTGCCCCAAAATGGGTAAGTGCAGCCCTCTAGAATTTTGATAAGTCTTTGTTATTCTTGGCATGTAAAAGAGAGAGATAGAAATACGGCGTTATAGGCATTCTTAGTAATTTTCGGTAAGATGTATCTGAGCTTCATAGAAAGTGACAGTTTCCTCGTCCTTCACTCCCCAAATGCACCTACCTAAATTTTTGAGTGTTCTGGACCAAATTTTGACGTTTCTTTAACCTTGGGCATCTTGTCTTTACACTTTGCAGTGTGTATTTGTGGAAGAAAGTTAAGTATACAGCTTAAAAAAGTGTAGGTTGTATAAAAACAAGCTTACGGAACCGTCGAGTGAATTAGATCGTACCCCTATTCACTCCACGGTCCCGTAAGTATAGGTATGTTTTTTATCCCATTTTTTTGAGCTGTAAGTAAGTAAAATATGCGTGCGGGAAAGTAGAAAGTTCTGAAAGAAAACAAAGCGTCGTTTTTTTTAAAGAAAGTGTTTATTTTACGTGACAAAGACTTTTATGGAACTTAAAATTAACGTTTTTATTTTATTAGACACTTAAAGTCAATTATCAAAGTTAACACTATCCTAAAACGTATCTCTATCGAGTGGACTAATCAACCATGTGCAGTTTTAAATATATGGGGAATGCGAGACAGCTCCAGCTGATCAAAGTACGGCTGGATACCTATTCTTCAGTTTCGAGAGAAACTTTCGTGTAGGAACGATCACATCCTTTATTTCAACCTATAGGCAAGCCCCAATGCGGTTACGGAACATTCGATAAGCTGAAAAGCTCCACGGCGCCCGCGCAGAGCCCTCTCGAATGCCGCTTTTCAGGAGAACCTGCTCTCTTCCCCATAACCAGTCGATGTAAGTTGTAGGAGAGTTCTCTTGATATTCCGTAGCCCGGTAATGTCCGGCGGTGCTCGACTGATATCGGATGGCTAGTGCAAGCAGTCAAACTATCCTATTGGTTCAAATCACTGATGTGAGCGTTCCTATAGGAGTGTTCTCTCGAAACTGAAGAATAAGTACCCTGTCCTGCAATACGTGTCAGGATAACACGAAAGAAGACGTGACGTTACGTAGTTTTCACCCAAGACAACACAAAAATGTGTCATTTTGATCAGTTGGAGATGTCATGCATTCGCCATAAATTTAAAAGTGTACTTGGTTATTGATAATTGGCTTTAAGTGTCGATTATCAATAAAAACGGTATAGTTATGTCTGTTACTCTATTTTAATAAGAATAAAAAATGACAGGGATATAAATTTAATACTAAATTTAAACTTAAATAGTGAGTAAAATAAGTTTTTCTTTTACCCACTCCAATCTAAAAAAGGATAAGTAGATACCTATAGTGTTTTTTCACTTTAGTCAAATAATAAGGTACATAATCTCCGTTTAAGTTAAAAGTATAGTTTTATGTATACATTTTTTACCTAAGGCATGCGTATTTCCTTCAAATGCACGATTTGGTCTTAAATTTTAGTCTAATAAGGTTTTTGTTTAAAATTTGTTTACTCTCCTCCACATTATATCACAAGATTTTGTGCTAGTTAAAATTATAGGTTTTACACAAGCTAAATGTTTTTTTTTACCTAATTCAGTCTAATAAAGTTCGCGTCATCCGACGCATCCTGGTAAACAATGTATTTAGTGCCTCCTCCTTTATGGCGAATGCATGACATCTCCAGCTGATCGAAATGACACGTTTTTGTTGATAGAGCAACGTCTTGGATAAAAACTACGTAACGTCACGTCTTCTTTCGTGTTATCCTGACACGTATTGCAGGACAAGGTACCTATGCTTCAATTTCGATAGGACACTCCTATAGGAACGCTGACTAACTGCTTGCACTAGCCATCCGATATCAGTCGAGCACTGCCGGACATTACCAGGCCACCGCATATAAAGACAACTCTCCTACAACTTACATCGACTGGTTATGGGGAAGAGAGCGGGTTCTTATGAAAAGCGGAATTCGAGAGGGCTCTGCGCGGGCGCCGTGGAGCTTTTCAGCTTATCGGAGGTTTCGTAGCCGCATTGGGGCTTGCCTATTGGTTGAAATAAAGGATGTGATCGTTCCTACACGAAAGTTTCTCTCGAAACTGAAGAATAGGTATCCAGGCGTACTTTGATCAGCTGGAGCTGTCTCGCATTCACCATATATTTAAAACTGCACATGGTTGATTGGTCCACTTGATAGAGATACGTCTTAGGGTAGTGTTAACTTTTATAATTGGCTTTAAGTGTCTAATAAAATAAAAACGTTAATTTTAAGTTCCATAGAAGTCTTTGTCACGAAATAATAACCTTGGTTGATAGATAAAATAAACACTTTCTTTAACAAAAACGACGCTTTGTTTTCTTTCTACTTTCCCGCACGTATATTTTACTTCAATAATAAACCAAAATAAAAGTTACAGCTCAAAAAAATGGGATAAAAACATTCCTATACTTACGGGACCGTGGAGTGAATAGGGGTACGCTCTAATTCACTCCACGGTTCCGTAAGATTGTTTTTATACCACCTACACTTTTTTAAGCTGTATAGTTAACTTATAAAAAAAAACAGAATTTTTTTGACGCCCAGACGGTTTCGTGCTTTTGGCGAAATAATAAAAAAAAATAGTTATTCCCAGTCTCGTCCATTAAATTCATTTCTTCCCCAAATACACACTGCAAAGTGTAACAAGATGCCCAAGGTCGAAGAAACGCCAAAATTTGGTGCAGAACACCCAAAAATTTAGGTAGGTGCATTTGGGGAGTGAAGGACGAGGAAACTGTCACTTTCTATGAAGCTCAGACACATCTTACCGAAAATGACTAAGAACGCCTATAACGCCGCATTTCTATCTCTCTCTTTTACATGCCAAGAATACCAAACGCTTATCAAATTTCTAGAGGGCTGCACTTACCCATTTTGGGGCAAGTTGCACCCGAGGTCGAATGCGCCTCCGATTTCATGGTTGCGTCCGAAAATTTTCATCTGGATAATGGTGGGATCACACCCGAGCTGTTTTCCTTTTGTAGCGGTTACGGTTAACCTTGGTCCTAAAATTTCCCAGAAGTATAAGCAAAATAAGGAGACCTCGATTGTGTAATATCTTCGAATATTGTTTAAATTACCAGATAATTGTTTATGCTTACATGTGTATATAATCAAAAGTTTTTAATTTTTTTGAATTTCCGGATTATACTTAAATTTTCACATCAATAATGCTGTGACGTCATCTACTAGCTGACATGAACAGAACAAAGGGACGTAGATAGCACATCCTGTGAAGATCCATACCTTGAGAACCGCAACTATTCTGAACCGATTCTCAAAGTATCGAACATGACAGGATGCGCTGTCTACATCGATTTTTTCTGTTCATGTCAGCTAATACATGACGTCACAACATTTTTAATATGAAAATAGTATAATCCGGAAATTCATAAAAGTTAAAAACTTTTGATTATATACACATGTAAATATAAACAATTATCTGTAAATTTAAACAATATTCAAAGATATTACACAATCGAGATCTCCTTCATTTGCCTATACTTCTGGGAAATTTTGGAACCTAGGGTAACCGTAACCGCGACAAAAAGAAAACGGCACTTGCTATTTGCGGACAGCGGCTACGGTGATGAGCCTTGATTTTGCAGTTCACACCACGCGTTTGCCGTCTTGGTCTGTCATTTATTACACATGAACATTTTAGACATTTTGTTTTTATACTTCATGCAATTAAAATGGCGAATAAGAAAAAAAATTATTATTCCTTTTATAGATCGAAAAAAAAAATCAAATCGCATTCACAACATATGTCATGTAAATTTGACTCAATTCCCAACCCAAAGACGGAAACAACGCCTGGTGCAAATGTGATGACACCAATAGGTAGAAAGTTAAAGTTCCATTGACACTTAAGGTCTTTTTGGTCAGTGTTTTCGATTTCTTTCCTTATTGTTATTGTTACTTCTGCGACTGCGCAGTTGCATAACAGAGTCCGGAATTTCTGGAGGAATTACTTTGTGGTTATCGTTATTTTATTTTTTTCGTAATATTTTTGGAAAATTGATTGATGAGGTACGTATCATCGACTAAAGAAAATAAAAAGTAACAAATAACAAAAAAGTTAGGTTATATTTACCGCCAACCACAAAGTAAATGCGTAAACTGAGAGGTAGTGCACTTATTACGTAACCCTTATTTTGCCCAATTTTTACCCTAACCCGCAACCCCCTATATAACGCTGAGACATTTCTTACCCGGGTCTTGTTAAATTATGAAAACCCCACTGGCCAGGTGTTGCTTTCATACATTAACAAGTGTCCCAAGTCCCTACGAATGCCGCTTTTCAGGAGAACCCGCTCTCTTCCCCATAACCAGTCGATGTAAGTTGTAGAAGAGTTCTCTTGATATGCGGTAGCCCGGTAATGTCCGGCGGTGCTCGATTAATATCGGATGGCTAGTGCAAGCAGTCAAACTATCCTATTGGTCCAAATTACTGATGTGAGCGTTCCTGTAGCCAAATCAGACCTTTCTAATGACACCAAAATTTTTGAAAAATTTTGACTGGCGGAGGCAAACTTTATATTTTCAGAACCCTCGTGTGGGTTAGAGAGAGGTGTGCAAAATTTTAAAATGGGTGTGCAAAATTGTGCACAATTAGACCTTTCTAACGACACCAAATTTTTTGAAAAATTTTGACTGGGGGAGGCAAACTTGATATTTTCAGAACTGTGGGTTACAGGGAGGTGTGCAAAATTTTAAAATGGGTGTGCAAAATTGTACAAAATAAGACCTTTCTAACGTCACCAAATTTTTTTTAAAATGTTGACTGGGGGGGGCAAACTTGATATTTTGAAAACCTTCGTGTGAGTTACAGGGAGGTGTGCAAAATTTTAAAATGGGTGTGCAAAATTGTGCAAAATAAGATCTTTCAAATGACGTCATAATTTTTGAAAAATATTGACTGGGGAGGGGGCAACGTCAAGTTTGCCCTCCCCCACAGAAAATGGGCTGTAGTTTCAAGTAGGAAGGTGTGCAGAATTTGATTTGTGGTGTGCAAAATTGTGCAAAATGTGTGCAAAATTTTGGCATAAACATTTTTGAGAAAATCGATCTGGGGGGGGCAAACTTAACTAAGCTACGATACCTCATAGTAGTTTGAGCTCCGCCCATTGGTATCGCAGTGGATCCGTCAGGAGTTTGAAGAAAAATTATGGAGTAAATGGTTTCACTGTGAAACCGGTAGGCAACAACCCATTGTTCATCAAACTCATTCATATCAAACTCTTAATTTGTAAAACCCATTTTTTATAAAACCCGGAATTTCTCAAACCATTATTCTTCAAAACCGTCGCCAATAATACATGAACCGCAGGCGTACGCGCTGGTGGTGCGGCGCGTCTTTTCGATGCATTTGTCGTTCTATGTTCGCAAACTTGACTGAAAGTATTTACAGGTAGTGTTTAATAATTTGTGTATAGATGTCACTCTATTGTTCGTAACTGGAATACAAGCAACATCTATACACAAACTATTGAACGCTACCTGTACAAATATGCGCGCGTAGCAGCGACAAATGTATCGAAACGCCACTTGCGTGTACGCCTCCGGTTCATGTATTATTGGCGAATTCGCAAAAATTTTCTGATAAACAACGGGTTTTACGAATTCCGGCTTTAAAAAATAATGGTTTGACAAATTCCGGCTTTTATTAAAAATGTGGTTCGATTAAAAACGGGTCTTATAAATTTCGAATTTGTTATTGAATGGGTTTGAATAAATAACGTTCGGATAAAAAATTGGTTTAATGAATTGCAGTTTCTATAGTGAATGATTTTATGGCCGTCCTAATAAGTATGGCGCCATGCCGCTTAAACAACTAAATACGTCTTACCTCTCATTATACGTATAGTTATTAACTTTACAACAACTTGCATATTCTTTTGTTAATGTAATGCAAGCAAGTGTAAATAGGCGTATAAAATAATTGTTTTCGTCAAGAATCATATTGGATTTCCTTATAATAATTATCTGGATTATCAATATTACCAACGGCATTGAATAAATAGTTTAACTTATTATTAGGAATTAAAAACAAATAGGTGCAGAACTTTAGTAGCGCCTGTATATAATTTGTTTTAAAAATAAAGCATTATATTTTTTCTTAAATTTTTTGGCTATTACTTGATACGGCTTCAAAAAGTTTTATGATTTTCATAAGCTAACTTGTTGGTTGCTAAAACTTGGTTTATATTAAAATAAGCCAAAAAATTGAAACAGAAGATTTTTCAACAGTCTTATAGAATATAGAATATTGTTTATTTACAGCAAAGAAATCATACTAATTACAAAAAGTTCTAAATCCTATTTCCTCTTCTACCTGCAAATAGCCTCAAGGGCATTTAAAAGCCTCAATAGCTTATTGTAGGTTAGGCTATACATTTAGTAGTATAGCAGGAGTAGTAGAAATCCTTCCTCTATTTTTCCACTATCGCCACTTCCCGCACTTACTGTGCATTCTCTCCTGACCTCCCCGTTCTTTTAGTCCAGCATCTATACAGGGTGGAGACTTTAAATGGAATATTGGCCCTAGCGGGTTAAAATATAGTTTTTTAAAAAAATCCAAAAACAACTAAGAGACCAGCTAAAATTTTCGGCAAAAATTTTCAAATGAGAAGACTCCGATTGTGGCACTTTGATAGAAATATTATGGAAAAAGAAAAACGCTCGTGTAATTTATTTTGACATTTGTCAATCCATGTGCCAAAACCCTCAAAAAATTATTGTCTCGGACTTCAAATGTAACATTGCCCCTAGCGGGTTGAAAATTTGTTTTTTAGAAAAATCCAAAAACACGTCAATTAATATTTTTAGCAATTCAAATTTTCGGCATAAAATTTTTGTGAACGAACTTTCAGAAAGAGGTCCATTTTTTCAAATAAGAAGGCCCCGTTTGTGGCACCTTGTTGGAAAGCTTATGGAAAAAGAAAAACGCTCGTGTACTTTTTTTTAACATTTCTCAATCCAAGAAGATGCTGTCTAAATTTGACATTTAGAATGACACTTGCCTTTTTTAGATAAAAATTTTTAAGGCTTCTTAGAAGTTGTAAAACCTTTTTATTCATATCTTTTTTTCACCTCACATATAAATAGATACAATAGTATGATCATTTAAATGGAGCACCCTATACCAAAACGCTTTTAAAATGTGATATTTATTAGAGTAAAACAAGCAAACCTTAAAATTGTTAGCTGAATAACGCGAAAATGGTTTGTTGTTATTTGAATATAATAAAAACATCAATTTGTGAACTGGCGAAAAACCCTCACCCTGTATATCCAAAAGAAATCCTTTGAACATTTTCTTATGCTTATGTAAAACAAGCTTTGTCCAGATTATTTACTATCAAAAACAGCTGAATATTTTTTTACTATACTAGCACCGAACAAGCAATGTTCACACTGATACTACTATATTTATAATTATTAAATATATATTTCTAAAATTATACCTCTATCTTTTTTGAATTTTTGACCTATGTGGAATTTCTGTACAAAATGTAATAAAAGAACATTTTACCTTTTTATCAAACCACAACAAAGAATTAAAAGTCAACGGACAAAAACGTAATTAGGGATATTTTGGAACGGTTAAAATTTTGATAACTTTGACAGCCGCTGTGGTAGTGTTTAACAACCACTACCACACCAACCAGAGTTTTTGGAACATATTAAAAACGTTCACTTTTAAAAAATTTAAAGATGAGGAAAAAAGAAAAATTTGGCTTAATTTAAGTGTTTTATATGTTGGAACCTTGTAATATTTTATTATTTTTAAAATTAATTAAGCCAAAAATAATCTAAAATTAACCAGACAAATAACCACAACCACAACGAAATGGATTCGTAGCTTACGGCAGTGGTAGTGGTTAACTACCACAACGGAATGACGTTTAGCTATTGCGCAGATGCAGTAATTACCACAATCACTACGAAGTGTCAGATAAGCGTTCCAAAATATCTCAGTCAGCATAGCTTGACTTGAATATTTCTGACAATTCCGCAGGCAACTACTACATATTTTTTTAATACCTTCATCAAAAATATATTAGGGACTTATCGGTACATAAAGTCGGCATAGCCTGTCTTTAATAAAGACGACACTATTTTTGACAATTTCGCACGAAGTTTAAAGGGATTCTGACATTGTTGCTGTCTAGATATGTCATCTTTGCTATCAAAATAATGTGGACTTTCATAATGTTTGTGCCTGCCTTTAGTGACCGAAGGTCACGCTTTAATAAAGGACGACATTAACTTTAATTTGTCAACTTTAAGAATGGCACAATATGAGCATGTTTAGATGACATGTTTACGTGACAAAAATGTCAGAAACCTTTCAACCTTCGTGCGGAACTGTCAGAAATAGTGCCGAGTCAGGCTATGCCGATATTATGTACCGATAAGTCCCTGATTTTAGTAACTGTCTGCAGATAACTAAGCATGGCTTTTTTGGTTACCGATGTAAAGAAACTTTTTTTTTGATCACGGGTGCAAAAAAAGATTACTATCCGTTTTTTACCCAAAGGTAAAGAGAAATAGCGGAAAATAGTAATATTGAAAAAATCTAATTATTCTTGCCTAAGAATTAAGCCATTTCCGCCAGTTTTCACCAAGTATTTACGAAAAAATCATTTAAAAATATCGTCAAAATAGCAAATTGTCAAATATTAAAATGTCGCCACAATGACTGTCACCTAGTAAAACGACACATCCCTATAGCAACGATTGTTAAAATAATTTACCAGCCGCCTTGATTTATAGTGTAAAGATGGTGTGTTGCGAGAAGTTCTCTTCGTTCGAGATTTTTAAAAGTATTTTCCTGTTTTTCGTGGATTTTTTAATAAAGGTATTTAAAAAAATAGTGTTAACAATTCGCGGCTTCCCTGTGCTTTTTTTACTCGCAATTTTAAATACCAACGCTTGTAAAAAAAAGCACTATTTTAACCACTAGTTGTTAAAACTACTATTAAGCACTTTGCCCGCCACTACAAAATTACTGGAACAAATCCTTGCATTTTTCCTGCGAATCTTCCCTTTTAGTAAGTAGTTTTTGGAACACATTAAATACTGTTACTTACATTACATATTCATTCGGCTTTATTTTACAATATAAGTGTTTTATATGTTGGAACCTGGTAATATTTTATAATTTATAAAATTAATTGTGCTAATATTCCTCAAAATTAGCCAAAAAAATTACCACACCACAACGAAATGGATTCCTACCTTACGGTATAAGTAGTAGTGGTTAATTACCACAATGGAGTGACAATGAGTTATTGTGCAGACTCAGTAATTACCACAATCACTAAGAAGTGTCAAATAAGCTTTCCAAAATTTCCTTAATGTTATCTTGGTGCTCTCCTAAAAGGGCGTCAGAAAAAATAAATATACCTACCTACGGTTTAGTGGTAAATAACAAAATATATGCAATATATTTTATTGTAGGGACTTTTAAAGTTTAACCTGCAAAAAGAGTGAGATTTTTGTGTGTGTTTTTCAGAGTTGGAGAGTTATAGCTAGACTTTTTGAAAATAAATTATTGAAAATTTTACTGAAAAACAGTAAAAGTTATTCACAAAAAATATGCAAACAAGAGATAAAAGACTTGTATATTTTATACGAAAAATATTAAAAGTTCAAGTAAATATTTTATAAAAATTGTGTAAAAAAGTTAGAGAGAACTGTTGATTTTAGTGTAAATGCACAACAATTACTCAAAAATTTACACAATTTTATATTAACAATAAAATGTATTTTTTTACACAAATTGTGCATACAGGGTGTTTCAAATTCGATGCTCACCATGGAGATCACCTCCTAAACGGTAGGAGATACGAAAAGGTTTAAATTAGTTTTTATTTTTCTGCGCTCTTATTCTTAAAGCTGTCAAAAAACGCTTAAAACTTTCTACAGGCACTTTTTTAGAACCTATCTAGTGAGAGGTTCATTTTTGAGAATTGACATTTTAGTGTGACAGGAGCACTGTCAAGTCACTTTTTCTTATGGACACATCCTTTTTTTTCCTGCCATTTGGTTCATAAAGGATGACCGATAACATTTTGCAAGCTTATTTTGACCAGTCACCTGACGTTTTGGGTTTATTGACCATCATCAGCCCAAATTTCATTTTTGCTTTTAACTTACTCAAGATATTTTGGAAGCCCGATTGCAGTACTTTTTTTAACATTTTAAAAATGACATTACTTTACTTAGCATTTTAAAAATAATGTTTTTTCTTTGTTTTTTAATCTTTAAATTTGTGTTGATGATGGTAAAATAACTCAAAACCATCCAAACCATCATCAGCCCAAATTTCATTTTTGCTTTTAACTTACTCAAGATATTTTGGAAGTCCGATTGCAATACTTTTTTTAACATTTTAAAAATGACATTTTGTTATAACAAAATAACTTTACTTAGCATTTTAAAAATAATGTTTTTTCTTTGTTTTTTAATCTTTAAATTTGTGTTGATGATGGTAAAATAACTCAAAACGTCAGGTACTTGTCAAAATGAGATTGTAAAATATCTGTCATCCTTTATGAACTAAACGGCAGGAGAAAAAAAGCATGTATACATAAGAAAAAATGAATTTGACATTGCTCCTGTCACACTGAAATGTCAAATCTCAAAAATTGACCCCTCATTAGGTAGATCGTGAAAAAGTGCCCGTAGAAAGTTTTAAGCGTTTTTTGACAGCTTTTTAGTTTTGAGCAAAGTGTCAAATTGCGCAACTTTGCCCTAATTTAAACATTTTCGTATCTCCTACCGTTTAGGAGATCCCCATGGTAAGCATCGAATTTAGAACACCCTGTATACTACCGATTCAGTTACAATTTTTGTAGAAAAAAATACACAAATTGTGTAAAAAAATTTCAAACATTTTATCTGTGTAGCGTGGATACCCTATAGGATTGTTTTAAGGGTATGTATGGGGGTCGTCCTCATTGCGCCGATTATTACCATATACACAAAATGTTCGCATACGACTATTTCCGTCTCTTCCTATACCGTTTAGAATACAAGGCAAAAGATATGGCGATATGCTGATGCATGGGTAGTGCGTGCAAGAATAACCGTTTTTTCGTGCGAAACAACTCGAATGCCCTCCGGCCCTCCGCCTACTCAAGCAATATTGATTAAAATTAGTCGAATTCGAACGCGATGTACACATACCGGCTTGCCTTTCCACTCCCATTCCACACGGTATAGAAAGAGACTGATATAAAAATTGCCTATTATTTAGAACTCAAAATCAGACCCTTGTGTTGTATCCTCGGTCTACACGCCTTATTTGCAGTCGTCCATGATTTTTATTTTTCACGATGATAATATTTAATAATTTTTTTCTACAAAAGCGCATTTTATGTCGAAATAGTATTAGTAATATGCATAAAAAACATCATAATCGTAATTCTATACAATTAGGACTTAACAAATGTACCTCCAATTTACCTCTTTATGTGGGGAGGGGGATTTAATAGTAGTTTACATAAGAAACATATCATGACGGTCATTACACGCGAAGATGAAGTTTGAGACGCGAGCCTGTAATGATTATAAAATATCAAAAATGATTAAAAATAACACATCTAAATATACTAAAATATCCTAAGCACATACTTTGTATTATGTATGCAACATTACTGTTTCCAAGAGAATTAAGACAAAGAACCCTGCACAAATTACATTGAAAATGGCTTTCGGCTAAATGTCATAATTTTTTTATATGTGGTAGTACTTGATCAACAAAGCACAAAAATCAAGAAAAACGAGACAGGCAGTAGGATTACTTTCTGAGATATGGAGCTTTAAAGTTGACGTGTTTTAAGGCTGTATTTTTAATTATATCTTTGTTGATTACTGCCAAAATAAAATTATTATTTTCCTTATTTGTCCTGAATGAAACACCCTTTGTATCTATGTAAAAATGTTTTTATATGGGTTCTTTGGTACCACCAGAAAAGTCACTGATTTGTAAGTTTTAAAAAAGAAAGAAAACGACCGTTTTTAAAAAGTGACAATTTGTATTTTCTTTAAAACAAACGACCATATTTCAATAGTTTTTACATATATCAATAAAAATAATATCAGTAAGCTAAAAAAAACATTTTTAGCTGTGGTAGCATTAAATGCAAAAATGTAGGTACCTATAATGCTTTTTAATATATGTGAAATATTGGTGAAATACCAAAAGTGATTTAATAGCTATTTATGTGTGTAGGTCATAAAGGAGGCGTTTAACGCCCGCAGCGAGGGTGTTAAAGGCATTTTATGACTGAGAAATATACAATGTTTTATGCACAACCGCATTTTTGAAAAAAAAATATTTTAAAATATTTTTTTTTGGGTGTCAAAATCGAAAGTGACATGTTGTATGGTTATTTCTGTCATTCCCAATTAAGCAATCTGAACCATACCAACAAAGTCATCATTACAAATAATGTTGCGTTTTAGTCGCTATTTTTACCGTTTTTCTTGTAAAATATTATGGAATTTGAGGAAAAAGTAATCCCTAGAGATATACTGGAGGCCGCTGAAAACGAATCTTTTGCCGGCCAAATCAAGAAAACTATAAGAAAAAACCGATAAAGATTATGTTTTGTAGTGTACTGGTAAAAACATTCTGGAAAGCAACCTAATAGTAAAAGAAGACGCCTTACTTGCATACTTCAACGAAAAAGTGAAACAACACAAGCCATCTTCCCTATGGAGTTATTATAGTTAATTATTATTATTATAGTTATTTTAGTTCAATAAAAAATTTTGAAAAAAAAATTGCATTTTTTCGTCTACAAATTTAAGAAAAGAGTATTACAAAAAACATAAATAATAAAGTAATGGAAGTACTAAAGTGCTTTATTATGCCCTAAAATGCGGGCGTTAAAGTGCACTTTAACGCCCGGTTGTGCATAAAATAACTTATGGGCAGGTTATACAAACTGTTTTCGGACAAACTCAATTCGTAAGCTTGATACATTGGTACCGATAGGTATAGAATGCGTAAAATTATCCGGCAGCAAACGATACAGTTTCTTAAGCAAAAATTTGACGTTTTAAGGTCAAGGTACCAACCTTGATTTTTTTTAAAATATAAAGCCGCCGCGTGCCGCCATATTAAACATATCTTAAGAGTTAATAGCTTTAACTTTATGCACGCAAATGCATACCTAAAAACCACTTTCCGCACTTAAGTAGGAAAAACACTTTACCATATTCTCCTAGAAAAACAGTAATTGTAACCGAAAAAATGTTATCAAATTCGTTACCGGCGACCCCAATTTGACCCAAAAGCAGATATCACACGATCAATTTGATTGGTCAGATAAAGGTACCCAAGTTTGTATAACCTACCTTTAAGTTATTTAAATTCACTTTTTGTATTTTTACAATATTTAAAAAATATTAAAACACATTAAAGTTCGAAATTCATGGCACCACTCAAGCTAAAAATGTTTTTTTAGCTAAGTGGTATTTTCCTTAATAGCGTATGTAAATATTTTTAAAATCTGGCCGTTCGTTTTAAAGAAAATCAGAATCGTAATTTTTTTTAAATCGGCCTTTTTTTTCTTTTTTAAAACTTACAAATCAATGACTTTTTTGGTGGTACCAAAGAAACCATATAAAAACATTTGAATCGTTTTATTTCGGCAGTAATCAACAAAGTTGTGGAAAGAAAACTTGGGCCATGTCCAAAAATATAGCCCAAAAGTACGTCAACTTTGAATCTCCATATCTCAGAAAGTAATCCTCCTCCCTATCTCGTTTTCTTTATTTTTGAGCTTTGTTGATCGACTACTACAACATATAAAAAAATTATGACATTTAGCCGAAAGCCATTTCCAATGTAATTTATGCAGGGTCTCTGTGACATTCAAATTTTTCAAAGTTTCATAAAATTTTGAAAGAATCCCGCACGGATAACATTTGTTTATGGCCTACCGTAAAAGTTAACCATTTTTTGATATTTTGAAGATATTGTACATTAGATGAAAAAAATTAAATTCTATGAGGAGCTATGAAAGAACGTATGTCTACTAAACACCTACGGAGAATTTTTCTCATAACCTGAAAAGTACTTTGCAGATTTTCGTGATTGGTACTTAAATACTGCACACAGGCTTAACCAGGATTATAATTTAGGGGGGCTTGACTATTTGAGAAAGTTAATTAAAAAAAAATACGTAAATGAGACTAAAACGTTTTTGTGTTTTATTTTCTCTGGTGCTTTTTCTTAAGGTTTAGTCGTATTTAAAAGGTAATTTAAGAGCGTACACAGAATATAATTTGAGGGGGGCATGGGCTTTAAAAAGTCAATAAATGAGAAAAATGTTAAAAACAAAAACCCACTCTATTTTTTGCATTAATATTTTTTATTTTATTTAATCAATGAAGTGAGTACTCTTTAAAGGTATAGGCAGTTGCTTATGCAGGGGTGGGTTTAGGGTTTTTTGCCCCCTAGATCTAATGAATATTGAATCCTAAAGATTAAACTCTCCCAAAAATCAAAAGTAAGTAAATTGTCATCTGAAACGATGTTGTTACGTAAGTCCACTCAAAAACCTCAAGCACCCCCCCCCCCCCCGAGAAACAAAATTTAATAAATCAGAAAAATGGAAAAAATCGGATTTAAAACATTGTTTTAGTCGGTTTTCTTTAAATATTTTAGTGTTGATTGTTTTAATTTTATCATTTTAGATTCTTTATCAGAAAAAAACAGTAGCGTAGTAATTACTTATATTAGAAAGAACAAAAACTTAGTGAATAATTTAATTTTCAAACAAACTGATACTTCAATATCCTCGATTTCCAGTGGCTTTGTAAAACAAAAAAACAATTTTCAATGACAATTACATAGATATGTCAAAAATGCATCAGCACCTACTCCTAATTGTTTTTCAAAGCAAAGTCAAGGTCCACTTAGTTTAAACTTACCTTACATTTTGTATTAATTTATATGGACCTCTCCAAGTATTTATGACTTTGCTAAGACAGAATTTTGTAGGTTATTTGATTACCTTTAAAATGAGGCTAAACTTGCAAAAAACTACCAGCGAAAACAGGACAAAATAAAGTGTACCTCAGATTTTACATTTTTTTAAAAAAGCAAATTGGCGCGGTTTTGGCTCTCATAAGCACGGTAACACAAAATCCTAAGTACGCCTCTGTAGACTAATTCATTACCTTTTGAACGAGACCAGAATTGACAAAAATCGTTCGGGGGATTAAAGTAAGTTTTTACCTTTAATTAATTTGTTTTTTTTAATGAACCCTCCCAGACAATCAAGCTTTCCTAATATATTATCCTGGATACGACGCTGTGCAGTATTCAAGTACCATTGAAATGACACCCCAATTACATAAATCTATAAAGTACTTTTCAAATTACAAAAAAAAATATCCCTATGTGTTTAGCAGACATACGTTCTTTCACGGTTCATATCTCCTATCACAGACATACGATCCTCATAGAATTTCATTATTTTCACCTAATTTAAAAAAATTTTCAAATCTTTTTGTGAATTTCTGATAATTCTGTCTACAAATATCTTGACTATATTTACGTTTAATAAATATTTATTTTGTTAGAAAAAAAAATACATTTTTGCATCAGTGTCGTTTGAGCGCCCTCTTCCGATTTACGTCTAAGCTTCATTATTATCCCAGAAGCGTAAATGGTCCATTATAGACGTGTTAAGACGCTCGTTAAACTAGTATTATGGGTTGCTCGTAAGTAAATAATTTAACGTAATGCTATTAAGAAAAGATAATTAGCGTTAAATTGTAATTTAACAGATTTCATATTTAATTTAGTTTTCAAGATACTTAAAAAAGTGCTGTTGTCTCCATCTGATAATAAGTGACCTGATCTTATTCTTGTCACTAGTTGTTACTTTTGACAAAATTTTTTGAAAACGTGCAATTCACAGAAGGTCCAGGCACCGAACAGGTGTTAGGTGGGTTAGGTAACACTAATCTCAACTAAAAAGCCAGTCCCATTTTCATTTTAGTATCCTTTGTACCCTAAAGGGACTGAGCCGACAGGAGTTAACTCGCTTTTTAGTTAAGACAGTGTTGGATCAGGCTTGCTAATTTAAGGGGTCCGTGAAATAGGATGTTTTCCTGTCAAAATCAATCAAACCAAAATAAACAAACTTCAAACTATAACAAAGTGTACTTACCTTAAAATAAAACAAACTTCAAAGAAAAAAGTTCTGAAATCCAAGTTTGTTTTTTCACCAAGCAAAAAACCAAAATTTGAATAGAAAATCAACTATCAAAATTGTTAGTGTCAAAGTCAAAACTAAAAAATATCTACATTTCATTTACCATTTTTCTACCTATTTATACAATAAGTAATTATTTCCTGTATTACTAAATTGATGGCAAAGAGCTACACATCGAGAAAAGTAATAATTTGAATTCAAGGAGATGGAAATTGCCTTTTCCGATCGGTAATGGTCAAGCCATGATGGTAATTTGAGGCTTAAACTATTTTAGCATAATTTAAGGAGTAACGTTTTTGATGAAGCAATTTTTTTCACATTTTTATGCCGTGATATTGCTCATATTTTAAAGCTTTCTTTTCAAGTTTTAATTGTTTTTTAAGCGTTCAAAAAAAGTACTGCCAAAAAACATTTTTTCCCTGTTAAAATGAAAAACATTTAAGGTTGTTGAAGAGAGACAGCAGCTCTAAAAAAGTATTTTTGAGAAATATGGAAATAATTTAAGGCAAATGTTTACTAAAAATTTCTGTTATGTCACCTGTTTGTCATCTTGAGTGGCGTCGTGCATATGATTTTTATTTTGCAATTTTTATCCAAAAATCAGCAAAAATTTTAACTTTTCAAAGTGTAAAGTGTGTAAAACAAAAGGTGGTATTAATTTCTTTCAATCACAGTTCTTTAGAGTCTTTAAATTTACCAAAAAACGTGTCCTACTAAAGTGTATTTTAGCACATCTAAAAATAGTTTAACCGGTATTTAAGAAAATTAGTTTAAGGGTCATCATGGCTTGACCATAAGTCAGTTCATTTTTAACAATCAAGAGAATCATTTAAAAATTAGAGAAGAATCTGTTTTTTAATATATAGCTATCTCAGAGATATACAAGATAAATATTTATATACAGTGGCGGTCCCAGGGGGGCGGGAGGGTGGGCGATCGCCCCCTTGCTTTGCTCCAGAAAAAAGTAGACAACAAAGATGCTGGTGGTAACCTTGAAGTCTTTGGAGAAAAAAAGAGATTGTAGAACGTTCCTTTAAAGCAGGGTTAGAAGAAACCCGGGATTTTTTATATGAAACCCAACCCACTGGTATTTTCTGGGTTTTACAAATTATATACAGATTGTAGTTCTTCTTTAAAATTAGGAATTATTTTCGCGATCGTTTATCAACTATAAAATACGACATAAAAATAGGTCGAATACAGAAATCGACAGTATTCTGGTTTGTTAATAAATCAAAGCAGTTTTGGTTTAGTTTGACCAGTGCTTTTTTTATATACTTAATATAAACAAACCTTAAGAAAATTATTGTTGGAGTTTGTGTATTTACTACACTGCAAGTACCTGCTTACTTAGTGTGACATGCTAGTATACGATTCAAGTTTTCGTTTTTTTCGAGGTTATTAACTCTAAATCATTTTTTTAAAAGGAAAATGACTGAGGTTTTAGAATCCAGTAATAAAAGTAGAGTCTGCAAATACTGAACCAGAATCGTTTTTTTTATTATTTGCATTGTTGCCCAGCTAGCGCAGCATCCATTGAAAGACATGGTCTTATTTGGAATAATAATATAATAAATTGTTTGGGATTAGAAAAAGATTTGCAACTGGTCAAAGTTTATCGAATCTTACGATAAGATTCAAACTACTGGGGTCTGATTTTCGAATCCATACGAAAATATCCGCATACGTATACTGAATAATCAACAATTTTTATGGCAGTCTCTTTCTATACCGTGTGAAATGAGAGGCGAAAGATAAGCCGGTATGTGTGGACCGCGTTCGAATTCGACTGGTTTAACGCAATATTGCACGAGTGGGTGGAGGCATTCGTGTTGTTTCGCATGAAAAACCGGTTATTCTTGCACGTACTACCCATGAATCAGCATATCGGCATATCTTTTGCCTCCTTTTCTATACGGTATAGGAAGAGACGGAAGTAGTCGCATGCGAATAATTTCGTATGGTTTCGAAAATACGACCCCTGGTAATAATATACCTTTTTTTACGTTTATTTATTTTATTAATAATGAAAAAATCCACTAAGTGGGTTTTAGCCAAAACAAGAACCCAGTGGGCTTTTTCGGTTATCCACTGGGTAACCAACTCTGCTTTAGAGACATTCTATAATTCCTCCACAATATTTTGGGACAGTTTGACCTTTATTTCGTCACACCAAGAATAATCAAACGCATGAAGTACTTACCGCGAAAACCACGATATTGGAAATACAGAACAGTATTATAGAGATTCTATTTAATTTATAAACAAGTTTTAGACAAAATCATCTTAGACATAAAAAAATATTTTTGACCTAAACATATTCATACCAAGTTTTGTACAACGTGAAGCCAAAATCAAGGCAAAAATAACTAAAGTCATTTCTAAATACGATAAACTGTTTGCTTAATTCAAAACACATATTCTTGAACTTTTATTGGGAGAAGTCAGTATTTGCAAACAATATTGTTCAGAAGTAGGCAATCAAAATCAAACACATACCTGATAACATTTTCGAGGGAATAAAAAAGTGTGGCGATATTTTTCCAAAGTAGGGCATAAATTGCGGCGCTATAAAACCTTTGATATTCACGGAATTAGAGTTTAATTTTGTGCTAAAAGTGGCATTTGTAGTGTCATTTTCTTAAAAAATCCCCCCCTAGATTTGAGGTCAAATCCGCGCTTGTAGTTACTAAGTATATTGCTAGCTATGCTTTTATCCTAGTTTCTTTCGTATCGAAACCGCCCCCCCCCCCCCTTTCAAATGGCTGGGACCGCTACTGTTATATACATATTTCCGAGGAAAATCCGAAAGAGCAGCTGTTTACCTCTAATGAAAAACTAATATGCGTGAGTAAAGGTCAACCCAAAAAGTCAATTTTTTTTAATTTTTTCTGGAAATCCTGATTCTAGTCATTATGATTTATTACTCCCCTTGCAAGAAAACTAAGTACTGTTTATCATATAACAAAATTTTTGAGAACAAAAATTGCCTTAACATCCATAAACGGAAAATACAAAATGAATCCACTTCTCCAAAAATTTATAATGCTTTAAGTTTACAAAATTCTTCAAAAATACAATGCAATTTATGTGGCCATTTTTACATAGGATGCAAAGGTCCAAAACAACACCTTACAATGAAGCATAAAGAAGAAAATGGTAATAATTCCACATCAATCGACATCAAATAATTTAATAACTTCCTACAGTCTCTCAAATCATCTATATATCTATATATACAGTATAGTAGGCCTTTAAAAGTAAAAACATCATATTTAGGTGGCTCCGTAGTAGTAGTAGTAGTAGTTTAAAGTCAAAAGTTATACCTAAAAGTAATACAGTTCTGTTGCTTACGAAAAACTCTATACATTGGATATAATACTAAACATGTGAGTCAAATATATCGCTTATAAATAGCATTTGTTTTGTTACTTACCAAGAGTTTCTGCGCGGCAAAAAAGTACGACCGGTACGTAGAGATAAGACCAACAAAACAGGTCTCCTCCTATACTGAGTACTGACCGGAATATAAATGGGCACCATTACAAACGAACAAATTTTTTAACTTTTACAAAGAACAAGTTAATATGTCCTAGATATCAAACAAGACGTAGCGAACTACAAAGAAGAGGTTGAGTCTTTGAAAACCACTTCAGAGTTTTTGGAGGCTGGGAACTCTACGCTTAAATAAAAATCTTGCAGCAAGAAGATTTACTAAAAAGAAAAAACATTTTACTTTTTGGTCTTTAGGAGACAGATGCTAGACCTTTGAGAGAAATTTTGCTGAATTTTTTGCAAAACAAACTCCATATTAGATTAAATATTTGTGACTTTTTATAGGATTTCAGAAAAAAGACTACAGGTAATAGAGCAGTATTAGTTAAATATTTCAGAAATCTAACAGTACAGGAAGTCATCAATTTAAGTGTGGCAAAATACTTGACCCTCGAAAAAATAAATCAAAACAAGGTTATATACGAATATTTAAAAATTGCTAAACAAAAAAAATTTCCAGCTTAAATTGTTAAATTTAAACTTGTAGTTGAAAAAGACGAATATTCAGTTGAATTCTTGGAAAGTTTGGACAAAAATACGTTCCTTGAACCGATTGTGGATAAAACTCTTCTCTTTCGAAACACAAGTGCCCCATCTATACCAACAGCAGAAACAAAGGATATTGAAAGTGATGACGAGGCATTTGATGAACAGCAACTTTCATTGGTAAAGGAGAAAGAACAAAACAGGAACACAAAACTAGTAGGTAAACCAAAAGTTGTAAGAAATCAGCATTTATCGTCATACAATCAATCTCCGAGAACTACAAGATTTGTTTCAAACTCTAGCCAACAAGTAGCACGAAAAAAACCATAAAATTTAATCAAGGATGAGTTTAAGACTGTTCTTTGTCCGTGTAAATTTCTTAAAAAATTTTAACTAAAACTCTTTTAACCTGTTTGTTCAATCTCAGAATTTTATTTTAAATAAGTATATTTTAAAATGTTTGTTCTGTTAAACTGATTTGTTTTTTATTTTATGAGAAGTTAAATCTGAAACATGTCTGTTTTTGTAAATTTGTAAAACACTTTTAACTAAAACTCTTTTAAACTGTGTGTTTAATATCAGTATTTTAAGTAGGTATATATATTTCTGTTAAACTGGTTTGTTTCTTATTTTATAAAAAAAAGAATACTTATATAGAAAACTATAATCCATTTAACCATGAGTCCATTATAGTCAAAAGTTTACCTAAATATAAACAAGTTAACACATATTTAAATAGCTCTTTAAAACTTTTCCACGTTAACATTTGTAGTATGGCAAAAAAATTTGGATCAACTTTTGGTTTTTCTATGATCCCTTAATGATCATTTTGATCTTGTTATACTCACAGAGACGTTTGTAATGCATGATGAAAATGTATACAACCCACCAAATTATTATGATCTGTAATAACAGTAAACTAAATAAAAACGATGTTCGATCTAATCAGAAAGCTAAGCGTCTATTCAAAAGCGGAAATCCGGACCTTATTGTAAATTATAGACCGATAACCTTGATTTCGTCTATAGCAAAATTCTGTTAAAATCCATGTGGGTAGTTTCGCTGATGACACAGTTCGTTTTTTCAGCGCTAATACATCAACTGAATTAAAGCAGATCGCTAAAGAAGAATTTAGAAAAATTAAAGATTGGTTTGATTCTAATATACTAATAGTCAACATTGACAAAACCAAGTTTGTAACGTTTTCCTCATATACGTCCGCATTACCCAATATCGACACTCTTACTATTGCGGATCCTGTGAGTATACAACAAGAATCATCTTTTAAATATCTTGGCGTTATTATAGATGGACATCTAAGATGGAATCTCCAGAATTACAATCTGATTAAAAAACTAAGATATTTAATAGCGAGATTTAAAGGCCTTAGAAATTATTTTGGGATTCAAGAACTTCGAATCTTGTACTTCGCGCTGGTCGAGTCTCATTTAACTTATGGTCTGTGCGGGTGGGGACGGGTTAATAAATATAACTTGTCAAAACTTCCAATCCAAAACTGGATAATTAAAGTTATATACAATAAAAAAAACTTAGATACCCAACTGAGCAATTATATAATGATTGCGGCTTCTCTACAATAAGAAAACTATTCTGTGAAAAATTGGAGTAAGAATATTTAAAACAAAAAATTAATCTTCTTCGACATCCACACAGAACCAAGGGTGTGGTGGGTGAGAGGTGCGTCGCTCCTAGAGCACACAAAGCTATTGGGACTAGACACATAGCATACAAAGCGCCAAGATTAGACAACATGATGCCAGACAATATTAAAAATCTGACCTGAGTTTTTTAGATTTAAGGAAGAATTAGAAATATGGATAAAACGTTCGCAGCAAACCATACAAGAGTTGGATTGGATAAAAGTGTGAATTTCTTAAAAGAGTGATATGAGTTTAAAACCACATTGTGACAAAAGAACCCAAATTTTAACTAAAAAACTCAGGTTTGACTTATTACGGCAGTGCCTTTATTACTAAATTTTTGACTTTTCAGAAAAAAAAAATCCTCACAAAAGTGTGTCCACACTTTAAAAGTGAGCTTTGCTTATTTTTATTTCTATTGTTTTCTTTACGATATTTACGATAAGGTTCTCGAATATATCTTGCTGAAGAGCTTACTTCAATTTTAGAGAAACGTGTAACAGAAAATTCTCCACGAACCTGGATAAATTTGTTTATTTTTCCTTATGCTACTTTGAGAGTTCCAGAAAAATCTAGCAAAAGTTATTCTTTGACCACCTTGGTGAAAAAATAATTTAAATGATTGGAGAAATAACAAAAGCTTACTGGAAGCCTTATTCCAGTTTTTTGAACCAAAACAACTCAAGAGTAAGAAGTCTGTGATTTGAATCAAAACGCATGGTTACAGTGCAATCTTGTGTGCTTGGTATAAGAAATACCTCAACTCTTTGTTACTCAGCATTTCTCAGTTCCGCCTTCTATGTCACTGATTTCGCAAATTTAATTCTTCCTAAATATGTTTTTTTTTTATAATGAACCGCTGTTAGGATATTGAATTACCAATTTTCTAAGTAGCCGCCTATAGGCGTCGACTTTAAAAAGTTGGCTTGTATATTAAAATAAAAATTATTATTATTTAAAATTTTATACATTTCATTGTAATTTCTTTATAAAGTATTAAAAATTCTATATAAGCGCCCCCCAATCATTGGGCGTCGATAATGGCCCCTATCCTAGCTATACTATATGCCCTTTTACCCCGTAAGGGTTGAAGCACACAATCACGCAATTATACGTCAATTTATATTATTATGCAAATTTGTCGCCTTATCGCGAGAGCTTATTCAAATTCTATAATAATGTTTTACTGCAGTGGATTACGTGACGCTATTAGGTAGGAGTTTCCAGAATAATTCTAAAACTGGATTGCTTCACAGTTTTTGTCCTGTATTAATCGGTGTCAACAGAAAAGGATACCTGAGCGTTATAGCTTATATGGATGAATTATTGTAAATCCAGACTTTTATGATATATTGTGCAGCCATGTTGAATTTTGACCGACGACGGCGGCGGTAAGAAAAATTACCACGACATATTTTTCTTGGTTAACTATATAATAAGGACGCATAAATCAAGAGGTTTAATTGCGTACCCTAGATTAATAAAATGACGTTTTGGTTTATGGTTATTATTACAAGACCGCCGCACACTTATGTATTGATGTATTTTTGACAATATCTATATAAATCTAATGCACAGATCACCCAAGTTTCTTTGCTATAGGCCGAAGTTAACGCACAAACAATTTGCTAAGTAGCAATATTTCTTTCAGCTCTGTGTGTGTTATGAGAATGATCTAGAAGAAAAACCGTAGAAAAACAGAAAAATTTTTATTTTCATATTTTTACTTATTTTTCAATATGTTGGTTTTTTCTTCCTGGGAGATTTTCCGGGAATTTTTCCGTTTTTTTTTTTGGTAAATAGGTATTTTCTGAAAATATGTTTTGAAGCTTAGTACCCTCCACAGGTCTAAATATTAGAGAGATAAAGCAACATCATAAATTTTAACACTTATCCGTATCGGAAGAAGATAAGTGTATAAACAACAACCTAAATGCATATGCATAAGTTACGTATGTACTTTATTCAACCGACCAAATATTTTGAATCAGACCATAGATCACAAATTGGGACCAAGGATTAAGTAAATTGGTTTGGATACGTTACGGATCGCGATAGGATACGCGTACCGGATCGATAAGTTTCACGTAACGTACCGAAGCAGACGTATAGTGTTTGCATACGCGCATTTTGATACGGATGCGGATAAGTGAGGATTTTTAATAGTGCTTTATGTCTCTATTTAGGACACAATTTAGATCTTAGTAAATCCCACTATGTTACATTGTTGCAGTTAGGTACTTTTTGAAGGGGGCTTAACTTATTCCTGCTAAGAAAACGATTATAAACCTTTTATAACACATTATACGCGAGGGGGCAAGGGGCAATGGGCAAATATGTAGATAACATTTTTTTTAGAACATATGCAGAGAATGTTGAACTATCTACGCCAGCTCTGTACAGAGTATTCCAAAAGTTCGACTCTCCCTTAATAACTCCAAAACCAAACGAGGCAAAGTAAAATTGACACATTACAATAGTCCACTTTTAAACCACCAAAGTTATAAAAATAATTTCAAACGGTTACCAGTTGTTTCAAGCAGTTTTGTCACTACACTATGAACAGCAGCATGCGTTTGCTATAGTTTATTTTCCTGGCGTCTTACCGCATACCTCATGCCGCATGTCGCTTAACATACGTAACTCTGAATCCGCCTTAGTTTCACCCACTATATCCAAGTAGCATTTGGACGTAATGCTAACGTAACATTACGTCGGGCCAGACAACCTGACGTCATCAATGGAGAATAAAAATTTGGGTTGTGCCGACACGACGTCCGCAGCAAACTTGACTAGGCATAATTTAACCTTAATCTACGTCGAGTAATTTAAGGAAAGTAAAATGAACCTATAAGACAGGTATATTATTTTATTATTATTTTATTGTTATGGTCTTAATTTTTATTATTTTTATTTAGTTTTAAATTACCAATACCAAAATTTATTATTTAAAAATATAGCTTTCTAGACCTAACAAAAAGCACAACAAAAAACAGGCACCGCGAAAATTTAGAAAAAATACCAAAAAAAAAAAGAAATAATATTTTTGCCAAAAATTAGAATTTATTAATTGCACCAGAAAATAAATTTAAATTACCCAAAAAGAGTATTTTAGTCCAAAATGATTTATTTTAAGTTCAATAACTCATAAAACTAAAAAATAATCGTGTTTTTGTGCAACGGCAGACTGCGGTATCTATATTTTTTGTTGACTGGCCTATTCTATACTAAGTAATAACTAATTTGGAACGGATCACCATTTTTCTATACTTAGTTACGATCAAATACAACTTTCGACATTTCTTTACCTAAAATTGACATAAATCATCGTTGCCTCCCTGGCATGTTGACGTATGAGAATCCTGACGTCCGGTAGCAACGGCCAGCATAACCCTAAAATACTACAACATTTTTTCTCAAAAATGAGTTTGTAAACTTGAACAAAAGATATATCCTGCTTTAGATATATCGCCATTTTGAGTATTTGTTGAATGTACTTCGATGGAAGCGATCAGCAGTTAATTCTCAAAAGAAATAGTCCTCAACACCAGCATTTTTCCTGAGAAAATAAGGACTTCCAGACTTACCAGACGAGATAAACACACAGGTCAGCAACTAATATAAAAATTATACATTCTTTTCTGTGCCTTATCTAGACAAATGTTTGTTTTTTAAGGGAACATAAAGTCCTACGTGCCTTCCTCGTTCAAGCCAAAGTGCTAGTCAACAAGGTGTGGACAGCATGAGACTGCTTCTTAGCAACTACCAAAGGCTATATTTTCTTCATGTGATGGGTGTGATTCACTGAACTAAGCAATAGACAGAGGCCATGCAGAGGCAGGGATTGTCAAATAAGTCTAGCTCTGTCAAACCTAATAATATTATGACAGGAGCGAAATACCTATGAGCATAACAGACACTTAAAGTAAATATTTTAACGCATCGGTATCGGTATACGTAAAACATTCGAAACAAAGTCAAAATACACTACATTTTTGACTTGTACATGCCATGTTTCGAACAAGGCCTGCTTCTTTGACGGGTGTGATGACAGAATCTCGTTGCGTACGGAAGGATGTACGTATCGTTACGGACCCATGAACATACGCAACAATTTCAATCGGCAGTTCTGTCATCGCACCCTTTAAAAAAGCGGGCATCGTTCGAAACATCGCATAAACAAGTCAAAAATATGTGTATTTTGGCTTTATTTCGAACGCGTTACGTATACCGATACCGATGCGTTGAAATATTTACTCTAAGTGTCTAATTACTAAGTTGTTCGACATACCTGTTCAGGGGTCTGATTTTCGAATCCATACGAAAATATCCGCATACGTATACTGAATAATCAACAATTTTTATGGCAGTCTCTTTCTATACCGTGTGAAATGAGAGGCGAAAGATAAGCCGGTATGTGTGGACCGCGTTCGAGTTCGACTGGTTTAACGCAATATTGCACGAGTGGGTGGAGGCATTCGTGTTGTTTCGCATGAAAAACTGGTTATTCTTGCACGTACTACCCATGAATCAGCATATCGGCATATCTTTTGCCTCCTTTTCTATACGGTATAGGAAGAGACGGAAGTAGTCGCATGCGAATAATTTCGTATGGTTTCGAAAATACGACCCCAGGAAGAACAATATTAGTTGTCCAAACTTATATTTCGAACATTTCCAATAATCAAGTTTAAAGTTGGCGCAAAAATAGCCTGACAGCACAGTTGGCAGTCCTGTTGCGCGCCCTATAACGTTAATAATGCTATGAGAGGGATGGAAAATGTTCAAAATATAAGTTTGGACAATTAATATTGTTTTTCCTGAACAGGTAAGTCGAACGAACTTATATTTCGAATATTTTCCTACCATGTAGCTGTTGAAAGAAAACTAGAAGGTGTGATTTATTAACAACTTTAATAATAAATCGGGAATTAGTTATTTATGCAGGAACAAATTATCAATAAATTAGTTAAGTAAACTTAGTAAATAATTAGATATTATAATTACTAGGAAAAAAATCACCTTATTAGTATAAATTTAAATATATCGCATGATATTAGCTTGTAAATAAGACTAATAATTATAAAATAACAATACATTTGGGGCTATACAAATAAACATAAATATATATAGATAAACCCAAGAGAAAACCAAATATTCTATGAACTATTGTTTCAGTCTTAAACAGGATATTGTAACGATTGGCCAAATTAAAGGAATAAGGTCGTTATTGATAATATTTTTAATATTGAGATAAACAATACCGCGAAGGTTTGTTTAACGTTGAGCAGGCCAAGGTTGGTCGGCAGTTTTATGGTATCGTCAAGAAGGAAAATTCAATCTACGGCAAGTTGAAAAAGTAGAGGATTCGGTTTTTAGCAAAGTGTTAGAAAGGTGGACTTTCGTTCTTCGATTAAGCGATGGCGCCGCAAATAAACACCACATTTTGTAGTTCCGCTTGTTCGAGGAAATCGCATATTCAAAGTTTTTAAAATATTCCTTGATATTTTTTTAATTATAAAAAGAACGTGTTTTTTGGGAATTTGGAACCTTTAGTTGCACTATAACAAAGTTATGATTGTTTTCCACAAACCAAAACCACATTTTTTTGCACTCGACGCGCGTTTCGCTAACAACGTTAGCATCATCAGGAGACGGTTGTTTATCGTCTCCTGATGATGCTAACGTTGTTAGCGAAACGGGCGTCGATTACAAAAAAGTATAGTTTTGGTTTTCATTTATTTATAGGTCAAATGATATATTCTTCTTATACAGACCGCTTCAAGCTACTGCGAACATAGGGGGAATCAAGTCCAATTTACTCTCCGTGCCGTACGACCGAGGTGGATTCGAAGCACGCTGCAGTGTTATCTTTTGGAAATTCATTTTGTTTTTATTATTTTGTTTTATTTCTGCCTTGCTCGAGAAACAGATGGGTAAGTTCTTAATTGAAATAATACATTTTTAAAACCAAAAATGGATGTCTACGAAGTTGCCGAAAAAGTGCAGATGGTCAAATGGTCAAATCGTCATAACCCAACACACGTTCGATATTGGTCGAGGGAAAATTTGCATTTGTATTTTGACGTAAGAACACAATATCCCCAAAAACTACATGTTTGGGGGGGGGGGGTATTGTAGGGGAACACGTAATTGGGCCATTTTTTATTAACGGCAATTGCAATTTGAATGGTCCTAGATACTTGGATCTACTGCAGCAGCACATTATTCCAACTGCTAGGCAGTTGTTAGGTGTAAGATTTGGTGAAACATGGTTTCAACAAGATGGTTCTTCCGCTCACAATGTTGGCCTTGTTAGGTAATATCTTGATAATGTATTTCCTAATCGGGTTATAAGTACACGGGGAACTATTTTATGGCCAGCTCGATCTCCCGATCTTGCTCCTAATGACTTTTATCTGTTTTTGAAGAAGCTTTTCAAATTATCACCCCTAACATGCTTGGAAACGTTGGAAGGGGTTTTTATAGTAGGCTCGGATATTGTCTAGCCGAGCAAGGAGGACTTTTCGAACATTTGCTTTATTTTTTTTTGACTGGGAGAATCTTTTTGGTTTTTAGAATGTATTATTTTATTTTGAGAACTTGCTTTTATTTTGTTTCTCCTTATTATTTTCATTGTAACACGTCGCCATTGATAAATCTGAGCAGTTGACAATAAAACGCTCTTATTTATCAGTGACAAAAAATAAGAAAATTACGTTATAAAAATTTGCGTATTTATTGACCAAATTCCGGTTTCATTGACTACGCTCCACACAGCACCGTGGTTAGAGGCGTACTAAATACAAGGCGAACGGCAGCGAATGCCGATCGGAAGCCTGAGTGTTGGTTGCTTCACTGATAGGCGTGCGGTGTCTCTGCATGTACATACACTGGCAAATTAGACTTCTTTCGCCCTATGTTCGCAGTAGCTTGAAGCGGTCTGTATACCAGCAGGGCCCCCACACTTTAATGGTTGTTGCATAGAGCACAATCTCATCTAACGTATTAAAAAATTTTGTAGCTATTGCCGTTTACGAGATATTTTTAATTTATTTTAATGAGCAAAATATATAGGCCAAATACACAAGGTGATATATTTTTCCCAATCCATCCATAGGAATATTTTAAAAACTTTTAGTATGTGATCCCCTCGAACAAGCTGTAATGCAAAATGTGGTGTTTATTTGAACTTCCTAGCTTTAGCAGAACTGAAGTTATGGAGTGGCCCCTCGGCTAGGGGGGTCGTGTTTTCTTAAAAACGGCTACAGCTACAAAATTAATTGAAACGTAACAAAATAGCTACAAAAAGGCTACAAATGTACCCTTAATTAACCGATGTTACACACATTGCAGGTTTTTTATTAAAACAAGAAAATGGTTTATTATAATATTTTCGATATTAATAAGGGAAAGGTCCGTAATCTATGAGAGTTTGTGGGTAAGTTCTTCAACAGAGAGTTGTTCGAGAGTAAAATGACCTTCAAGATAATTTAATACGGGTAAAGGATCCCAAGTCAAATTATACTTACGCATAGGAGGTTCAAGGTTATATATGCCTTTAAAACATTTTTATCTTTTTCCGGAGTACCTATTATTGAAGACAAAGCAGCTCTATGGATGTTAATGGAACTATAAGAATAGTTTTTGTCAAATATTGGCTTAAACATTTTTAGAATACCTGTTAAATTATACTTATATGGATTTAAGTTGTTTTCACTAAAAAATGTTCACCATTTATTATAAACTGTGGCATATTGTTTAAGTGTTTTTTTTCGCAATGAAAGCGTTTAGCACAAGAACTCCTTCTTCTGGTATTCCTTTACTTATAAAAGCTTGCCTGACAAAAATGCTGCAGCTAGAGTAAGAGTTCTGTGTCCTGAGTAAGAGGAGCTAAAAAGAGATACAATCAAGTTTCTTTTTGGGTCTACAATTAATTTTTTACCTAAAATTAGTTTGTTAAAAATAGGATGTCATCTGTTTAGGTCATTCTGGAATAACAACAATTCCTTCAGTTTTGTCAATAATAATCTTATCTAAAACCTTGGATGTTATTGCAAAATAAGTAAAAGCATTAAAATTTATCTCCTTTAACTCCAATCTAAAGTAGAAGCATCTACTGACTTAGAGGTCATGTTTCCAAGATATATATTTTTTACATTTATTATTTAATTTTGTTGCAAATAAATCAACTTCTGGTTTTCCTAGTTTTCTAAATATTAGACTTAGACTTTAGACTTAATATAAGATGCAAAAATATACAGGTTTTATTCCTTACAATATTGCCATAAATTTCTAGATTATGCAGGCCACTGCTGTTATGTTATCGATTCTTAATAAGATATTACAATTACTTAAATCTTTGTAAAATTATTTTAATCCATAATCTGCTGCAAGTATGCGTTTTTTCACTACCACGATGGGCACCCCATGCTAGAGTAGAAGCATCAGTGATTATTTCTAAAACATATTTACCATCTTTTATACTTTTTACTATTTGGTAGTGTATTAATCCACCAATTAAAATCAGTTTCCAAGTATTTTGGGTTAAACATAAATTTTTACGTCTCTAAATTCTTTAAATAAAGCCAACCATACTTGACTGTAAGGCAGGCATTAGACAGAAAAAATTCCAAGGTAAATGAATTAAAAGTAAACCCTAAACATGTTATTTCTTAAAAAGTACAAATATGCTCTTTTTTTATTAATCGCAAAACCCAAATTTAGCAGTAAATTAAAAGTTTTTTCAGTATTTTCTTTACAGTCACTAAAACCACATGAAACCAACAAAATATCATCTAAAAGGGCAACAAAAGCATAACCTTTTGATCTTAAGTAGCATAATACTGGTTGCAAAAGTTTTGTAAAAATATATGGTGCAATATTTAGACCAAAGGAAGAACATTAATTAAATTCATACAAAGTATTTTTGTATTCGAATCTTAAATACTTTTTTGATTCTTTGTCCATTGGCACTCCAAAATAAGCATCCTTAAGATCTATCTTTGTAATCCTCAAATAAACAGTTCAGTTTCTTTAAATTTAAAAAAAATCTTTAGCCCCCATCAGCCTTAGGAACTAAAAAATAAGAAGAGGAGAATTGATTTTTAATGTGCATGATAACAAGGTGATATTGCACCTTTTATAACCCATTCTTGTATTGTCATATCATACAGTTCAGAAAGAATTTTTATAAAATTAATTCTACTAACCTGAACTGAACTACCATGTATCCAAAAGGATCAATGTTTTCAGCTACTTTCGTTTTTACCTCTAATACTGCCTCCTGTCCAATTTCCACCTGTTTGTCTGTAAAGTGTTGGGTTGTGGAGTGCTGGACTGTGGAGCGTTGGTTCTGAGCTTTCTCATTGGTAATCTGTGTTGTTTTATAGGTAGATGGTGGTTTAAATATTGCTGGTTGGGATTAGCCGAGGTATTACCAGTAAAATATGGAATGCGTTCTCTATTAGTTGGTTTACACGGCGCTGAGGGTTAGATTTGAATGCAACATTTGTTGGCTTTATAATAGAAGTAACTTGTAAGGCTCCAGCAAATTTTCACCATAGAGATATTTATCAATTTGTTTTTCTTCTAGAAACCGAATAAAAATCTGCGGTGTAAAGGTATCTTGTGAAATGTTTCAGTAGAACCATTTACTGAATTGGCTAGTAGTTCCATGTTTCTTTTTTCCTTTAGAGCGGTTTCAATTTCTTTGTAAAGTGGTGTGGTTTGGAGATTTTGAAGGTAAGTTTTATCTTGTCTTAGTGACGAAGCAATTTCTGGGTTTAACAATGGTGGAACAAGTCTGTTATAGTTAGATGATGTTGGATGTTTGTCAACCAACCCAGAGATGATTTCCTTATCAAGACCAATCAATAAATAATGGTTAAATCGGCTAGCAATTTTTGAGGGTTCAATGCAATTAACATCCTTCAAATTTTCAACTTGGCCTTCAAGATCAGACTCAGAATTTTTGAGGTTTTCTTCCAAATAACTGTAATTATGCCTTCACTATTTGGTAATTGCGGCTGTGATGGCAAATTAATTGGACCTATATTACTTGAACGTACATTAATTAGGCTTTCTGACTTATTTATAAATAGCTGAACGCTATTAACGTCCTCCAAATTTTCAACTTGGCCTTCAAGATAAGGCTCTCAAGATACCTGATTAATTTCATCTTCTTTCATCTGGGCTGTGGTAATTATAACTACATCCCCTCTTTCTTCTAAAAATAAAACAAGAAGAAAATCAAACTTCAGGAATAGAAAAACTGTTTAAATATAGTCATATTGTGAAAGTACCCTTCTTGTTTTATGAATATCTGCATTTTAACAGCAAAGGACAAATGAATCATAAAGATTCGATGGGCTGCTATAAAGTACCCTACCGTTGTTGTTAAATTAAAAAAAAATACATAAAAATGATCATCTTTATTTTTATGATGTGGCTGCTAAAAAGCACCCATGACGGTACAATTATAAAAAATAATTTTTTTATGGCCAAGTTAAAACTCTACAAGCACAAAAAACACATGACCTTTACCTCACCTTGATCACTCTGATTCGATATTTCTTGTCGCATTTGATCAAGTTTTCTCTGCTGCAATTTTCGCTTCTCTTTAATGCACCTATCACTGGAACCTGCTCTCTTGGACAAATTTATTTCGAAAATTTTTCTATTTATATGTCTCGAGTTTTCTTCATTTAATCGACGAGCTCAATACGTTGGAATTTATGCTTTAGAAAAAAGAAATGCGCCAACTTACGCCTGCGCTCAAAATGACGGCTTTTCAATGCTACTGCACCAGGCTATTAGTGGAGAAAATTCGTGGAGATTTTCGAAAGAAAGCTGCAAAAATGCTAAATTTCCAGTCGAGGATCTCCCATTTTCCGCCTACAGAAACCAAGATGGCGGCTGTCAAAGTTAAGAAAACATGCGTTTTTTACGTTTTTGAAGAAATTTCATCAAAAGTACTCGACTTTTATTAAGGCGGTCTAACTTGATCTAAAAATATGAAAAAAAATACATCTGTCGGTTCAAAGCAAAATGGCCGCCATATTTAAAAAATTTGGTTTTTATTTGATATTTTATTTACGTGTTAAGTAGTGATCCTTAGTGAAAGGTACCGACCGGCTCTTTGACCCAATAATAAAAAAGTTTAAGTATTTATTCGATACAAAGATGGCACCTAATAATAAGGGACCTCATTAATCTATAGACAAAAAAACATTTTTGCTAACATTTTTAAAAAATTCGATTTGACGTTTAATATTTAAGATGGCGGCCTAATTCTTGTTAAAAGAGTTATTTTTCCATTTTTGTTTGACATTAGCACCGGACGCTCATTCTTCACGGCCCGTGAGGTGAGGTGTGCAAAATTCTTACATCCACGGGTGAACTTACTTTCACCACCTATTTCTACGGGGAAATGAATCCGCGGGAGTTCTTGTGACGTTTGTATCCTTACTTTATTTGCTTGTCAGGTTTTTTGGGACCTTTTCTTTAAGTGTTTTACAATTTCGTTGGATTAACAATACTCGAAACTATGCATATCAATTAATACTAGTTTAAGGATGCTGATATGGAACATTGCAAAAAAAATTACTTATGTCATTCGCAAATCAAGTAAAAGAAAAGCTAAGAAAACGATTTTGACACAAGAAGCTTTAAGTCTAATTATAATGCCATCTAAAGAGATGACAAAGGATGGAACTTCGGATTCATTGGAGGTCGACCTAGATGAAATGTCTTAAAGTGATAGCTGCGATGATATTTTTGAGTAAAATGGATAACTTTTTTAAATTTTGAGTTTTTGTTTTATTTTGATATGATATATTTGACATATTTTGTCTATATTTTGTCTGTATGTTTGCGATTTTAGTTCCTACCATATTTACACCCGATATATTTATATTTTTCTATAAAATAAATTCCTTCTTATTTTGACAGCCACAGATATACTTGTTTAAAGTTTTGTTCTTAGTTCTTCTTAAGTACTTATACTTATTCCAAATACTAAGTTATCTACATCTTATTTGTGTGAATACAAAAATATTGTAATGAGTTTTTTAAAATTATACATACCTGTCAAAAGAAAAACTGTTTAAACATTGTAGAGGGAAAATTATTAGTGGTGGGAGTAAAATATACACTCAATAACAATCCCTAAAACAAGGAAACTACTCCTAACTAAATATGTACGTACTTGTTACCAATATATACCCAAGACAAGTAAAAAATCTCTTATCATTATGTGCATTGCATAATTTTTTTAAAATAACAAATTTAAATTTTTTTCATCAAACAAGTGCCAGTACAGACTTTGTATCACGTTTAGACTAGCTTGCCCCACTGTTGCCCCACTGTGGGGCGCCCGCCAGGACTGCCAACTGTGCTGTCAGGCTATTTTTGCGCGTGAAATTTAAACTTTATGAGTCAACGTGCTTTACGATACCACTAAATGATAGGAAACTGTTTGAAATATAAGTTATGGACAATATGAGGAAATTCAACTTCTACAAAAAAGATAGGTTGGTAGTCACTTTATTTTTCTTAAAAGAAATTAAAAACATAGAAACTTTCATGAGTCACACTAAATTAAGAGTGAATTTGAATAAAAAATGCGCTCCTTCCACTTACTTAATCGAAAAAACTTTTAATCAAATTGGTATCAAATGTTGTTCGATGAAAGCATTTCAAGCATTATCCCGGAACCATTTCACGGATTTTGCATAATTTTAAGTTTTTTACATAATTCTACGTCTGTTTCTATTCTATATCTTATAAAAATTGAAAAAAATTATCGATTATTTTAAAAAACTAAATAAAATCAAGATATGTATATTTTTTTGAAAAACCACGCGAATGGTCGGTTTACTGTTTAAGTAAACGAACTCTTTTTAGGAATCAACTTCACTCTTAACAGCAGATATTATTAGCTGTAGTCTGATGCCAAATGATTTGACTTATTTAGCGTTAAGTTTAAAAGTTTAGTTCTTTTTTGTATTTTAGGAGAGCATGCAGCAATAACTGGACATTGCCATTGCCATGACGCAACTAAACCTTAGGTTGAAGTCTGAAAATTTAGTTTTTGTGTTCAAATATAAATGGTTATTTTGATAATGGGAAGAATTTATGAGTGTCGTTATAGTTTTAGGCAAAATAATATATAATGAACAGTTATTTGGTCTATGAAAATTTAATATTACATACGATATAATGCTTCCTGTATAATTTAGTTGAATACACATAATATTTTACTTCTTAAATAAGTATACCATAATAAAAAAAATTAAGAGTTAACCAAAGCAGCAAATTTATAAAAATAAAGTTATGTGTTATGATTTATTTAAATATAAGTATGTCAAAATAAGTTAACCATCAAATAACATTAATAAAGCATGATCTTAAAAACTTAAAAAGTTCATATAAACAAAAAGCTAGGTATCTAAGTAAGTAAGTAATTGGGTATATTATTAAACATAAGTAGGTGCGACGAACCGAACCTGAAGTTTTAGATAAGTTTTCTTTTCTTTCTTATCGATGTGCACATTAGGAACGATTAGACGTCTCCATTTAACTTTACATGAAGGAAATAAATGCGACAAAATATTGACGTAATAGATAAATAGATAAATTGCTTTATTGTCATAAAAACAGTATTGTTTGTGGACAAAGCTGAAAAATACTTAAACAATATAAAAAACCAGTTAAAAAAAAACTGTTGCTATTTAAATAATAAATTTTGTTAAATGAGGAATGTAAGAAAAAAAAATTAAAAAACTAGTGCACAAAATAATGACCCTTTGGTATAAAGTATTTAAAAAAAAAACAGAAAAACAAAGAAGTAAGAACAATAACACAAAACAATTAAAATCAATAGTAGAGTTACAGAACCAGTAAAAACACTAGCACCAACTACATAAAAAAATAAAACATATTGGTAACTTATATAATAAAACAACAAAACTATGTAAAAAGCAAGTGACTTTTACAGAGTTAACAAAACTAGTTGCTTACAGAGACTAGTTGGTCCAAGTATCTGTATAATACTCATCACAATTATAGTAAGGCTTACTTTCGAAACTCAATGCTACTGCTTTTCTAAATTTTATACTTTCATAAATCATAGACTCTTTAGTAAGCGTGAGTCTAGGTATGGGTAAGGGTACAAGATGATTGGCTGATTGTCTGGTGGTTCGCTGAGACGTAATAGAAGATGGCGAGTTTATTTGTTTTTTGTGAATGAGAGACATACTCTAAAATAAAGATTGCTGTCAGAGTAAGAATTTTAAGTTTTTCAAATAAGGACTTGCAGTGATCTCTAGGGCCGGCATTACTTAAAATACGAACAGCTCGTTTCTGAATTCTAAACACTGAGTTAAAAAGAGTTTTTGAAGAATATCACCAGAAAGCCACTCCATATCTTGCTCTGGATTCAAATAATCCGCAATACACCATTCTGACCGAGTGCAAGTTAAGTTCTTTGTTAACTATTTTAGATGCGAAGCATGCAGATGATAATTTGGGTTTAAGCTGAGAAATATGGTCTCTAAAATCTAAATTTGTATCTAGTGTTAAATCCAAAAATTTTACAGATTGTACTGTGTCGATGTATTGGTTGTTTAAAATAACGGGATCGATGGAGAATCTAAACAATAAAATGTTGGTTTTTTTTATATTAAAACATAATTCATTTGTATCACACCATTCTTTGAGCTGTGCTAGGTCGCTTTGAATTATGTTTTCAAGTTCTAATTGGTTACCCCTCCAAATAATTGTGTTGTCGTCTGCAAAAACAAAGAATTTACCATTTATGTAGTTATGCAAGGTCATTTATATATAACAAAAAAAAACAGGGCCTAGAACAGATGCCTGTGGATCACCTTTACTAATTTCTTTACAATTTGATAAAATTTGATTGCAGCTTACTGACTGTGTTCTATCTGAATTATAAGATGTTGCCCATTTGTGACAGGAGTCTCTAAAACCATATCGCTCTAGCTTGCTCAACAGTATTCTGTGATTCACGCAATCAAATGCTTTAGAGAAGTCACAGAATACTGCTGCAACTGAATCACCTTGATTTGTATTAAGGTAAACCTCTTCGAGGAGAGCAAACATGGCATCATTTGTATCTTTGTTTTTCTGGAAACCAAACTGAGATGCTGAAAGAATTTTAAATCTTTCCAAGTGCCATGTGATTCTGATTTTAACAATTCTTTCAATTACTTTAGAGAGAGAAGACAACAATGCAATTGGGCGAAAATTTGTTGGGTCATCCAAGTCTCCGTTTTTGTGGATAGGTATCACACAAATAGCCCAAGGTAAAAGAATGGTTAATAAGTTCTACGAGAATAGAAATAATAGAATCTGGCAGATGTTGAAGTATTTTTATAGATAATCCATCAATTCCAGAACTTGTTTTGTTTTTAATTTTGCTAAGAACTTGCTTAAGCTCAATCAGGGAAGTTCGGGTTAAAATCAGATTATCAGGGACATTAACCTGTTCTAAGAACGACAAAGGATCCGTCGACGAGTTGAGATTGACTGTTAGGCTTTCCGCAACTGAACAGTAGTAATTGTTCATAACAGTCGATTCAATGTTCACGATATTCTTAGAACTTTGGGATTTTCCGCGTAACGAATTAATAATTTGCCATTTTTCTTTTGATTTATTTTTTGCCATAATTATTTTTGCCTGATAGTACTTTTTTGCCACTTTTATGCACTTCCTGAATACAATGCTCTTTGATTTTTACATGCAACTTCACTTTAGGTAAACCAAAAGTCGGAAGTCAGAAAAATGCTGCTTGGGTAAGCTCCTTTTTCTCACTTTTTCCGGAAATTTCCACGAAATTTAATATTTTATTTCACATTTATTTCATTTCAAACAAAAATTTTTACTAACCTTAGCTTTACCAGGACCGCTATACTTTTTCTTCTCCTTAATCTTAATTTTGGTACTGAAAATTCAATGTGTTCCTGCGATGCTAGAAAAAATACCGTGTTGCACGATTGAGTGAACTTTATAATGTTTTTGAGTTGTATGAGGTTTGCTATGATCTTGATAGCCATATTTCAATGTTGATTTGAATCTACGAATTATTGTCGGAAACAAGGCAACATAAGTGTGATGCGCTGAGTTGTACTGGGGGATAAACTTCCTGAAAAAACCGGCAGAACCCTTTCGTAAGTCGTCATGATACATTAAGTAAAGTTATAATGTTTTGAGATGGCTTTAGTGAGGTCCAATAAGATCTAGGTGAGTTTTTAGGTGTATTTTACTTCCTTAGTGTCGTTTTGTAACGATCTCAAAACTCACTAAAAGTACTACTTATATTAAATATTTAATTTTCTTAAAAGTGCTATTTTATTAATATTTTAATGTGGTCGACTAACTACTTGCGCCATCTATGTTAACTCCCAAATGAACTTGTGTATTGATTCGCCCAGAATTTATAGGAAAGGATGCTTTAAATATGAAATACCTACACGGCTGTTTAGTTTGTTACCTTTTTCTTATCATTAAAATTGTTTCAAATACTAAAGTAAAACTTTAAATTCGCTTTCAAGATTTTTATAATATATTTACTAAAACACTAAATTTTGCTCCCCTATTTTACTAAAATGCTAACAAAAGTTTTTCGAATCTATTTTAATTCATTCTTTTATGTCATTTACAATAAAATTAAAGTGCTTTTTACTGATTTCTGTTGATAATGCCTATAACCTTTTTGGGTGAATTGAACTCTCAGTGGCCGCGACGAGTAGTTGGTCGCTCCTGGAAAAAAGACAAAAACATTAGCTTAATCGATAGCTCACCTAAGTATTTATTATTGAGGATGGAACTTTTCTAAAGTGCTATATTAATCACCCTGGTAGCTCCCTCACTTACATTTATATAATATCATTTTCAAAGGGGTAAAGTGGGTCCTAACCTGTGTCATCTACGTTCTATCTCTATTCAAGACTCCACCTATGATACCTTGATTCTTCGAAATTCTTTTTGGTGATATTAGTGGTTTGTTCGGGTTCCGAATTTTAAAACTGTCCTAGAAGTATTAGAACTGCGCGTGATAGTTGTGCAATCGACGGGACTGTTCTTAACAGTTTACAATTTTTGGACGAACCAAAACGCATTTTCATAAAATTACCATAATAATAGAGTGAAGAAGAAGAAGCACGTGATGTAATCCAGAGTGTCTTAGTTGTGTCTTTTATTTTTAGCATAAAATAAATATTTGACCGAAAATTTTCCATGATTTGGTGCTCATCATATAGTTCCACAGTTTCTTCTACAAAATTCATAGCTTTTAAAATTGCATTTTAAAAATCTGACAATGGCGGATGACGAGGTAAAATCTTGCCTTAATTCTTCCAAAGTGAAATTCTGCAGTTTTTGAAAGAACAGAAATTTAAAACCGAAAAAAATTTTTGGGTTAGGCAGGGATTCCTCTTCTTTAGGCCACATTATACAAAACTCTCGACAAAACCTTTATAAAAATACAAGCGGATAATAAAATTATACAAGATTGCACTCTGGCTTTTTATTATTTTTTGTAAAAACCCATTTATTTGGGTATATTTTCAAGGAACAAATTATTTTTTCGGACAAACTTTACATGCGTAAATGAATTTGCGCATGCGTCAGAAAATAGTCCTAAACAGTTCCATTTAATGCCGCCCGGCTTCACGGGACTGTACAGAACAGTATTGAACCGGTCCTGGACAAATTTTCGTTAGTAACCCGAAATCAAAACTTTTCAGTTCAGAACAGTTGTGGTCGAACCAGGAACAGGAAATTTCGACGAACCCGAACAAACCATAGGAGTTCGAAATTAGTGTGTCGTTGCTTTTCATTTTTCTCTACGCTTTAAATGAGGGGGGTGTAGCTTGACGTCCGACTGCACCCCCCCATTTTGAATATAAGAAAGAAACAGGAAGGAGTGTGGTTCAAAATTTTTAAAACTAGTTCAAAATTAGTTCAAAATTGGTTCGAAATTATATCAAAACTCGAATATCTTTCGGGGGTGGGGGGTGTGGCTTGACTGACTTGAATATTCACTTCTGGGAAGTAAACGCTCCCCGGTGAAGAAAAACAAAATTATCAAAAATAAATTAAATAAACGAATACAAAATAGTTATTTTTACGCATACGTCTCTCGAAATAAATCTGTTCGCCTGTCGCGGGCCAAGCGATCACGGTTTTAGAGTGAATGTGATCGGTGAACGCTGGTTCAAGAATATTACAATTATAAACCGTGTACGCATTCACATGCATTCACAGGTCAAGAATCTGGGCCCAGGCGTGTTCGTAAACAACTTAAAAATACTAATGGTGCTATGAATTGCTCCGAAAGATATTTTAAACTGATCATTAAAGCCATAAAACTCGAAAACACGACCTAGTCATTCAGTAAATTATTTATTCAACCAAATCCACAGTCAGATTACTAGGGAATTATTGGAATACGGCCGCACTGGATAGTGCCTACTTAGCGCCGACCTTAACACAGGCTGTGCCTGGCTCTAAAAGGTGCAAATTATAGAATTATTGAACGCGCCTCTAGCAAAACGGTGACGATACGACTTTATTTCTAACCTATAAATATATGCTGCCTGTTTTCGAAATTCTGTGTTGTTTTTTTTATATTTTGAGTGATCAAAAGCATGGGTGACGTGTTGGAAGCAGAGTTCTTTGTGGAGGGTGGAGAGAAGAACCATTTAGAGTTCTGAAGGGATTTTGTTGAACTACTTCTCGTAGCAAACAAATATTGTCGGTAAAACGAAGTATTTGAGCCTTGCTTTTTTTAATTTTCTTGTGCTATGTCATCCGATTTCATAAAAATATAACTATTTTGTCCCAATTTTTGCTTTTTCGGCCGTTACAACACAAAAAATTCCCGAAAGTGAGGTTAAGGTAAAAAAAATGGCGAATAGTTGTCAAAAACGTCAAATATGGCTAGACACAGCCAAGATGCCAAGCCAGTATAATTCCTCCACAAATAAGGGCAGGTCCTAACCTTATTAGTGTCGGCACTAATTGTGGTCGTTCTTGCGCATGCGTATCTGTCAACAGCGTCAAAATAGTGCCTGGCCTTATTAGTGCCGGGCCCTAACTGCGTTTCAATAATTCCCTACTATCCTTTATTTCAGAAACTGTGTATCGCTTTAGAGGCGAACAAAACAGGTAGACTAATCAGCCCGTAAGAGATAATTGGGAATATGCGGTCAATGCGGTCACTTTAAGTGATACAGAGTGTTTGCAGTACGGTAGACCCATATAACTATGAGATACTATAACGGCCCAAGTGTTGCAAAATGTGTAGGAAAATAACTTTGGAAAACAAACAAGAAAATTCAAAATCGCGGTTGGCTTTGGCACTGTTTCGGCCAACAGGCCTTAGGCGAAAAATCTACTGCGCCTGCACTAACAAACCATGAAAATATCGTAGTGATCTTACGATAATTCAGTGGCGTAGCCAGGGAGGGGTTTGGGGGTTAACCCCCCCCCAGGAGGTCCAAACCAATCTACAATAAATTATTCCACCCAGGGAGAGCTAAAGCTCCCCACTTTTTTGACCCTTTACTCCGGTTTGTAACGTGTGTTTGTGTGATTTCTTAAATTTTAAAATTTTTGCCTCCCGCAATTTTAGTTTAATTCTAATGAATTTTTATCACCAGCATTCAAAACGTGTAATAAATGGCATTATTAGCATAATTTTTCTTAAAATTTTCATCTGCGGCGCATTTATGATTTGGAAACAAATCCATATATACCACCGCAACCCACCTTTTCTTGGGATCTAACCCAATCTACTTTTTCAAAAATATTTTACAAAAAACCTAAAAGATCAAAATTTTTAAAGAATTTTTCGTTTTTTTTTTGTTAAAATTTTCGCCTGCGGCGCTATACCAATATTAAATATTGTTACAAGTTTATTTTATTTTAAGCAATTTTATTGTAAAGAACATTTAAAACGCGTAAAAAAATTGAATTTTATTGCAATTTTTATAAGATTTTTTTTTAATTTTGACAAAAATCTGCAAATGAGACTAGATGAGACTGGCTTTTAAAAATAAACCTATTAAACCGCCCCTCTCCCCTTCCTTCAGTTTAAGAGCTCAAGCAGTAAGCACCTACCTAATTTTTAAAAATTTTCTAGTTGATTTTTATTAAATGATGAAACCCCTCCCCCCCCACTGGATAATTTAAGATATTAATTTGAGTGAAAGTGACTCCGACATCATCTGTCCGAAAACTTTGATTTTATTTAATTCTTCACTTCCTGAGAAAATTCGGCATCATCGAAAAGTTTAAATTTTTGACGAGGCGTGGTTTTGCCATTTTGTTTATCTTATTGTGGTGTTTTAGTGTTTTACAATTGTTGGCGGTATTTTCTGTGATTGCGTGCGTTATTTAAATAAATATGCGAAGCACATAGTCTTTTTTTGCATCTTAGACCTCCCCTCCTAAAATCAACTACGCATTAAAATACTCAGTAACAGTGGCGGCTCGTGGTAAGAAAAACTATGGGAATATGAAAAAATAATAAAAAAAAGTTTTATCCAACCCGGATGCGATGTAATTAATTAAATAGCCATTCCAGCTAAAAGTCCACCACAGGTAATATCGCAAAATAGGAATTAACGAAGGCATTAACCGACTCTTTGTGACCAATTATATATTTTTTAATTTGCCTCCAAAAGCTAAAAATGTTTCTATTAAAAAAGTAATTTAAAATCCTTCCTTTTGACAAAAAAAAATGTCAAAAACATGAAATTTGGCCGTTTTCTTATATTAAAAGATTAGCTTAAACTTTTGACTCTCAAATAATTTTTGAACACTATCCATGAAATAATTCTATAAAAAATCAATAAAGTAGGCTTGTCAGTATTACCAAGATTTATTCATTTTGCGTAAATCACTTTTCTTGTAATTTAAATATTGTTTCTATTTTGAGTGGAAATAGTGTTCCGTCCGTTATGTTCCGTCCGTTACGCAACATTTTGTTTGTTCAATTCTCAACCTTTTCGTTTTTTGATAAAATAGTAACAAATATTATTTAAGTGTGATTTTAACTTTACGATTATATTAAATTTTGGCATTGTTGGAGGTCCTATTGTCAAATAAATAAATAATACAAAAATGAAAGAAGGTACGCTTCTCTTTCCTGTTGCGTCCGTTACGCAAATTAAAAGGCTTTTTACAAATTAATAAAGTAGATAAAAAATAGGCTTACATTTGAATTGTTTGGGTACAATTAATGTATTTATTTTTTGGTATCGGCGTTAACATATTTGCAGTGCCTAATGGCAATATTTAATTTTAAATTTAAAAAAATCATACAAAGTGTGCGTCCGTTACGCTGGAATGGCTGTAAAATATACCGTACATGACTCTAAAAAAACAGTTGAATGACTTTGGAATAAACAGTGTGAATCGCTTGGTTTTGTTAATTCTAAAGCATTAATAAACGGGTCGCCTACCGCGTTACCACGTGCCGAACGCATTCCTCATTTCCATGGTAACCGCCTTAAACAAGTGCAGCATATTATGAAGCGCGGCTAGTTGATTCATTTTGGCCTTGTATTATCGACTGAAAACATAATGGTCAAGGCATGATGACCCTTAAAATAGTTTTCTTAAATACCTGTTAAATTATTTTTAGATGTTCTAAAATACACTTCAGTAGGACAGGTTTTTTGGTAAATTTAAAGACTGTAAAGAACTTTGATTGAAAGAAATTAATACCACCTTATGTTTTACACACTTTACACTTTAAAAAATAACAATTTTTTCTGTTTTTTGGATAAAATTTGCAAAATAAAAATCATATGCACGGCACCACTCAAGATGACAGACAGATGACCTAACATAAATTTTTAGTAAACATTTGCCTTGAATTATTTCCATCTTTCTTATAAATACCTTTTTAGAGCCTGCTGTCTCACTTCAACAACCTTAAATATTTTTCATTTTAACAGAGAAAATAATTTTTTTGAATGCATAAAAAATAGTGAAAACTTGAAAAATTTAAGTGTTTTATTCTAGAAATCGAAACTTTGGAAAGAAAGCTTTAAAATGTGAGCAACATCATGGCATAAAAATGAAAAAAAAACAGTAAAAAATTTGCTTCATCAAAAACGTTACTCCTTAAACTATGCTAAAATATTTTAAGCCTTAAATTACCATCATGGTTTGACCATAAGACTTTATGTTGAGTTGTTTAATATTTAAATTAAGATAGGATATTTTTGTAAATATAGAAAATAATACTATGAGTTGCAAAAGTTTAAGGTGAATCACTAATTCTCTTGCTTCAATGGGCGAGCCGCCACTGCTCACTAATTAAGCCTCAAAGATCTTACTTTTTGTTTTCTAATCTTGTTCTGTCCATGTTTAAATCTCGAGGAATCCAAATTTCTATTGATAAGAAATTACGGGAAACACTGGGCAACACTGGAAAACATTTTTTAAATTTTTTAGTGCAATAAACAAGTAAACAAAACTATTAAACATAAACCTAAATTTTCACTGTCAGATGGTTGTCAGTTGCTTTCACTACTGAAGCAATCGACTTGCGTGCCCATTACACTCTTCGTCTCTGGGGTTTTTTCCAGGCCAACTTGATTGGGAGAGTTATTATCGGTACGCATTTTTCTCGGGAACAGCAAGGGAAGGGCGGGTATATTATCTTATAGTTATCTGGGTAGACCCAACGGTGGGTCTCTCCTCGCTGATACCTAAATGCAAGTTTTCACTTACCAGATTTTAGAAGTATCTTTGGCCATTTTAGGCCGCTCCAATTTTTCAACTACTGACGACCATATTCTGACCATATCACAGTCATTTCACGACAAGTGAAATCAAATATCGCGTCAGTTACCCTGGTTTTAATATCTTTTGAAAAAACAAACGGCAGTGCATGGTTTCAAGTCAATCCAGAATGACAAAATTATTAGGTTGATGTCTCCCAATTCGCACGTAATATATTTTTGTTTGAGTAGCGGATTCGACCCGTTACTATAGCGTGGCTGATCAGTAATTTGAGCAAAGACGCATTTAAGATGTATTGGAGCGTTTGTGGTCATGCACAGCTGTTAAGTTTTTTGTAAATTACGATAACATCGTAGTGTTAAAAATAAAGTTTTTGGACCGCTTCAAATAACGGAAAGCGTTAACTTAATTTTGTTAATTGGGTCATAGATTCGGTAAAATACTAAAGTTGTTACGACGAACTAAGGCTGGAATTTATAGTCGATCCTTAAAGCCTTCCTTCGGTACCGATTCGTTGAGGGCTCCTCATAGAGTCCGTTTTATAAGTCTTCCTCGAGAAAGGCTTGCTGAAGGCCACTCTGAAGTCGCGCAATATGTGGCCACGTTGCATTTTTGCTGGTTTATTTTTGTTGGTCAATGTCAGGTTTGAGCCAAAATAGTATTTTGCGTGGTGAACTGTGGTGGTTGTCAGGAATGTTAGGTTATTTTTTAGTTTGTGCGATTTTACTAATTTTGTTAAATTGCATGTTGTAATTTTTAAAGCTATATAAGCCATGGAAAAACGAAAGGAGAACAGAACTTCTTTTTCCAATGAAATGAGGAAGAGGAGTATACTTGTGTTCACTGGTGGCAAAATTTTCCATATTGGAATCCAAAAAAAAAGATGCATACCACTTCAAACACTTCAAACAAAACAAAGGTCATGGGAAGAAATAACCAAATTTACAACAGCAATTTTTCTGCATGATTCACTTGAATCATCGGTTCTATCAACAGCCCTCTTCTATTATTTTTTTTTTAATTCATCATATACAATTGGGTGTATCTATAATCTTGAAATATATTTTTAGAAAACCAATATCGTTTTTTGAACTTCTTTTCAGAAAACCTCCCGAAAGGGGAGTAGTAGTCCAAGAAATATTGAAGTTTGTCCATTATTCAGCAAAAAAGAACCCAAAAAAACTACTCTTCAAAAATCACACCAACAACAATACATAAAACCTGAACCTAACCTGAAAAGGACGACCCAAGGCTTCTTTAAGGTAGCTCCCGAGCTACCTTGGGCTTTACTCAAATTTAAGGCTTCCTTCAGCTACTGTAAAATGCATTTCCGACCTTAAGGGATCCACACAGCGTTAAGGACGCCTTGAGGATCGACTACATATTCCAGCCTAAGAATTGGTAACATACTGGGAGTGGCTGTGACGTTAAAAAAAACACCGTTTATGTAAAAAATTATGGTTTAGTTACTTCGTTAATTAACCATCTAACGCGCACTGGGGTTATTAAAACGTTTTTTTTACTAAACGATCAAACTTTAATTTAAACATTTCAACCGAAACCTAAAATGCATAAATTGAAGAAATAGTCCATTGGTAAAGACATTTTAAATAAACGAAAATGCAGTTTAGTCATTCTCCACTGTTTTTTATTCAATAATTTCAATTCGACCAAAGCAATTTCATTTATCTAAAAAGGAAATTTAGTCACAATTTAATGACTCGGACCGGAAAATATTTATATAATTTTAAAACATTACTCACCCTGTAAGAGTACAAAATGCTACTAAAATAGGGATGCCGTTGAATCCCGTATTCAGCCAATTGAATATGTATCGAAAAGCCACTAAAACACTTTTAAATTAATTACTTGAAAAAAATGCTTGTCTATAGAGCTGTTTTTCCTGACGGCAAATTAGTGGCAGGTTCTCGCCTAATTTATATTTATTTGGTTCTGCTGCGTTCTTTCGACACTTTATTTTGCCACAGATTTCTTTCTTTAGTTACCGAATCGGATAGAAGTGATTATGTTTGAGTTCCATTAAATTTTTTAACGCGCGTGTGTTAAATTAATACAGGGCGGAAAATATTTTGCACTTTTTTTTAAACTGGTTAAATTTAAAATAATTTTGCCTGCAGCGCTATATACATACACTTCATTCCAAATTTTAATCAGACCAATTTTTCCACCCGGAGAATTTGTAATGCACAGGAACATTGTAATAATTTTTTTTAATTTTAAAAAACTTTTTTTAACAGAATTCAAACCGTCTAAAAATGCTTCATCTATAGCCTAATTTTCTCAAAATGTTCACCTGCGGCGCATTTTCAAAATCTATCCCCTACCTCAACCTATTTACTTCATAGATGTTAGATTGCATAAGTGGCGGCCAGCATCCTTTCGGGAGCCGACACTGCTTCCTGTGCCAAAACTCCTGCAGATCATAAAAATATGATATAGGCCTCACAAAACGGCATCAAGTTATTCCACTTGATGCCTCATTTGTTTGCCATCCAAGTACCACTCGAAGTCTCACAATAACCTCCAACCAACGCGAAGGTCACTGCGAAACTTCCAGTAACACTTGTGAGGCGTCTTTGGTTAGGTGTTACCACAGACAGTGGCGTAGCCAGGGGAGGGGTTGGAGGGTTAAACCACCCCCAGAGTTTTAACTTCCAAACCCCCCCCCCCAGGAGGTCCAACCCAATCTACAATAAATTAATCATGATCAAGGGACCCAGCGAGAGCTATAGCTACAGTTTGTGACGTGTGTTTGGTGTGATGTCTTAAATTGTAAAAATTTTGCCTGCGGTGCTATGACGTCATTAATTGTTACAATTTTAGTTTAATTCTGAGGCATTTTTATCACCAGCATTCAAAATGTGTAATAAATGGCGTTCTTAGTGTTATTTCTCTTAAAATTTTCATCTGCGGCGCATTTATGATTTGGTAACAAATCTATATATACCATCGCAACCCGACTTTTCTCTCAACCTAATCTATTTTTTCTTTCAAAAATATTTTACAAAAAATCTAAGAGATCAAAATTTTAAAAGAATTTTTTGTTTTTTTATCAAAATTTTCGTCTGCGGTGCTATACCAATGTTAAATATTGTTACAATTTTATTTAATTTTAAGCAATTTTTTTGTAAAAAACAATTGAAACCCGTAAAAAATAGAATTTTCGTGTAATTTTTATTTATTTAAGGGTTAATTTTTAAAAAAATCTGCAAATAAGACTAGATGAGACTTGCTTTTAAAAATAAGTATTTTTGTTCCGTATACACTAACTAAACAACTATTATACCGCCCCTTTCCCCTCCTTTCAGTTCAAGAGCTCAAGCAATAGGCACCTAGCTAATTTTTAAAAATTTGCCAGTTGATTTTTATTAAATGATGAACCCCCCTCCAGAGTCGACTTCTGACTACGTCACTGCCATAGATGTCAGAAGGAGACAAACTATGATGCCGCCACATCCAGGTGTGCCACGTGGAGGCAAATACCACAGTCATTGTATTCCCATCTCCCAGTAGGGCCACACTAAAGCCCTTCCCCCGAAAGATATTCGAGTTTTGATATGCTTTAATTTCGAACCAATTTTAAACTAATTTTAAACCACTTTTAAAAATTTTGAACCTTCCTGGTTTTTTTTTATATTTAAAATGGGGGTGCAGCTGGACGTCAAGCCACACTGTGCTGCTGTTTTTTCAAAAAATATGGTGGGGGTTCAGGTTGACGTTAAGCCACACCCCCCTCAAAAAATTTTCGAACTTTGATATGCTTATTATTTTGAACTAATTTCGAACAACTTTAAAGAAAATTTAACCACCGTAATTTCTGTGATTTTTTATATTAATTCAAAAGAGGGGGTTTAGCCAACTGAAATCCAGTCAGTTTGAAAGGCATAGAAATATACTAGAAATCCCGCAAGGGTCCGTTTAAGGTCCGATTTTATTTTTAATTTATTTAAATCAGATGACAAAATTGCCGATAAGAGGTGCATTTACTGCATTCGCCGACGAGGTAAAGACATCGAATCTCTAAAAAGGACAATATCCGAGAATCTGCTTTCTATAAAAAAGTGGTGCGATTGTGATTTATTATGCTTTAATACCAAAAAGACCAGTATTATGACTTTTGAATTTGTTTACGAAGATTTGGTGTTAGGTTCTCAAAAAATTGCAAACTTACCATCTTGCAGGTTTCTTGGAATACAAGTTGACAACCAACTCAAATTTGACGCGCACATCTTAAAGTTGAGTAATAGACTTGCCAGTGGTTGTTACGCTAATTGTGTGGGGAGCTTGGTTTGAGTACCGCAAACTTAGCTTATTACTCATTAATAGCACATTAGATACAATATTGCTTTTTGGGAAAATTGCTCACAGAAACTTTTTGAAACCGTCGTTGTCATTTAGAAAAGAGCTTTAATGCAGGGTTGAATATCGGGAACACTGCAGGCCCCTTTTTATTAAACATAGTATTTTAACTGCGTACTCTGTTTTTATTTTGGAGATGGCATGTCTTATGCATAAAAAATTTTATGATACTTTTTACAGCGAAAAATCTTTCGCAACAAGACAAATATTAACAATTTCTTTACCGAATACAAAATCCGCTTTAACACAAAACTCCACTATTTGCAGAAGTAAAAAATTGTTTTTTACGGGAAATAAAATGCCTAAAGAAATTTAGGAATGCTTTAAAAAAAAATTTGGAAGGTAAGGCATACTACAGCCTAAAATATTGTTTTGTAAAATATGTTATTTTGTATGATATATTATTTGTATTATATTTTTAAAGTGTTTATATCGTTTTTATATATCTGTAGCGTAAATTTATTCTACTCTATTTATAATGATTCTTCGTCAATGAATATATATATTCCCGACAATAAAGTATATTTCTATTCTATATATTCTATTCTATTCTATTCTAATCACGAATCAGGAAAAATTTTTCCATCTTTGTTGAACATTTATTGGTACATAGCATATGGGGCATGCGTAAAGCAGAACCTGATTTTTTCATTAAATTAAAAAAAAGCAGTGGGAGTAGTGGATTTCTCGAAATTCTTTTTAGTGATATTAGGAGTTCGAAATTAGTTCTTCTTGCTTTTCATTTTCGGCTGCACCCCCCATTTTGAATATAAAGAAAAACCAGGAAGGAGTGTGGTTCAAAATTTTTAAAAGTGGTTAAAAATTATAAGCATATCAAAATTCGAATATCTTTGGGGGGGGGGTGTGGCTTGACTGACTTCACTGCATCCCGACACGACCCGCACCATCATGCCTAGGAGGGCGCTTTGTTTTTTTTTTCTGGCTGCTCATCAGAGAACACGACAGCGCAGCGGGCGACCAACAATGCAGTGTGAATAATAACTGCCACCCTTAACCCACATAGTAAAGATATTGGTATATTGTGGGAATATTCTTGCAATATTCGGAAAGTTGAAAACACATCCTATGAATATCCAACGATCCACATTTTTATTATTCATTAAATATTCATAACTTTTTTTTGCATATGTAGACGCTATATATATTAAAAAATGCTCGTATCCACCAAGCCAAAAATTCGCCCATTAGGCTTTAATCGTGATTAGTTAGTAGGTCTTTTACCTTGCAAATTTGTTATCCCAGACTCATTCCAAACTCCGATTAGTGTTAATCATGATTAAAGCTTAATCGGAGAATTTTGACGTTACTGGATATGGACAAAAATAAATAATAAAAGAGGGGACCGTTGGACATTCACAGGATTTGTTTTGGTTTTGGTAGTTAGTTTTGGTTTTGTATGCTGAAGGTAACCAAGGCCTTGAAAGTTCTAAACAAATTTCGTTTTTTTAATGGAATTACTTAAATCTTATACCCCACTACACAGGGTCTGTAATTTTTTTCCTACGACACGATGGAAGGGTTAAAGCCATCATTAGTTACCCTCTTTTAAGGCATTCTTTCTTTCCTTTTAAAATACGATTTGATCAGTTTCGCTTCGATTCATTCTTGTTGAATGAAAATGAATTTGAATAAAGACTACCGTGCACCAGTAAAATCCAGTTAAATCAAACAACTATGGTCTTTCTTCACTTAATTTAACTTCACCATCATGGGCTACTTCAACAATAACAGTTAAAAAAAGCAAATCTTGCAATATACACAAGTTTTTTTCGAAGTCTAATACAAAAAATTTGTATATATAGCGTAGTTGAAATAGTTCTCAGCTAGGGAAAAAAACTAGAACTTGCTGCTCTCCAAAATGAAAATATTATTTTAATATTAAATGAAAAAACTTGTAAAGCAAAAAATAATGATTTAGTTTTTTAATAAAAATAATTTTTCGCTGTTTTTAAATGTTAATCTTCAAACACAAAAATTTTCCTGCCAATTTCAACCATTTTTTTTTTTTTTTTGAGCAAAGCTGATTATTTTGTTTTAGTTTGGTGGCTAACTCTTTTTTCAACACAACCCAACCCCAAAACTCCCCCGAGAAGCCTGGTTATATACAATTGGGAATAAAATACAAGAGAATAGGCTTTAATTTGTATCAAAAATCTTTAAAAAAATCATAAATTCCAAAAAATTTTGCCTGCGGCGCTGTAGCACCTTTAATTTTTACGATTTCGTTCGTTCATCACCATCACCATCAAAATGGTCTTTTTAATGTAATTTTAAGAAAACATTTTGCCTACGATTTGTTGTCAAAAATGGCATTTCAAGTGTAATTTTCGCATTTTTAGAAACAAATTAAGGATAAATAAACAACTGAAATTCCCAAAACTCCATCAATATTTACGATTTTAGTTTAATTTTAAGTCAAAAATTGTATTTCAAGTATTATTTTCCCAAAAAGTTTTGCCTACGCGTGGCTCACCCCCCCCCTCCTCTAAATTTGAGCCCAGGTCCGCGCTTGTAAGCACCTGTTTCGTTGTATCAATTATGGTCAAATTTTTAATTCAACTTAAGTTTTTTTGATTATTTATCATTAAATGTAAAATGAAACGATAAAATGTACTGTTAACGATAAAATGTACTATTAAATGAAACGATAAAACGTAAATTATAATTTCGTAAAAAACGATTATTCCATTGTTTCATGCAAATTTAGAAGTGAATATCTCTGAAACTAATCACTGGATTTTTAAAACTTTAACACTTTTGTAGAGGCGTTTGAAAAACCTTCAAAACCAGGTGTCATTCGATTCACTTTCTGTATTTAAAATATAGGGGTAAGGTTAACCCCTCGAAGGGAGTGCGTGCCCCTTCGAATAAAAAGTCCATATATTCAAGGATTTTTTCCAAAGAAGTCTCTAAATAGGTGAAAAATCTCCTGTTTCGTTTTCGTTGGAACACACTGTGTGTATTTTCCACACAGGTTTGGAATAAATAATATATTATGTACCTACAGAACAAAATATTATGGTCGATAGAACTTTGCAAATCTCAAAAGATTTGTATAAATTTTTAGAATAAATCCGTAATTATTTAAAATTTATTAATTTTTTTAAAAAAGTCAAAATGTCAAAAAAACGTAAATAGAACCCTATAATTCTAAGGTGACGATATGGCGTTTCCCATCCCAAAAACGAGAAAGTTTTGTCATGATTTTAAAAATCAGTATTCCCAAAAGCCAAACAGAAAAAGCTGTTAATTTGAACCTATTTTTTGCTGGGCAAAGGTGAGAATTTTGTTGTAGCATGTCAAACTCGGATATTAGTCAATTGAAGAATAGTGGATGGATTGCCTTAGATCAATTAACATGCCAGTGATTTACGCAAGCTAGGTGGACAGCAATTAGGGCAAATGTATAATGTATCCAAAGTCGACGTCGTCGTTATCGAAAAGCGTATCTTCGGTCGGGCTACGGTGACACCTCCGAACAAGCCTAACATTTTTAAACCAGATGAGTCTATTAGTCTGCCTACTTTCGATGATTTTATTGCCTTGATTTCTTCGGATTTTATTGTTTTTATCTCCGGTTCTTTAATGACTAAAGCTGGGTGTTAAAAAGAGCATAAGATTATCGAAAGCTCTAATGAAGTAGTGATTTTGACCAGTGACATTCCACGGGAAATGGTTAATCGAAAGACCAATTTGGGCTGTTTTCGTAAAACATAAAGGCCATAAATTTTGTGCTTAGTATCTAAGTGCAGTCAGAAGTTCTTTTTTAGGTTTTAACATCCTTAAAGTAAGCCAAAAACCACTTTCAAATTTTAACTGTTTGATAGATGGGTCGGTAAATTAGTTGTCGTTTTATTTGGTCGAAAGAATTGTGTCTTACATTCCAAGTGTATAGAAAGTGATAAATTTTACACGAATGTGGATATTTTTGAACGAGGCGGTAACCGAGTACAAAAACGCGTGAGCGTTAGAAAGTCACTTTCTCAGAAGTTATGTATACGCCATTTTTCTTTCGAACAGATTTGAAATATTTTCTGTAATTACCTGTCTTTTATTTTGTACAAAGTACTTTTCTGCACATGTCTGGAAAACATGTGCGGAAATAGTTATTTTCCTACTAGCGAGCAGGATGTTGCATTTCCCTTACGCCATGCGGGATTGGATTTACCCTGAGTGTTTCTCGCACGGCGTGCGGGAAAATTTTTTTCGTCGTTCGTGCAAATGCCGTCGCGTGCGCACTTGTTAAAAAAAAATTTCTTCTTGTCTAAAAAAACCGTCTAGACAACATTTGCTACGTTTTCATGGGAATTGAGTTCGTTCTGAAAACGATTTCAATCCGATACCGTCCATGAAAACGCCTGATCGAAATACCGATTTTCCATGAAAACGGGGATTGAGTTTACACATGCGTATTGCGTCGGATTACCATACAGCCGCCAAATTATATTTTATTGCTCTCACTCTTTTTGAGAGAGAGAGAGAGAAATAGAAGTGAAACTGTGGAACCGGCATTCTAAAATTTGGTGGAGTGTATAGAAAAAACAAGATTAATAACATAACCTTACTTAAATAACTAAAGATTTGTTTTTTTAAAGACTTTAAAAAAATTAATTATGGAAAATAAAAGAAATATTTGGCTCGAAAGTGTATGTGCTATGCACATATGCCAGTCTAGCATTTCTTTCTTCACTTCCACTTGCAACCAGAGTAGTAATTAAAATTTTAAAAAAATGTGTGGCAAGGCGCAACATCATCTTTTGAATAAAATACATTTAAAAAAAAAATACCAAAACTCAAAAATGAATATTTGACAACTATGGCATATGTCAGCTGCCAAATATCAAAATTTAAAAACCGTTTTCAAATCGAACTCATGAAAAAAAAGTTTTCAAAACATATTGAAAACGAATTCAATATCCATGAAAACATAGCAATTATATTGTCATTTTTACGTATTACATTTGAGTTTGCGGTAAATGCGACTTCCCGTACGCGAATGCGTTCGTAAAAGTTCACTTTTAAGCACGCTAGTAGGAATAGTTATTTACCTAACAAGTGCGGAAAAGACACTTTTCGCACATGTGACGTACAAGTTTTTTCCTACTTGCGTAAAAACCGTCTATAGCCAACATTATATTTCCATTTTTAGGTATTAAAATAGCAAAAAACTATATTTTTTTGGACTTTATTTACATTTGAGTCGAACAGTATATCTAAAAAGTAGAATTGAACCTAAAAAATCAGTAAAAAAAAGCGTGCGTGAAAAATTATTTTCCGCACGCCGTGCGAAAAAGACAGGATAAAATCATTCTCGCACAGCGTGCGACTAATGCAACTTCCGGCACGCAAATGCGTACGTAAAAGTGCACTTTTGCGCACGTTAATAGGAAAAAGTAACTTTGACAGTTGACAACCTTACCTACCTTCAACAGCAGCTTCACACACCTTTCCCAGACATGTGTGGAAATATTTCCACACATGTGGAATTTTATATTATTGAAACTGAGTACCCAGTCCCAGCCTACACCTTTTGTCGTTGTTTGGAATGGAGATTAAATTTTGTGTGTTTCTTCGTAAATTTCTTATCAAAACTAAAATGCGTTACCATCATTTTAAACCAGTTTTCGTAGGATTTTTTGCTAAAAATAATAATTTCATCGTGAGGATTCACTTGAAAACCTATAGAAATTCGAACTTATAGTGCTCCTAAAAAAGGTAAAATAGAGGTTTACTTTGAGTTGCGCTATCGTTCTAGGATTTTACTTAGATTTTGAGGGATTTTCCTTTAGTGTTTTTTTTAACTTCTCTTACCGCAAGAGGACAAAAGGTTGATACATTATTACGTTTAATTTAAAAGCTCTTTAACGAGATATCACAAGATAAAAAAATATTTTAGAGGCTGCTTCTAATGGAGTGGTGACGCACAAAAAAACCGGCATAAAATGTTCAGTCCGGCTAGCCTAATAGATTCCCATTATTTATACATTGTCCAGCCATTGTGCGAAAAAAAAACTCGCAGCTTGCAAATAATGGGATAGTCGCGATTTTAACATATGTTTTTCAGATTGGGGTACTTATTTTGTTTTTGAGTTTTCGAACTTGGAGAATAAAAGTTTTACCATTTTCGTATAAATTTTTTTTTTTATTTAGACACTTAGTCTTTATAAGATAGCCATCCCTTCCCCTCCATCGAAAAAAAAATATTGGCTTTGCCCACAAGGGGGCGGTATTTTCCCAGTCTTGCTCCAGGGCCAAAGGTATAAGGCCGGAATCTTCATCCTCATTAATTTTGTTTTGTACAACGTAGTTATGTCTCGTCTTCGTCTTCACTCTCAATACAAAAATCTTTAGCACGATTTTCATACGTAGTCCATTGTAAGATCCACCATTTAAGGCAATCCGCAAACTCAAGTACAACCTTTTTTGCAGTTCTATGAAATGACGTTTAATAATTAGTATCCGATACAGGTCATGCAGGTTTCTTAGTCATTTTGAATGAATGTTCGAAGGCAGCGACGCAAAATTCACTTTGGTTTTGATGAAAGATGTAATAAAGCGTTTTTAATGTAGATTATATTCAATCACAATATACCTAGTAAATATAAAAATATCCATATTATCTGGAACAAATTAATATATATTAAGTCTAATATACCATATTCGCTCGCGTTCCAAATATTTATGCTTGGTGGTATAACAAGACTGGCCACCTCATTTATCTGGGACCCCGCCCTTATTGGGCCACCCTGTATCAGTAAATTTCATGTTTATTTAATCGTAATTAGCTAAAAACTAGAAAAAATAAAAATGCGAATTGAACAAACATTTTAGTTTCTTTTGCTGTAGCTTATTACAGATAGCAGCTAAAAAAAGTTTTGCATCAAAATGGTAGGAAATTCCATTTTCTTTGATTTTGCTTTGACTTTTTTATGTTGACCGTTCAGCAGGTATCCTAAAACAACACCCAATCTTAACAACATATGTCAAAATCGCGACTACTCCAACTTTTGCAAACTAAAATTCTCTAATGACTGGACTAAGTATAAGGACCAACCCTATATAAATATAAGACAGATTTTTTGAAACCGCACTCTGGAAGAGTTTTGCTCAAAACTATAAAAAAACGGAAGACTCAAAAAGAACCGGGTACAAAAAGGAGAACTGAACGAAAATCAATAGGTTCGGATTTTGCCAAAGACGATGCACAAAGAGTTTGTTAAAAGAGGATAAAAAAACAAAACTTTCTTTCTTCGTCTATATCAAAAATGTATCCTAAAATTCCTTGTACAAAATATAGTAAACAAGTTGACAGGCGGATAAATCAACTTCTGCTTAGCAGAGACAATAATTAGAACTAACTTAGAAGAAAATTAAATAGAAAAAGAAGAGAAAAACAAGAACAGTATACTGGATTTCTACAGGGCTCGGTGCTAAGCTTGACTCTGTGAAATATTATGTATTAAACTGTGTATAGTACGCGTTTCCAGAAGACTCCTTATGTAAATGCATAAAAGGACCCTACAGATATTATAAGCAAATAAATTGAACAGCTAGAGAAAAAACTTACAGAATTAAAAATTAGATTCGAAAACCGTGGAATTAAACCATCAAAGCAAAGGAAGTATCTAGATGTAGTACGAGACTACGGATTAGCAAACATATAAAGTATGCAATAGACAAATCTTGACGGTCGAAGCTACTTCAGAAAAAAAGAATCGGCTGCGACACACACAAAGCATTTTGCTATACACAAAAACGATATGAATGAATGCCTAACAAATAACAAAATACCTATAAAAATCAAAACTGCATCCATTAATTAGAAAACGGTATTTTGAGTTACGCCAAGAGAGTTAAACACAAAATCCACAAGAAAGGTAATAAGAAAAAATGAGATAATGAAAGAGGCACACGAAAACACATTTGAAGCGCAAACATGTAAGAATAGTGAAAATAAACTAGAGGTTTAAACTTCCTTTGCCTTTAGGTTTTACTTTTCCACAACGTTTTAATTGCTAATATATCTGCAATCATCATCAGGTAAACATACTAAACAAACACTAGGACCTTCTTAGCTTATTAGTGTTCATTGGACCATAAAGTTAACACTTGGATTGTTCCGTCGTTCCGCAATTGAAATCTATTACCTTCGAAAAGTATGGTTGCTTTGTATCAACGCTGCTTGTTTAAAAAATTTTTTGAAAAGATTTTCTTCCTTGGCGACGATATTTGCCATATGCTGTTGAGTGTCCCAGCAATTTAGCGCTATTTTCGATCCAGTTATATCCCCCTGTTGAGTTTTGCATCTGCATGTCTTCTTTAAGGCAAACTTCCAATTGTCTGCTTGTTTCCCCGATGTAGATGTCCCCGCAATCTCATGGTACCTGGTAGTCATGTCGTTGTGGTTTAGTTTTAGTTGTCGATTTCTTATTGCCGCGGTCCGAAAATGGTATTGGTTACCTAAAAAGTCTTCTTATATTTTCTGAAATTTCTTTGATGTATGGAATTATAAGTATTTGAATCTGTCGTCTTTTGTCTTGGTGTCATATGAAGTGTTCTATCGATCGTGTAGTTGGAAAAACAATTCCTTTATTTGATAAAGCGTCTTCTGTATTGCTGGTATAGGTAGCTCGATTTATGAGAGATATGGCAATTCCTAGCTATTTCGATGTAGAGTGGTTTGATTTGGTTGGATATGGTCCATTGTGGGTTGGTTTGCGATATACCAAGATTATGATTCATACAAAGGCGTATTTTCTTCACTAAGTGTCACATCAAGAATTGTTTGGCAACCAAACGTAAAATGTATATAAGTTTAAGAAGTCTTAGTTTTGTATTCATCTGATGACGATTGCAGATACATTAAAAATCGAAACGTTGTAAAAAGGTAAAAAATAAAGACAATGGAAGTTCGAAACTCCAGTTTACTCTCATGTTCAACATTGTCTACCAACTTCAAACAGTAAATTGAAATAGTCTTCAAGACAAAGCTCAATGAATCAGAACACTTATATCAAACCTAAAAAGATGGAGTACAAGAAAACACGGAAACATACATGATGTAACTCTTTACAGAGGTTATACGCAGTGGCGGTCCCAGTCATTTGAAAAGGGGGGGGGCGTTGTTTAAATTCGCCAAAAATTAAAAATGCAATTTTTCAATCAAATTAAACAAAAATCGTAAATATCAACGTATCATAGCGCCGCAGGCGAAAATTTTTGAGAAAATTGCACTGAAAAATGCATTTTTTGATCAAAGCGCAGCAGGCGCAAATTTTTAAGAAAGTGACACTACAAATGGCATTGTTTTTGATTTTCTAAATATTTTCGTAAAAAATTTAAATCCAGGGTGTGGGAGGGGGGGTTAAATACCCCCCTACATACATATCTAAATATTTTTTATATCCCATATCTCAAATATAAGATGCCTATCTCAAAAAAAAGTTCGTTTCCAGTGTTTTTGGGCAAACCGGTCAATAACTCGCTCAATGTCAATTTCAACATGTCTGGTGATATGCAGCAACGCTAAGCCCGTTAGCCCTGCTTCTGAAGCAGGAGAAGCTTCTTTTTGACGAAGCATTACTTACTGACAAACATCCAAGAATGTTTTTATCAACGGAAAAATATCGCCACACTTGTTCATTGCCTCGAAAACGTTATCATATATGTTTTTAGGCTTTTGCCTACTTCTGACCAATATTGTTTCCAAATACTGACTTCTCCCAACAAAAGTTTAAGAATTTGTGTTTTGTATTAATCAAACAGTTTATAGTATTTGGAAATGACATTAGTTAATTTTGCCCTGATTTTGGCTTCACGTTGTATAAAACTGGGTATGAATATGTTCAGGTCAAATATACTTAGAGTCTCGTTATTGAACCGTGATTTTATGTCCGAATTGATTTTGTCTAAAACTTGTTTATAAATTAAAACTCTATAATATTCTGAAGGGATTCTAGAATGTCTTTAATAGAACGTTCTGCAATTTCTCATTTTTTCTTCAAAGACTTCAGGGTTACCTCAGGCATCTTTGTTGTCTACATTTTTCTGGAGCAAAGGGGAGGGCAATCGCCCCCCCCCCATGTGACCTCCAGGATGCTTTATGAGGTTCAAGAAAATAATAGTAGCATGAAAATAATAAATAAGTGCTAAGTAGTTCCAGCAGAACTTACTTTGTTCATCTGCGCGCGGTTTGAAAGAGAAAGAACGTAGCTTAGTACAAAAATAGAAGAAATAAATACCCAAAACATTGTCACAAAAATGCTAGAAAGGAAAGAAAATTAGAAAAAAACAAAGACACTTTTGGGATAGATGATAAGCTAGAGAACTAACATAGAGGGGTAAGAAAGAGATAATCGGAAATTACCTGAGAATATTGTACAAAACATCTCATCATAAGTTTTTTTTATTTTTCAATTATAATTTTTTTACCATTAACTGACCAAAATTTGATGCTTAACATATTTTTCGCAAAGATGCACAAAAAAAACTAAGTTGGAGGTGCACTTTAAGTTTTGACAATGTTTGAAATTCTTTGATATTGGGAACTTATCGATACATAAAGTTGGCATAGCCTGACTTTCATAAAATCAGCACAATTTTTTGACAGTCCCATAAGAAGGTTAAATAAGTACCATATATTTTGAAGCACTTTACCCATCTATTATAAAGTGACAGGACAGTTTCACTTAAATTTTCAGGAAGAATTATCAGGAAGAAGAAACAGTATTTTTCTCACGACTGTACTTTTCTTGGTTGCTGGGGGTTATGCGAAACCTACGTTCAAGCTATCCGGCCAGAGCTTATTGGACGCAGTGTGTGTAATGTTTGTGGCAAGATTTGTGCTGACCTTTAATAAAGAACGGCATTAACTTTAATTATGTCAACTTTATAGGTGGCACGATATGAGCATCTTTAGATAACAACAATGTCAGAAATAGTAGTCTAAAAGGTTAGGTAACCAACTTGGGGGCCATCCAGAAATTACGTAACGCAGAAAGGTGGTGGGAGGGGGGTAGGTGGAAGTGTTTTAAAGCATTACAAAAGGGGGAGGGAGGATTCATAATGCGACTATTTGTTCCAGTAATTTTATAGTGGTAGGTAAAGTGCCTAAAAATATGTAGAAGTAGTGTGAGGAACACTCAAAAATAGTGCTGCTTTTAGTAAAGTCAGGACTATGCCGATTTTGTGTACCGATAAGTCCGTATTTATCGAATATCGTCGTATCGAAATAATCTAAAATTTTATTTTTAAGTAAGTAGGTAGCCGTCCTATTAAAAATGAAGTAACTATAAGCACGCAAATTAGCTATTGGTATATACACAGATAATAGCTGTAATAAAAAAAATTACTAGAGCACCTCTATTGGTTGATTATAAATTCAATTACAAAAATGTTTTCTGAAGGAATTGCATTCTAAATTAAAAGATAATAAAATAAAAATTCTTGAAAATGTAACTAGCTCTTTTTTTAAAGGTACAAATCTAAAACATTTCAACGATCGTGTTCTTTTAGAACCAAAAACAATTTTATGCTTAAAAGGTAAGGAGAACCGTAGGATAAATCTTTCTTGGATGACAGTTACTAGGATTAACTATAGAATCATGCAAAAAGATGCCGTGTTTGATTCAATATTTGGTATGTTAACGCTAAAATGGGCACTCTAGAATTATCCCATAAAAAATTGAATATTAAAATTGCCCTTTTTCCTTCGTTTATAAATGCCGGCAAGGCTCAAAATAAAAAATTCATGCAACTATAACCCCGTGAAATGTGAAGTTTCAGTCAAGTTAGATACTTTGGATAGTAATTAGCTCTATTGTGAATAAAAGAGTCGAAAGAGAAAAGTAACAAATGCGGCTTGACTTTCTTTATTAAAAAGGGAAACATAATAATAAAGTATAAATTCCTATTATTCACTCTTTAAGAAATTTAATATGGGGTTTTGGATTAAATTGGTATTTTTTCGGGTTTTTGGGTAATTTGGGTATATATTTAATATTTCCATTGGTAAATGATCTTTTATGCGTAAATAATTATAATTAAAGGGTTACTGAACAACCAAAAAGGAAGAGAACAATAGTTGATGTACGGTTTGATTTTTTTTGCAAAAATGGACTTTAAAGAAACGCAGATGGGTCAATCTTGAAATAATGTACATTTTATGAATATATTTTCTGGATCAATAATATTTTTGTTCTTTGTATTTTTTCACACTTTTTATATAAATGCTACGATCGTAAAACTTATTTTACAGGTTTTTTAACCAAAAAGAAGAAATAAAAAATCTACGGAAAAGACATTTTAAACTCCGGAAGTGACTTTGGTTAAAGAGTTACAATAAATCAGAAAATATACTGGAAAACAAAAAAAATGCAGCACCATGTATATGGATAATTATTTGATATAGTCAATGCCTAATAGAACAAACGAGTGCATAAATAACCATGGATAACTAATAATTTTTTGATGATTATCATGAGCTATACTAAGAGAATCCTAATATATTAATATATATATATAAATAAATTACTTTCAAAATATTTGTCCTTTCTGGTATTGCATTTTTTTCTTTTTCCAGTATATGTATGTTTAGATTACTAAGTATGTAATACATTAAGCTTATTTGTCCACTTAATTAATATCCACCTAGAAAATGTTTTTAATGTTACATACTTAATTCTCTAGATTTAGAAATATACTGATGTCAACTAATTTTGCTTACACACAACAGAGCCGGATTTTACGATCGTGTAACTCGTGCGCCGCACGAGGGCGGCAGCCCGAGGGGGCGGCATTTTATACAGATTTTTAAAAAATAGATAAATTATATTGCACGAACAGACGGACGAGTTTTGTGGCGCGTGCTACAGAGCAAGTGGTACGAGAACACCCCGTAAAGTAGTACGAGTGCCCCCGGCCAATCATCTGTTAGCGATAATCAATAAACTCACCACCCACGGAGAGATGCGTACTCTAAAATAAGATCTTTATTTCTTAAGGCGCAATTACACACATTTTTGTGAGCTTTTCTTTGAACATTTTGTTCCAGTAAATTTTTGAGCAAATTATTGCTATCTGTTTTGGAAACATATTTTTAAAGATGAGAATAAATAAATTTCACATTAGTGATCAGTGATCTCAATTCTTTAAAAAAATGGAACACCAAGTTTTATTTAAAATTTTTGTGAAAAAAAGCCGACGGCAAGCGAAACATTATTATTGGCTCTACTATCAGTTTTGTCACATGGATTAGGGTTACTTATATTTTTTTCTTAGGGTTTTTCCCGGATTTTTTTGCCCGGGTTTTTTTTTTGGGATTTTCTTGCGAGTTTTTTTTATTTCCAAGGGTTTCTTTCCTAAAGTCAAAAAAAATCCCAGGAAAATTTTTATTTTCCTAAAAAATTTTGAGTTTTTTCAAATATCGGCAAAAAACTCAAAAATTGCACTTTTAAGCGGTAATCCGCGTCTCACGACTATGAGGAGTGGTGGGGAGGGGGATTTTTTTTGAACATATTTTTGTAACTTTGCTTTACCTTTAGCTTTTATTGTTGTTTTTTAATTCCTCACAACAGATTTACCTAGTTAGTTTAAGGTCCCAAGGGTTGCTTAAAAAAGCAAAAGGTTCATGAAAATGCTGAAGATATAGATATTTACTGTCAATTTAATGTAATAATCAAGGTCGATTACTGACACTGAACCAACAATATGCAAAGGGCAACATTGCGATTCAAAAGGGTGGCCGGCCTACTACCTGCGAAATCCAAAACGCGGGATGATAGATCGGCGACACAGTCTACTAAATTACTGCTAAATTATATTTTTTAGACAAGGGTCGGGTTCGTAGGGTTGTAAAAGTGGGTAATAAACGGGTATTATTTAAACCGAACGTGCTTTTGTTCATATATTTGAGATTTAATAAAATGTATATAGGTTTTTTAATTTGACTTAATTATTATTGCAAAAGACTAAACAAGGAAGTAAAATAAAGGAATATTCTTTTAAACGTAAATTTTTATCATTATATTTTACAGGCAACCACAATAAATAAGTGCCAATTATTATTTTTTTTATTCTCGCTTTTTTTACAACCCCAAAAAAGTTACAAGTATACTGGCATTTCCCCTATAAAAATCAGATCTATCGAAGTTGCTTATGAGGTAAAATGTGAATTTCGGCATCAAATCGTTTTTCCGTCGGAAAGCACTTGATTAAAAATACCTTATTTTAAAACTTTGTTTTTCTATTTTCAGTTAAGTTCAATGAATTCCGATAATAATATATATTTTGAATTTGTAAAGAAATTTTTATACCCCCAATTCTTCAAACAAATTTTGCTCAACATTCTCTCCAAAATTTACGTGTGTTTTTTTGTACGAGATTTTGCTCGAACATTTCTTTGAACATTTTGCTCAAGAGGCTCGTGTAAATGTTTGTCGGCATTTCAACATCCAAGGAAAGTTTTTCTGTGTAAATGCGCCTTTAGAAAAAGAGCGGCAAATTTTATTAATGTTAGAGTTGGCCGTAAAGTTTTTGGATTGAACATGGTATTTTGTGCTTTTTTATCCAATAAAAACAAAACCTTTATATAAAACACTGAAAGAACTTTATTTCTTTGTTAAAGCAAATAAACTGTGAATTTAGATCCAGATATAATGGTACGGCCATGATGATAATTTAAGTCCAAAAACAATTAAGCGTAACTTAAGCGGGAAACGTTCGTATTTAAGAAATTTTTTCTATCTTTTTGTTGAGTGATTGCGTGCACACATACTAAAAATCGAAAAAGTTTTGTATTTTGTGCAAATTTATTAAATTTTAATTCTAAATTGTTAAATTGTGAACATTTTTTCGGCCAAGTATGCCATCATTAGGCTTCAACAATCATTACTCCTGTCATTTGACTTTTACAAACACTTTAAAATTTGGACGCACACATTTAAAAAATAAACTATAATATTAACTTCATTTTTTGAAATATCAAGTTCTTAAAGACTTTAAAATTAGCGAAGAACGTGACCATGCCCTAAAATATTTTAACACCTCTAAAAATAAATAATTTAATAAGTATTTAACTAAAGTATTTTAAGGTTGACCATGGCCGTCTATAAAAGATAGTGTCAATACAACAAGTACAATAAGTATAGGTACTACTTTATTCCAAATTCATCCAGACCAACTTTGTCAACCGCCATATTTAAATTACCCCCCCCCCCCCATTCGAACCAAAAGTTCCTTATGGGGGGCACGAGGGCGGCCAAAGAGCTAGAACCGGTCCTGCACACAAGTGATTCTTTATCGCCAATTTTTATTTACAGAATGCAAAATATTAGGTTAGGTTTCCTGATTTCAACAAAAGCAACATTTTTGTACCATAACTCCACAGAAACTTAAAAAATAAAACTATTTCGGTTTCTTACCCCTTATTTCGACGAGTAATAATACCAGCTTGGCGTGGTACTTAATTTTGAGCAATAAATATGGAAAACAAAAAACAACATTCGCTACAGATCAAAAACCTAGCGGATTGGGCCAAATGCGCATTAAACCACATAGGCCCATAGTTGCCAAGATTTCTGAAATTTATTAAATTATTGTTAGTGACACTGTAGTATGGATACATTTATTTTGATGCTTCAAAAATGACAAAATGATAAAAGAATTAAAAATTACAAATAGCTAATTTATGCTAAATTATTTATGTATTTAAAAAATTTTGCAAAAAATTGCTGCTGAGAAATCACTAGTAGTCACATCCACGTAAGTAATATTTACGTGCATTTTTAACTTATGTACGTTTTAAACGAAAAAGTAATTTTAAGCAGTTTTTTTTATTTTTTCATAACAAGACGAAAACACCGGTTTGTACACATTTTCATGAATGAGATGAGTCATGTAAGTCTAACATAAGGGTGATTCGAAAATAAACTTTTGGGTAAAGGCACACACAAAATTGGAACAAATCATGTGCCGTTTTCTGTAAGAATGTTATTTTTTACGGATATTAAGTTCGAAAAATTGTCCAATAAACAGCAGTAAGCACCCTGTACATTTCTATCTTTTTACAAGGCAAGTTAAATAAAAGCCATTAAAAAATAAATTAATTTTTTCACAAACCAATCCGTTTAACCGAAATTATAAACAATGGTGGTAATTAAAGTTACCCTACATAAGACAACTTATTACCATACAAAGCAAACTATTGGCTTAGATTCAGAAATAGATAATGTACCTACCCACGGCGAAACAGAAGCAAACTGCATTACTTAAATGGTAATTAATAAAAACTTGCATAACTTAAGATTTGATTCGTTTATTTTTGCTCTATTTTTTCTAAATAATATTACTTATACAGAGAAAGTCATATTCATGACATGTTTGGAAAACAAAAGATTGAGAGATAGAATAATTTTAAAATGCAAGTATCGTTGGGTTTTTTTCCACAACGTTGCGGTGGAAATTTTGATGTCATTCCACCAAATCAAAGTCAAACGTTGCAAGTATGGTGAAAAAAGTTTAAAAATACGTTTATATATGCAGTTTCAGCAAGTTGAAAATAGATTCAAATTTTTATCTAAAAACACAATTATCAATGTACTTTTTTTTGTAATTATGATTTTTTACTTTTATTGTTGTACTCTTGAAACCGCAAAAGGCGATTAGGTCGTCATAGTACTTGCGCCATCGAAATTTTTACTCGAACGGATCCAAAAGGTTTATGCATTCAAATGTAAACGTAGTTGTGATCAATATGAGTAGATATGCAACTTGTAGTGCTTGTTTGTGTATTGTAGGTTTCAGAAATAAAGATATGACTATCTTTGTCTCACTTGTTGTTTATTATGTATAGTTATATTTATTATGTATAGCTATCTAAAATTGAATTTACTTTATTAAAAAACAAAAAATAAAGTGATCTATTTGAATAAAATCAAAATCAACACACAAAGCCAATTTGTGAGCTGCAATTTTACTGCATCCTATTTTTATTAGGCTCCTTTAATAAAAATTCAATGTCCCGACGCGTCTTGAACCATTTTGGCCACATAAAGCACTGCTTTTGTAAAAAAATTTTAACCAAAAGATTTACCAGCCACCTCATCGCCAACGAGCTCGTGGAAATAATCATCGTTAAAGTTTTGGTCGGGAAATGCTTCTTTCTTTTACCAACGACATGGCAAAAAAGAGAAAGAATGAAAATAATGACCATTTTCCGTAATTCTCAGAAATACCTATTTTTGGCATCGGCACCCATCATAATAAAGGCTTACCTAAATAAAATTTGGCAATATTTAATTGTTATACAATTATTAAAATAAATAAAAGTAATAGATCTATCACACCCTCAAAAATGATTTTAGAAATAAACTTGAAAACTATTTAAAAGTACATTTTCGCATTGTCCCACGCCAATGCAACTTTGTTGTACTTTTACAGTAAGTATGTTACCAAACAATCATAAAATAACTTATTACCTGCAAGTACTTTATTTTATCCACAGCAACAGTCACTAATCATACATTTTTTAAAGTAAAGTAAAAATGCTGAAACAAAAACCAAAACGTCAAAAAGTCGTTCATGCATAAGGCCGATCTGCAATATTTTAGTCATAATTATGGAAAATTCGAAATCCATCTCAAAAATTGCTGTTTAATAATTTCTGAGTTTCAGCTAAAACAAAATGGAATGTAGTAGCAGACCCTGCGTTAGGGTGTTGGCCGCCTGAGAAGAATTCTCAAAATGCCACTTCCTCGCGCCACCTTTTACATCTGCTGGAAACAATTAATAATAATTGATAATATATCTCTTTATCATATCTTAAAAGTCCCATAACACAAAAAGTGTGATTTTGGAGAAGTACAGCGATAATTCTTTTGACTTCCGTCAAGTGATGGGAATTGCAGTGGTGATAATTCCCCAGTAGGTGATAATTCCACTGCTCTGACGCGATCTCAATAATATACAGGGTGTCCCAAAAGTCTTAGTCCCCCCTCATATCTCCAAAATCTTTTGAGATATTGTAACAATACATTGGAAACTTTTCTGACCCTTTTTCTAGGGCGGCCTGGGGGCGGCATGCTAAAAAAAGTTAAATGGAAATACATTTTGAGTTGCACCATATTTTAATAGTCTACCAAAGTGCTCCGTCCTAACGTCGTCAATTATTGACCTCTGTCACTCCTGTCAAAAGTTATTGGGAATAATTTGATATATTAAAATGTCCCCCCTTAAATCTCCAAAAGCTCTTAAGGTATTATGAAAATACTTTGGAAACTTCATTGAGAGATGAAATGGAAAAAATCTAGAGTGGCGATATCACCGCCTTTATTTCTGAGGCGGCCTAGGGGCGTCTTACTAAAAAAAAAGTTAACTGGAACCGCATATCGAGTCGTACGTCATTTTAAAGGTCTTTAGAAATGCTACATACTATCATCGATATAATTATTCAGGGTAAATTAATTATTAAAACCATTAACATTAATAATGGGTTATTGTAAAGGCAACAACATAACGTTTATTTTATAAATCTAGGTAGAATACATTTGATTAAATTACAAAAACAGCTGAAAGTGACCTCCTTCAACTTCTTGGCAAAAATAAAGTCTATTTTCGAATTCGCCTCAGACGTTTCTTAGCATCTCAGGAGTAATATTTCGACTAATCTGAATTACTCGTTTTCTTAACTGCTGCAAGTCTCTCGGCTTTGTCCGGTAGACCCTCTCCTTAATGTAGCTCCACAAAAAGTCAAGAGGAGTTAGGTCAGGAGACCGAGCCGGCCATTCAATTGTGCCCCGGCGACCTATCCAGCGATGAAATTGGGTGGCAAGTAATTGTCTAGCAGGTAGATAAAAATGTGGAGGTGCCCCATCTTGTTGAAATATGCAACTGCCAACGTCACCAATTTCGTTTTCAATTTGTCTTATAGCAGGAATAATCTACTCCTCCAGAAGCCTAAGGTACCCATCGCCATTGAGGTTACCCTCAATAAAAAAGGGACCAATTAGTCGATCGCCCATAATTCCTGTCCAAACATTAATTTTTTCTTGATTTTGGGTGTGCGTCTCATCAAGCCAGTGCGGGTTTTTCATTTACCCAATAGCGACAATTGTGCCTATTTACGGTCCCATTTAAAAAAAAAGGCCTTATCGCTAAAGCATATCTTTGTCAAAATTAATTAAGCTCGTCATTTCTTCCGTAAACTGAACTCTTCGATCGAAATCATCTTCATTTAGTTCTTGAACTAACCTAACTTTGTAGGGGTGAAATTTATGAGCTTTTAAAATCGTGTGTACTATTAAATTGGGGATATCAATGTCATGAGAAACTGTTCTTACCGATTGTTTTGGTTCCACGAACATTTTCCCAAGGACCTTGAATTTCTTCTGTTGCCGTTTCGGGCGGCCAGACCGAGAAGAATCCAATACTTTAAATGTTGTTATAAATTTTCGCACCACGCTCTTCGCATAACTTTTTGAAACTGGTCGGGCTGGAAAAGCATTGTTAAATAGACGCATTGCACCTTTGCAAGTCCGTGTCTGACCATAGAAAGGAACAATTTCTACTTTGCCTTCATTCGAACGACGCATTTTGAATAAAAAACATTTTTGAATTGTACGTAATATTTGTTTGACAGCCTACTAGATGTAGGCCCTTACTTTTTTCTGACAATAACGCAACATATTAAACGGAAAAACCAAGAAGATACTGCTTGATATGTTAAATTGTTTCAAATAACTTTTGACAGGAGTGACAGACGTCAATATTATTGATGTTGGTATGCAGCATTTTTAGAGACTTTTAAAATGAGGTGCGACTCGATATGTGTTTTTATTTAATTTTTTTCAGTATGGCGCCTCCAGTGCGACCTCAGAAATAGGAGTGGCAATGCCGCCCCTGTAAATTTTTTCCATTTTACCTCTCATTAAAGTTCTTGAAGTAGTGTTACAATATCCCAAGAGCTTTTGAAGATATAGGGGGGGAATAAGACTTTTTGATATATCAAATTGATCCCAATAAATTTCGGTGTTGTTTATGAAGGTATTTTAAAGCTCTTTGCCAAAAATCAAAGATGTGTTATTTTTTTCCACTTTTTTTACTAGATCGCGAATATTTGGTACCTTCCGTGCGGCCTTTTCAATAAAGCTGAGAAATGTCGTGTCGCTCATGTTCTATCTCTTTTTTTTTGCATGGCAAGTCAATAAAGCCTTATCAATATTTTAGAAGGATGCAGTTTACCATTTTGGGGCTAGTTGCACCTAAACGAACGCGGCTCTATAATAATTGTACAATTAATTACAATAAATAATCTAATTTCTATATTCTTAAAATTTTCTACCGAATACCGTGCTTTGAGAATTAATTCTGAAAAAACGTGCTTTTGTTGAAAACCGCACTCCGTTATTTTTTTTCCGTTTTCCTGCGGAGTCGGGCAATTTTTGCGTTGACACAACGGAAAAAATAAACCCGTGCAGTTTTCAAAAAACACGTTTTTTCAGAATTATCGATAATTCTCAAAGCACTTATAGTATTACCCCCGAAAATTTTTTACTTAGTTACTGTACTCATTTTGTATACAAACAAATGGTTACCATTGGCAACAGGTTTTCTTATTGAAGTATTTGTGTCATCATTCTGACAGTTTTGTAAAATGACTCGGTTTGGAGCTGTTACAGAGCCAGAAATCAAAGAAATGATGCTAAAAGTAAACCGGTTAGTAAATTTGTATTTATTTTATGTTTGTTTGCACTTTTGATCGTGAAATACCACACGAGCTTCAAAATTAACCAAATGATTTTTTACTAATGCGTAGTCGTAAATTTAAGCTATACTTAAGGCCAAATTCATAGTCCGACAATAAGGATACCTTAAGGCTGCCTTTCCTAAGGCTACCTTGAAAGTGTTCTTATCTTTCATATTTATAGTGCCTTCCTTGGGAAAGGAAGGTTTCAACGAACACTTGTTTTGTGGATGAGTTGGCAACACGGGAAGTCTACGCGTGCGGCATCTATGGGATGTGATCAAACTTGATTTTGTATGCCACCAACAATGTATCGAAATGTTTCGGATGTGAAACATCAGAGGCGTTTTCTCGCGTTGAAATTGTTTAAAATGTTTTTAAAGAGTTTTCTCGCGTTGCAACGGTGACGTCACATCTAAATGGGTTGAAAATATTTTGAAACGGAATTCACTCTAGTTTGAAAACTGACTCGTGCGTAGAAGGTACGTCAAAATTCTCCATTTTTGTTTTAACCTAAGATTTTTTTTTGTTTTTGCGTGATGGATAAAAAAAAATATTATATGATTTTCGGGGCTTAAAAGAACAGTAAATAAAAAAACTTCACTATCCATGTAGCTTCCATTGCTTGCCATCCATGCTACTAAAACTGGCCGTACACTCGAAGGTTTTGTTAAATAAATCAGTAGTTAATCCATTTAATTACTAACTAAAAAGTGAGGTTACACTAAACTACGTCAGCTTTTTGAACCACTCATTTTTCCTCGGTTCTAAATGATGACGTCACATCTAAATAGTTTCAAATAATATTTCAAAATAATTTCAACGCGAGAAAACGCCTCAAATTTTTGGTTGAATGTTTTAGGTTAATTATTTTTTGGTTTTGTTTTGGTTGCGTTTTTTGGAATTTGGGTAAACGTAAGTGTTCCTATGATGAATAAGAAAAATAAAATAAAAAAAGGTTTTTAAATAGGATAAGTTTAAAGATTCGATGTTGTAACAGGTTTTTTTTGTAGATTCAAACAATTAAAAATTAAAGTTCTCTGATATTGTTTTAATATTTTATTGCCTACCACAAAAACAAAATATTTTTATAATATTGCTTATAAAATTATGTATCAATCAAATGTTATACTTAATACCTTTGGACATTTTTCAAGGATAAAATGAAAAAAATATATTTCTTAAAAATCTTTAACCCTTATTCTTAGGGACTAAACTGGTACTTTTTCTAAACTCTCCATTGCGAAAAAAAATCGTGTGATAAAAAGCGGTGAACGCATGTCTGTGTGTTTTAGAGTCAGCTTGGACAACTCATAAGTTTGGATAAGTGATACATGAGTTACACGATTGTTTTGCTGTTTGAGTTAACAGTACATTAGGAAAGTGCACCACATTATAAAATGATCTTGTGTTATCTTCTGGGTTTGGTGGAAAATGAACATATTGTGGAAGGTAGTGTGCAATTGTCTAGGAAACTTTTTTGATGATTCTGCAGATTGGTGGCTGGGACAATCCAACTCAATCACCAAGTCTGGACGAAAAAAAGTTAAAACAGTTAATAATAATAGGAAAGAAGGAGGGATTTTGAATGTGGTAATCTTACTATTTTAACTTCGTGTGTATGTAATGCACAATAATGGATAAATTTAGTGCTTAATATATTGCAGCTACCATACAATGCAGGAAAAATTCAGAGGTATAAAGTTAAGCGCTAAAGTTATCCGTTGTGCATTACATATCGTCGATTTAAAGGCAAAAGCAACTAAGTCAAAAACGTTAAATTTTAAGGAAGGGCGATTTTAAATTTTTACTAATTTAAAGTGTTACTTTTGATTCGTTATTTTATTTTGAGGATTTTCAATTTTCCCGATAATATTGATTTGTATATCAAGGATTCTCAAGCGCGGACCTGGCAGACGATTCAAGTGACGACTATTTTTATAGCGACCCGACTTTCAAAGCGACCCTGTACCGATTTTTCAACTGAGTTTACACTTGGGGTTGTAAAAGAAACTCTAGTATTTTATTTACCAAAAAAGGAGGCAAAGGGTGTGCAAAACTATACCTTAATCCGTAATGCTGGTTTTTTAGTTTAGCTTTTCATTACCGCGTTCGTTATTTCGCTCAGGGAAATGAGCGAGGTCGTGTCCCTATAAAAAACCCGAAACCAAATTTGATAGAAACATAATTTGTCAGAATTTAGAAAAAAAGAAAATGATTGGTCCGAAAAAAATTGTCTCGAAAATGAAACGACGGGAAAAATCAAATTGCAAAACATATTTTTGATAAAAAAGCAAAATGTCAGAAAATATTTTTAACGAAAATAATTTAATAGGAACATAATATTGCCGAACCACAAAATTCAAGAACTCCAATCTGTCCGAAAATGATTTGAACCGATTTTCTCTCAATTTGTGGTTCGGGTGTTTTTCGTTTCTAGACAATTATTTTCGATAATTTTTAATTCTCATATTTTAAGGTTCGTGAAAATAATAATCGGTTAAATTATATTCGCGTCTTTTAAGGATGGAGTAAATTAAAATTCTATAAAATTACATTCGTATCCATTATTTTCTGTGTGTTTTACTTTTGTTCACATTTCGTTCCGGACGTTTTATTTTCTCTTCAATTGTGTTTCGATTTTTGTAAATTCGGATTTTTTGTGGGTTCCCTAACACCTTCGATTTTTACGGTATTAGTTTAATTTTGTCTTAAAAATGGCATTTGTTGTGTCATTTTCTTAAAAATTTTTGCCTGCTGCACTTTAAAACCATTGATATATATACAATTTTAGTTTAATTTTAAATTAAAAAAATGCAGTGCAATTTTCTAAAAAAAATTTTTCCTGCGGCGCTATAATACCGTTGATATTTACGATATTAGTTTAATTCGAAGCATTTTGAATGTAATTTTTCAAAAATTTTCGGCACCTAGGTTAAATCTAACTGATGTTTAAAATGTGAGACCTTGGTATTTTTTTGTGGAAGCATATTCTAAAAACCGGTTAAATTTAAACTAGGTTTAACATTGCGATGCAATTGGCAATTAAACATTTTTTAAAATAAAAAATGTATGAAATAAACGATTTAAAATCTGAGTACCCCCCCCCTTAGATTTAAGACCAAATTCGCGCTTGTAGTTACTAAGTTTTGTTTGCATACAATATGTATCTCATAAAAGCTATGCTGTATGGCCACCATTCCACCAGTTTGGCATTGTTTTGAAAAAATGATGTGTTCCTTCTTGTAAATTATAACCGTATGTTTATGTACCTTAATACCTTAACAATGAAAATATATTTCTTTAGGATTGGCACAGGTGGTTTTAGAGAGTCTTATGTGGTTTGTTGTTAACACTTTTATTCTCAATAGACTACACGTAATACAAAGAGCACAATAGGATGGGATCAGGGTACTACCTGAGGAGGTACAATATGTGAAACATTTACTAAAAAGATGAAAATAAAACACAAATTGGGGTTAAAACGTTTCAATTCATATTAATTAGGTGTTCAGCATATCAACGTCAAACTTAATAACAAATAAATTTTAGGCTTTTAAGTATTGTGGTTTTCCAAAATTACTCTAGATGAAAGGTCTTAATTTTGCATGGGTTTTTAAAACCTACATTTTGACTCGTTTACTTTTGTTAAGACGTGCTTAAGTTAAGATATATTTAAATAACTTTGAATGGTTTAATTTAAATTAAAAACCAAGATTCTTTGGTAACTAGTTGGTTTTAATTTGCTATAAAAATTAATGAAGTTGACCTAGGATTTTAAACGATTTTAAGTATCAAGATTGAATATACAGGATACAAAAAAAAAACAAAAAAGAAGTTAAAATATCTCGAAATTGGTTACTTCAACCGAAAATAATCTAAAAAACAAAAGATCAAAATATCTTGGATGAAAGAATGAAAATTCAAACTTGGATGAGCATCCCACAAGGAACATACAAAGGACCAAAGCGAAAAAAGAAATTATCAAACGATGTTTTGCCCTGGGCAACCAGCGTGGGCTCATCAGTGATTTCACTGGTCACCCTCCCCAAACATCATTAAAAACCATCATACGCTTTGATTACCGACTTTGAATCACTCACAAGTAGGCATCGTTCCGCACTGGTACTTATCTAAGTCACCTGATACGGGCTCGTCCTGTCGTGTTAATATTTCGAATAGGTTTATGCACCTAAGGCAATTAAAACAAAAAAGAAGTTAAAAAACCTCCAAATCAGTTACTTCAACCCAAAAGAATCTAAAAAACAAAAGACCAAAAGATCTTGGGTGGAAAGAATGAAAATTCAAACTAGGATGAGCATCCCACAAGGAACACACAAAGGATTAAAGCGAAAAAAGAAATGATCAAACGATGTTTTGCCCTGGGCAACCATCGTGGGCTCATCAGTGGTTGCACTGGTCACCCTACCCAAACATCATTCAACACCATCATACACTTTGATTTCCAACTTTAAATCACTCACAAATAGGCATAGTTCCGCACTGGTACTTATCTAAGTCACGTGATACGGGTTCGTCCTGTCGTGTTAATATTTCCAAGAGGTTTATGCTCTTAAGGCAATTAAAATAAAAAAGAAGTTAAAAAACCGCCAAACCAGTTACTTCAACCGAAAAGAATCTAAAAAACAAAAAACCAAAAGATCTTGGGTGGAAAGAACGAAAATTCAAACTTGGATGAGCATCCCACAAGGAACACACAAAGGACCAAAGTAAAAAAACAAATGATCAAACAATGTTTCACCCTGGACAACCAGCGGGGGCACATAATAACAGGCGGTTTCACTGGTCACCGTCCCCAAACACCATTAAACATCATCATACACTTTGATTTCCAACTTTGAATCACTCACAAATAGGCATCGTTCCGCACTAGTACTTATCTAAGTCACCTGATACGGGTTCGTCTTGGCGTGTTAATATTTCCAAGTTTATGCTCCTAGGGCAATTAAAATAAAAAATAAGTTAAAAAACCTCCAAATCAGTTACTTCAACCGAAAAGAATCTAAAAAAAAAGATCAAAAGATCTTGGGTGGAAAGAACGAAAATTCAAACTTGGATGAGCATCCCACAAGGAACACACGCCAGGACGAACCCGTATCAGGTGACTTAGATAAGTACCAGTGCAGAACGATGCCTATTGTGAGTGATTCAAAGTTGAAAATCAAAGTGTATGATGGTATCTAATGATGTTTGGGGAGGGTGACCAGTGAAACCACTGATGAGCCCAGGCTGGCTGCTCAGGGCGGAACATCGTTTTATCATTTCTTTTTTCGCTTTGGTCCTTTGTGTGTTCCTTGTGGGATGCTCATCCAAGTTTGAATTTTCGTTCTTTCCACCCAAGATATTTTGATATTTTAATATCCTATGTCCTATCCTGATGTCCTAATTTTACATTTGCACTAAATATTCTATTTATTTCTGAATTAACCTATGTCCTACCGGTTTCGGTTAGCAACCATTATCAAGAAATGCGACAAACTAGGATTTTCGTCCACCCAGAAACTCAACGGAAGACACGCACCTCCAACCCACAAACCCAAATATATATTCATATATATTATTCGTGGATCTAGAATTATGCATTGAGCACTTGTATAAAACCGTTGTATTAGGGTCGATCGATTGATTTTAAGTTTAAGGACTATGAACTAAAGGTGCGCATGATCTATTCTGTCACCCTACAAACGATAAAATAATAAATGACGAGAAGGGACTAACAAGCAAAGGCGTTCATCTAGTATGTCGGATCATTCTTAAAACTAATTAAATGGTCAGGTGATATCTAATTTAATACAAATTTGAAAAATAAAAACGGTTTTTCTGAAGTCTGAAACTCGGTTCATTTTAAAGTTCATCAATAACAGTTAAATTGAGAAATTTCTAGCCAATAAAAAGTATCGTTTTTTCTGAAAGGCCGAGAAACAAAGCATGTGTTAGGTTTACGCATCTGGCAGCCATCTCTCTCGCACCTCAATAAAAGTGCACCCAAGAGTTGGACTTGCACACATTGCATATAATAAGCTCATTAGAAAACTACTACTCCAATGAAATAAGTGGCTAATTTTGATTTTTTTATTTTTTAAAAAATCTATAAAAATTGTTTGAAAGAATAATTTCTTTGATAACGGCAGTAGAGTTCCTAGTTTCTGTTTTTGTTTAGAAACCAGACAAATGGAGTAATTATTTTTTTAGGAGTTTATAGACTGGATTTTAACATTTTTTTTTGAAAAAATTCAATAACTAAGTGGCAAAAACCCCAAAAAAGTAGTTTTAGTTTTATTATTTTGAATATTATACATCAAAATTGTCTACCAACCTATTTAAAATTATTCAAAATAAAATGCAGGTTGCTGTTTTTTTTTTGTGGAAGCTGCTTTTTTTATAGCAGTTGTTGGCTGACTACTTTTCTATCGTTTTCCCCACCTGAGGTAAGTAGTTTTTTCTTCGATTTTGCGTGGGTCGCTGTTGTAGGGGAAGTGCCGGAAATTCATCCTGGTTGGAGCTTAGTCTTTTCCAGTTTTGTTGGTCAGTTTTCATATTTTCTTGGGTGGATTTCCCTTGTTTTCTGAGTTTTTCCTCTAACAAGCGGTTGTTTTGTAGTCGTTTTTGCACAACTTTTCATTTTCTTTCCTCTCCCTGGTGGGGATTGAAAAGTATTCTTGTTTGATTGACTCATTGCTCTTCGAAACTTCTGCTTGGAAGTTCCTGTTGATTTAATTGATCTGCAGTTTTAGTGAGTTAATTTCAGTTTGTTGAGCTTAACTGCTTTTTGGAGCAATAGCCACTCTTCCCATTTTTTTTGTTTTTAATATTTATTTATAGCAATTATATGAGTACAATGCAAAATAAAAATATTTCCCATCGTGCGCAAATAAATATCCTAGATGATACGGTAATCATCTACTATTTTTCGTAAATATGTGATATCGGATCGTTTTCTTTAAAACTTCTTATTTTTGCCTAATAGGATAGGCAATTTAGATCTTCTGAATAGAGGAAATAAAACCCAAATTTTGTTTTCACTAACAAGTTTAGGAAGGTCCACCGTTTAATAAAAGTCCCCATTCCTTCCTCCTCGGGAACAGTCATTTCTAACCTACAAAAAACTCCAAAAGAGAGTTTTTCTTGGATAACTCCTAAACGGTAACAGACTGTCAAAAGTGACAAATAGGAAAAATGTTGCAAAGAATGCCGCACGGATAACATGGATTTATGGACTACGCCACTGGAAAAATTTAATTTTATGATATAATGTAGGTCATTGTTCTTAGATCAACCCTGCCAAGTTTGGTACTTATAGGTTGAGAAATCTTGATGAAAATGCTAAAAAGGAATATGCCAAAAATTGTTCAAGTTTGTTCAATTTTTCTGGTAGAAGGAGTAGTTTAAGCTACACTATCACTATGTACTTATTAATAAAGAATTAAATTTGCAACATTTTTCCTATCTGTCACTGTTTGAGAGTTATTTAAGAAAAACGCTTTTTAAAGTTTTTTGAGGTTAAAAATGACAGTTTCCGAGGGGGTAGAAATGGGGACTTTTAGTATCTTAAACGGTGGACCTTCTTAACCTTGTTAATAAAAAAAAATTGGGGTCTAATTTTTTTCCTCTATTTTTCCTATGTAACTTATGTACAGCTGGGTCTTTTAAATTTTAGGACGACTCTTAAAGCAGTTTTTTCTTGAATTTGAGCAGTGTATTTTATTTTATTTCAATTTAATGTCAGTCAAATTATAGTGTCATTCTATTTCAAAAATTTATTTTCAACGTCAAAATCCAGTCACATAAAATTTTTAAATTTAGTCAAGAAACTCAGATCATGGCCCCACACACGACGAAGGAATTGAGAGCACGGATTGTAACGAAGCTGGAGGACGGATGGTCTCTTGCAGCTGTGGCAAAACATTTCAATCTCAACCGGAATACTGTATTCTTGATTAACAAAAGGTGTAGGGAAGAAAGAACGCTCGAGAGGAGAGGAGGATCAGGCAGACCCGCAGTTTCCAGCCAGGATGAAGATGCAGCTCTCATTCAAAGACTCGAAGAGGACCCTTTTTTAACAGCAAAACAAGCAAGGATTTTGTCTCAGTTCCCAGGATGCAAGACAACTGCTTTCAGGAGGATAAAGAGATCACACTTAAATTGCCGTGTTGCAGCTACTAAAACTGAGCTCGCTTGCTTTTTGCTCTGAATTATATCAACAGAGATCAAGATTTTTCAAACCGGGTGATTTTTACGGATGAAAAAACCTTTCAGTCATCAAAGAAAGGCAAAATTAGAGTTTATAGGCCAGATAACGCCAGATTCAATCCACAGTATGTGAGTCACTACCGAGCAGCTGGTCATTTTAGTGTGAATGTATGGGGATGTATGTCAGCGAGAGGATTGGGGGTGATATGGAGAATTGACGGAAGATTTGTGGGACAAACCTATTTAGAGATATTGGACAATGTTACCAAGTGTGGAACAGGTTTTTTCCAGAAAACAATTTTATATATCAACAAGATAATTTTCCGGTTCATACCGCGAACATCATAACAAGGTGGTTACAAGAAAACAACGTTGAATTGCTTCCTTGGGCAAGTTACAGCCCAGATATGAACCCAATAGAAAATTTTTGGAGTGTTATTGTATACAGACTCCAACAACGCAGGTTCTTGTCACAAAATGCGGAACATTTCTGGGAAGAAATCACAACGATATGGGAAGACCTTGCAGGACAAGAAAATTTCACGGTGTCTTTCTATGAATCAATGTTTCGCAGATTACAAAACGTTTTTTGTTATTATTATAACAAAATGTATTTATTATTTTTGGTATAAAAGTATTATAAATAACGTAAACAAAATAAAAAAATAAATAAGACCTTAGTGTAAGAAGTATAAGCAGTTCCCTTAAAGAAACATAGATCATCCTGTACTTGTAAGTAACCTACAAAATTTTTAATGTCAACTTAATAGTATAAACTGCTCACAATAATCAAAAACTTTCTGAATTCGTCCTAAAATTTAAAGGACCCAGCTGTACTTAAATATTGGGATTAGTTTAGCTAATCCATGTTTCCTCTTTGTTCATTTATGTGGGATCAACAGAAAAAAAAGAATGGATTAGATAGCCAATCGCGATTAAGTGCCTACGGTGCATTTAGGGGTTAGCCTATAATTCTATTAAAATCTTAAAATGCAATTTTTTTACAATACCCCCTAAAACTCAAATACAATAATTGACTAAAAAAGACTCCTTTTTTAAATATTTTAAAAATTATTTAACCAGATTTTTACTCTTCGAAAAGCCCTGATTTTCTTATTATAAAGCCAAAACCTCAGGGTTTCCAACAGCTGAAAATAAATCAATGTTACCACACCACTTCTCCAACACCTAACATAACCTATTTTGAATTTGCATGTGCCAGTAATTTGTTAAAGCTGGAGGTACAATTGAAAATACACGATACTAAATACAGATGACAGTGAGCTCTAACCTCACTTTTTTGCACGATTTTTGTTAACGAAATACTAATTTCTTAAACGTTGTATCACGAATTCAGATTTTATATAGATCAGTGTGTTATTTTCTTTTTTTATTTGTATGCACAATTTTAAAAGGGATTTTCTATTTAACAAGAAATTTAAATCGACTTTTTCCTCCAGATTAAATGTCGTGCTTAAGACGGTTTTAGTGGTGTTTATACGAAAAAATTTTCAAACTGTCCTTATATAAAAGCGCTTTAAGTTGCTTACATAAACAAAGTAACTGGCAGCAGCGTAGCGTGGGGGGACAGGGGGGCTTCTCGCCTACCCCCCCTTCCCGCCCTCTGGTTCTTGGCACCCTTTGGGTGCCTTCAGCTATGTATTAAAACAATAAACATTACAATAATATAAAAAAAGTAATAAAACATTTTACGCAGTTTATATTTTAAAGACGCCCACAAATAAAGATTTTTTTAGGCAGTGTATAATAAACATCACTTACGCGCGTCGTAATATGTAACAATTACTGACCAAAATGAGTAAACGATAATTGGAGTCTTTCTCTTTTGTCGTGAAAAAATAATATGTTTTTCTTGTTTTCCCAATGATTTGAAACAGTGGCATAAAAGTGTTTATCCTCCTGTGATTTATTGCAAAAAAAAAATAAAAAAATAATTGTGAAAAGTCAAAAAAGAAAAAAAACAGAAAATTTTGCTTCGTTTGGAAAGGCGAAAAAGGTTGCTGGAAAGCTCTTAATGTAGTAAAAACGTAAATGCCATATCCTATTTCTTTATATATTTAAATCTGGATAGGATAGGTAGATAGGTAGGTACCTAATATTATTAGAACTCAATGATGTTTATGCTACACCATGCTCACTCAAGCGTAGATCTAGACTTTAAAATAAATATATTCTAGTGAAATTGGATACCCTTATAGAGACCTTTGAAACCAGATTTTCAAAAATTCGACTTAATTTTATATTATAGTTCGGACCTAGAAAGTACTACTATAGATGAATATAAATCGCTTTGTTTGTCAATTAGGAGATAAAATGATGATGAATCCTGTGTCAGATTTTTTCATCATCATTTCATCTCCTAATTCTTAGCACCGTACTGATGAGCACCACAAGTGCGAAATCCGGATCTACGGTTACCGTTACCTTTTTTGAGGGAAAGCTCGCTATTCATTGATATGGTTATTTATTCACCCTCACTAAATCCATTTTTAAAATCAACTCAGGAGCTTAGGATATCTGTAAAGATAATTATATCTGTCTCCGTAGAGACGCTTAATTTTCCTTCAAATTGAAGGTACATCTGCCGATTGTGCAATTTGTTAGATGGTTGTCTTTTACATGAATCCTGTGTCAGATTTTTTCATCATCATTTCATCTCCTAATTCCTAGCACCATACTGATGAGCACCACAAGTGCGAAACCGGATCTACGGTTACAATTACCTTTTTTGAGGGAGAGCGCGCTATTCATTGATATTGTTATTTATTAACCCTCATTAAATTCATTTTTAAAATCAACTCACACACATCTGCCGATTGTGCAATTTGACAGATGGTTTTCTTTTACATGAATCCTGTGTCAGATTTTTTCATCATTTCATCTCCTAATTCCTAGCACCGTACTGATGAGCACCACAAGTGCGAAATCCGGATCTACGGTTACCATTGCCTTTTTTGAGGGAAAGCTCACTATTCATTGATATTGTTATTTATTCACCCTCACTACATTCATTTTTAAAATCAACTCCAGAGCTTAGGAAAAGATAATTTTATCTGTCCCCGTAGAGACGCTTAATTTTCCTTCAAATTGAAGGTAAATCTGCCGATTCTGCAATTTGACAAATGGTTGTCTTTTACATGAATCCTGTATCAGATCTACGGTTACCATTACCTTTTTAGAGGGAAAGCTATTCATTGATATTGTTACTTAATTTTTAGTTTAATTAAGTTAACATATTATACTCTATATCATGATTGAAACTGGTCAGGGAACCCTGAAAAACCTGGGAAAATCATGGAATTTAAAAAGTGACCCGGAAAAGTCAGGAAATAGCTCCCAAATCGTGGAAATCAGGAAATTTTTACAGTATGGTTTTTATCTTTTATGCTTTCCTCACTCTGCTCCTCATATAATGCCAAAAACACAGTATTTTTTCTTTTGTTCTTTAATGTTTATTTTATTTAAAGAAATTTCCTTCTTAAATTGCAAAAATTTATGCATGCGGCGCGATAATATAGTTATTACAATTTTAGTTTAATTCAACCAGTACCCTCTCCAGATAGGCCGATCAACTCATACCGATTTAGTGTCCTTTTATCCACCTTCGCAGCCATTTTCACTCAAAAGTGACAGATAATCCATTAGTTTTCTGTCAAAATGGCGGCGAAGGTGGATAAAAGGGCACTAAAACGATAAGAGCTGATCGGCCTATGTGGAGAGGGTAATGATTCAACAGTCTTTCAAGTTCGTCACATTTACGTAAAGATTTTGGAAACACAAAAAAAGCTGCGACTGCCCCTAAATAATATTTCACGAAAACGCGAAAAATATCAAGTTTTTTTAAGAATTTACTGCTATATTGCACAAAAGTTTTGCTTGCGGCGCGATAACATCATTGAAAACGAAAAATTAAATTTTCAGTATACTTTTCTCAAAATTTTTGTCTACGTGCATTTAGGACATAATTTTGGTAACAAGTCCAGAATTGACACTGGATCCCACCCCAACCTACTACTACTAAAAAATACATATATATAGGTCCACAAGCTTGTGAACATTTAAATAAAAAATATTTTTTTTATACCTTCATCAAAAAAATGATTTTAGTAAGTGTCTGCAGATAACTAAAGCATGGCTTTTTTGGATACCGATGCAAAAACTTTTTTTTTATCACCGGTGAAAAAAAAAGATTTCTGTCCGTTTTTTACCGAAAATGAAAGAATAATTATTCTTGTCTAAAAATTAGCCAATTCCGCCAGTTTTCACCAAGTATTTACGAAAAAAATCGGCAAAATATCAAACTGTCAAAGATTAAAATGTCGCAACAATGAACATCACCGAGTAAAAAGGCACATGCATCGCTATGGAAACCTTTGTTATTTCATTTAACAGCCACCTTGATTTATAGTGTTAAGATGGTGTGCGCTCGTTATTTAAACCAACGCATGTAAAAAACCACTATTTTAGCCACTAGTTCTGAAAACTACTATTTTAATGTGCTTAATGGAACTTGTTAAATAACCTGGATTTTTTTATTTCTGGTCAGGGAAAACCTGGAAAAATCAGGAAATTCAAAAATAAAAATCAGGTAGGTACCAACAACCGTGGTGTTCTTTTGCGCTTTCTCCCCCCCCCCCTGCTCTTTAAGTCACGCTACGCCGCTGGTAGCTGGGTATTTTTCGCTGACGCCATGCTCCTCTTCAATTTTCTTTTAGTCCCCGCATTAGGTATAAGGTTTCGAAAAAAAAAATGGAGAAAGTTCTGTTATTCAAAGTTTTCTTCTATTACGTAGTCATGTTTCTTAAATTTATATAATATATTTTTAAAATCATTATGTTTCTATGGTGTTAACCTGAGGAGTTAATCTGAGGTTACCATAGTGATACTTAATGTCTATTGAGCGACCCACAGCAAACTATAATGGGCAAATAAACGAGCGTGACTAATCAGTTAAATTATTTCTTGATTTTGAATGCCTTAAATATGTAAATTAATGTTTGTTTATAAATCACTTTAAATTAGGTTTTATTGATTGATACAAGACCTATCTATCACCCGCTTGCGTACAACGCCTACAGTAAGCCTTAAAAATTATGTCATCCTTGTAAAACCGTGCTTGAAAATTGTTCCTGGAGGGGGAAAGTTTATATAAAAGCAGCGGGACGGTAAATTTGAGGTGCACCTTTTGCTCGGACATCACGAGCTATAGGACACCAAAACTAAACTACCTGGATGTCACATTAGTATTATAAACTCAGTACTAAAGTTTACTTTAGGGCCTAAAAGCGAATTTTTTTCATATTCAAACTTTAAGGGTCAAATAAAAGTTTTAGAAAGTAAAACCAAATTTTGGGTGGTAAAATTAAATACATTGAAAAAAATGGCTTAAGAAATGAAAACGAAAAAACTCCAAATACCCAGCTCATTGAGGCAGGTCAAAAGATACCAGAAACAGATTTAATCGAATAGCCCTATACATACTGTACTTTTCAGAGAGTATGGGAAACCCAGGAGGATGGCTCAGGATAAGCTATAAAAGTCTCATAAGAACTTACTAGGCTCTAGGGCTGCTTATCTTTTTGCTACTATTAGGTACTTCTACAACTAGTTTGATTTTTTCTTAATCCAGGGGATTGACTAATAATAATAATAATCTCTATTCGAAGGAATTTTAACAAGTAAAATAAAAATGTTTAAAACTCCCGACCACCTTCAACATAAACCGTATTATCTTTGTTACAACTTAGCCTACTACTTCATTTCTGAAGGATAGGCTCCAAACGCAAAGAAAGTGCATCGAAATCGGGTCACTAGTTCGAGAGCTATATGTGCACAGACACACAAGAGGTCAAACAACCCTCTTTTGTCGCATTCAAGTCGGGGGTTAAAAAAGGGTTTCTTCGTTTACTTAAACAAAAAACCAGTCGATTAAGTTAACTAATTAAGTTAGTAGCCCTTTTTGGCTTTTATTTTGTTTTTGCTTTGTCGTTAAACTAGAGGCAGAAGTATTTTTTTTTTAAATAAAATCTAATAAAGGAAAGAAGATGTATGAAAATTGATTGAACTGTTTGGGAATTAATAAATTTTCTCAGTCTTTGCTTTTTTTTATAATAAAACTGGACCAATTTGGAGTAAGTACGTTTATGCCACAAATCATTTTTTTTATTAAGATTTTTTTTTACACTTAAAACGTGAGATTCAGTTTGACAAATGTTTTTTTGTATCAACTTTTTTAATGTTTCCAATGGTATCTCTTATTTTTACCACTACAATGATTTTTTGTTTAACTGAACGAGATATGCTGCAAACTTTTTCACCTTCTTGTATATATATATATCGTTGACCAGGATAATAAGAGGATTGGTTGGGATAAAGTTAGTCAATTATTATTGACCGATATTGATGGCCGATAATCACTCAGAGGTGTCTCTTATTTATCCGTAGGAGTTATAATACGTTCGTTTTATCCATCATCAAAATTTTTGTAGATTTATTGTTGATTGCACAAGGTAAATAATAAATTATCGAGATATTCATTACTTTAATAAGTATTTTTATTTAAAAAGATATTTTATTTTAATTTGAATAAATAAATTGTTCAGGTTAAAAAAGGGTTCCTATTTTTGTTTATTTATAGGGTGGACCACAAAAATGAGACTTATTGGATTGTCTATAATTTTGGAACCAATCAATGTTTACAAAAAATTTACATTTCAGGAAAGGACATACTTCGTATTTTTTAGAAAAACTGTCAAAAATAATGTTTTGTAAAAATCCAAGATGGTGGTCAATTTTAAAATGATGCAATATTTTATCACCCGTAAACTTTTTTTCTGTGCACCAATGACACCAATTTTTTTTTTCTTGAAAATTTCCCCAATACAAACATAAAAATGTATCACTTATAAAAATTGGTGGTGAAATAAAACCGTTAAAAACAGTTAAATTAGGTTCTATTTTTACTAAACAAAATCAACTTTAATGTGCATCTTTAAATTTCAAAAAAGTCAACTTTTTTCAATGCCTAAGTTCATTAAAATCGATTTAGTCTCTGTCAAATTATAGCCAAAGTAAAGACTTCATTTTACTTGTAAACAATACCTAACAAAATATAGCAAAAATAAACATATAAACAATAGTACATTATAAACCTAGGGAGTAAAGTGGTACATTTAATCCTGATGCAAAAACTTTATAGCCCGATTGAAGGGAGCTCTGTCTTTATGTCAAACGATAACATCCAGTATGCCGAAACGCAGAAACATATGCGTCGCTATGTCAATAAATTTTACTTTATTTTCCTAGGGAATAAATGACCCACTTTATTCTCGCAAAAGCGGGATTAAATGGGTGCATTTATTCCCGGAAGTGCATAAAGTAAATTATTTACCTATTTTTTCGTATTCGAGAGAAATGCATCTTTCCGTGCCAGTGGCACACAAAAGACGTTTCAGGGGAGGAGGGGTTAAAAGTTGCTATTTCTAAAAATTTTCGCCTTCTTGAATTTTTATGAAGTATATTCTTTCCAGTTATGTAACTTTTTTTAAGTCGTTCTATTGGTTCTAAAGTTATAGGTGATTAAAAAAGTCTCATTTTTTGTGGCCCACCCTATATATAGAGTGTTATAAATAGAGCGGTCAAAAGACATTGATGTACTATAACTATTACTAGAACCTCCAGTTCTGCAAATAAATTAGGGGTCTTAGAGAAGAGCGAGGCAGGGGCTCTAGAACATACACAAATACGTTATGACTAAAAAAATACTTTTCATTGTTTGATCAAAACAAAAAATGCATTTATATCATCTTGCTCCATTGGCAGAGTAATTTATATATATATATATATTTATATATATTTTCACACCCTCATTGAATCCAGTCTTCAATTGAAGGTTCAGTATAGACATCCTGGTCAGAAAATATTTTCATTATTCTTTTATTTTCCTTTTTATTTTTCAAAGTTCTTATTTTAAAGCCCTTCTGTATTTGCAGACGACGGTATAAAATTCGTCATCTTGCCCCCGCCAACCAGCCCCAGATTAGAATTATTTGATAACATTTAAAAATATGATGGTATAATTTATATTTCATTACATTGGAAACAATAAATCGCCAAATTACTAACGAAAATTATTCTTACCTTCGATTTTTTTTCGCAAAATTGTATTTTTTCGGCATCATATTTTACAAGCGACTATACTCTGATTATAGATTATGAGCAACTGCACTATAAGTATTCCTACTAGCGCCATCTATCTTTAAACCCATTGGCTCGGTTCGTCATTTTGCCCTGCTCCCCTACACTTATTACGTAACGCCAAAATTAAACCTTTCTTTTTTGCTTTGTAACGCTTTATAATGTTTGTGGTCACACTTCCTGTTTAAATTACGAAAATTTTTAACGCCCGATCCCCACCAGCCCCCCCCTTCCACTTTTTGGCATCTCTTACACGAAAAAAAAAAGAAAAATAATATATTTCTCCCCCGACCCCCACAACCCTTTTTACCGTTTTCTAACACAGCGGAAGTTTGTTGAGGAAAACAAATTTGAAGAAGGATAAATGTTATGTTTAATTATTGTCAAAGAACTTTTTCTTTATTCAAGGGTACTAAAAATATAACATAGGAAAAAAATAACAGTAGATACATTTCTAAAGGCCGGTTAATAATTAAACTACCGAATTCAATGTCCTGAACTATAACTATTATCAAAAACAACAACCGTTTGTATGACAATAGGGCAGTCTAACAAATTTAAATGGGAAATTTTGACAAAGTTGAAAAATATGCAGATTAAACAAAGTGACTATTTTATAGAGAAAACTTTTTTCAGGAAGGATTACTCTTAATAACTTTTTTGTTGTGACTGGATCCTTTTCAGTTCGGCCAAAATTTGCATTATGTCTTATGGAAAAACGGTTTGATTACCATACATTTTGTTAGATTACCCTAGAGACGATTTTTGACAGTTATTGTTTTACCAGAGGTGAGCAACTAGATTTGGCAGTTGCTAGGGAAATGTTTAAAAACAAATTGTGTATTGGCAATGATAGTTGGTAACCCCTGACAATAAATAATATTGTCACTGTCACATTTTGGATTAAGAAACGTCCGGTTTAAAATGGAATTTTGCTGTATCAAAAACTGTAAAAACACGTGCCTCGACGAATTTGTATTGTTCTATAGTCCAACGGAGAAAGAAAGTCAAGAAAAGTAGAAAGAAAACATGAATTTATCAAGCTGGAAAATTAATAAAAATAGCCGAATTTGCGAGGTAAGCGAGCTATAAGCAGTAGGTACAAACATACGCGCATTTAGCATGTACTTTGTTAATAAATAATACATTATGTTTCCGTATTTTATTGTAAGAAAAAGAGTAACAAAAATATAGATCAATAGGATTCTTTAATTTTTTTTTGTCAAAACTTGACATATTTTTCTAACCAAAAAAAAATCAATCTTTCAAAAACACTGGGGAAATTATAAAAAGAGACAACAAAACATCAGTCCATTAAAACTAGAAAGAGAGGGCAATATGAGTTGCCCACCTCTGGTAAAACAATAACTGTCAAATGTATAGAGGGCCTCTAGATTACCTTACTAAAAAGACGGTATTTCTGACAGTTCCACAACAAGGATGAAAGATTTCTGACATTTTTGTCATATAAATATGTCATCTAAGTTGACAAATTAAAGTTAATGTCATCCTTTATTAAAGGCAGGCACAAACATTATGAAAGTCGACATTATTTTGATAGCAAAGATGACATATTTAGACAACAACAATGTTCGTGCGGAATTGTCAAAAATAGTGCCGTCTTTATTAAAGTCAGGCTATGCCGACTTTATGTACCGATAAGTCCCTAATAAATTACTATTTCTGAAATAACTAGCTTTGTATCTATGGTAACAGTTAAAAAGGGATTTAGAGAAGGTGAATAAATAACAAAATTAATGAATAGCGAGCTTTCCCTCAAAAAAGGTACCGTAGATCTGAATTTCGCACTTGTGGTGTGGTTTACATGAATCCTGTGTCATATTTTTTCATCACCATTTCATCTCCTAATTCCTAGCGTGCGAAATCCGGATCTACGGTTACCATTACCTTTTTTGAGGGAAAGGTCGCTATTCATTGATTTTATTAAAATTAGTAATTTTTTTACTTTTAAGAAAATTGTATGGTTTTGGAAGGAGGACCTGCAGAGGCTATCCGTTGTTTCCGCGATGATGAAAGCGACATTTTTGTTATTTGTCTAATAATAATAAGTAATGTCAAAACTGCGTAAAACATTATAGAGGTAAAATTAAAATAAAATAACTAAAAACGATTAAAAATAAAACCTAAAGCCAAACAAACCATCATATATAATAAGTTTCGTCGATGCCAACATCCTCAGAAATGGTACCAAGTATCGACGCTGCGTTGCCACGTTGAATTGCCAGGAAAATTTGCTGTATAATGTAATAACTTTTTTGTTGTTTATTAACTTGGCGATTTTACTAATAAGTGATTTGACTTCCTCTCCTCAGGAGATGTACCCTATGGCTTCCAGCTTCTATTTATAAAAATCGGTGGTGAAATAAAACCGTTAAAAACAGTTAAATTATAAAAAGATACAACAAAACATCAGTCCATTTCATAAAATAGCTTCTACATGCAAATATGAAAAAAAAAACTATAAAGAGAGGGCACCTCTGGTAAAAAAATAACTGTCAAATGTATAGAGGGCCTATACTAAAGGGTACAAAGATGTACCCTATGGCTTCCAGCTTCTATTTATAAAAATCGGTGGTGAAATAAAACCGTTAAAAACAGTTAAATTATAAAAAGATACAACAAAACATCAGTCCATTTCATAAAATAGCTTCTACATGCAAATATGAAAAAAAAAACTATAAAGAGAGGGCACCTCTGGTAAAAAAATAACTGTCAAATGTATAGAGGGCCTCCAGATTACCCTACTAAAAAGACCGTAAAAAGGGGCGTATCTGCAAAAATCTGTTTTTTCTTATTATTAAAATACTATTTCTGAAATAACTAGCTTTGTATCTATGGTAGTCCAGGACATTAAAATTAGTAGTTTTTTTACTTTTGGGAAAATTGTATGGTTTTGGAAGGAGGACCTGCAGAGGCTATCCGTTGTTTACGCGATGATCTATTAGTCACAAAATTGGAAAGCGACATTTTTATTATTTGTCTAATAATAATAAGTAATGTCGAAACTGCGTAAAAAATTATAAAGGTCAAATGAAAATAAAATAAATGAAAACGATTAAAAATAAAAACTAAAACCAAACAAACCATCACATATAAAAAGTTTTGTCCATGCCGACATCCTCAGGAATGGTACCAAGTATCGACGCTGCGTTGCCGCGTTGAATTGCCAGGAAAATTTGCTGTGTAATGTAATAACGAGCATTTTTGTTGTTTATTAATTTGGCGAATTTATTAATAAGTGATTTTGCTTCCTCTCCCCAGGGGGCCATGAACTCAATACTAACTGGCTTCCAGCTCTTCATATTTTTAATTTTTGTAGTTCTCCACCACGTGTAGCTTCTCCACATTTTTTACAGGTTTTGTCTAAATACGAAATTGCAGAGTATCTCTGCACACATCTCCAAATTAGAGATTTTCCTCTGCACCATGGAAACAATGAAGAGCCCATCAACAACGCTTTCCATCTCTTCGACATAAACCAATAGAAAACAAAAGATCAAAAGATCTTGGGTGGAAATAACGAAAATTCAAACTTGGATGAGCATCCCACAAGGAACACACAAAAGATCAAAGCAAAAAGAGAAATGATTAAACGATGTTTCGCCCTGGGTAACCAGCGTGGGCTCATCAGTAGTTTCACTGGTCACCCTCCACTATACATCATTAAACACCATCATACACTTTGATTTCCAACCTTGAACCACTCACAAATAGGCATCGTTCCGCACTGGTACTTACTAATCCAAGTTACCTGATACGAATTCGTCCTGGCGTGTTAATATTTCCAGTAGGATTATGCTCCCAATGCAATTAAAACAAAGAAGAAGTTAAAAAAAAAACCTCCAAATCAGTTACTTCAACCGAAAAGAAACTAAAAAACAAAAGACCAAAAGATCTTGGGTGGAAATAACGAAAATTCAAACTTGGATGAGCATCCCACAAGGAACACACAAAAGATCAAAGCAAAAAGAGAAATGATTAAACGATGTTTCGCCCTGGGTAACCAGCGTGGGCTCATCAGTAGTTTCACTGGTCACCCTCCACTATACATCATTAAACACCATCATACACTTTGATTTCCAACCTTGAACCACTTACAAATAGGCATCGTTCCGCACTGGTACTTACTAATCCAAGTTACCTGATACGAATTCGTCCTGGCGTGTTAATATTTCTAGTAGGATTATGCTCCTAATGCAATTAAAACAAAGAAGAAGTTAAAAAAAAACCTCCAAATCAGTTACTTTAACCGAAAAGAAACTAAAAAACAAAAGATCAAAAGATCTTGGGTGGAAATAACGAAAATTAAAACTTGGATGAACATCCCACAAGGAACACACAAAAGATCAAAGCAAAAAGAGAAATGATTAAACGATGTTTCGCCCTGGGTAACCAGCGTGGGCTCATCAGTAGTTTCACTGGTCACCCTCCACTATACATCATTAAACACCATCATATACTTTGATTTCCAACCTTGAACCACCCACAAATAGGCATTTCACTGGTCACCCTCCACTATACATCATTAAACACCATCATACACTTTGATTTCCAACCTTGAACCACTCACAAATAGGTAACTTGGATTAGTAAGTACCAGTGCGGAACGATGCCTATTTGTGAGTGGTTCAAGGTTGGAAATCAAAGTGTATGATGGTGTTTAATGATGTATAGTGGGTGACAAGTGAAACTACTGATGAGCCCACGCTGGTTACCCAGGGCGAAACATCGTTTAATCATTTCTCTTTTTGCTTTGATCTTTTGTGTGTTCCTTATGGGATGCTCATCCAAGTTTGAATTTTCGTTATTTCCACCCAAGATCTTTTGATCTTTTGTTTTTTAGTTTCTTTTCGGTTGAAGTAACTGATTTGGAGGTTTTTTTTAACTTCTTCTTTGTTTTAATTGCATTAGGAGCATAATCCTACTGGAAATATTAACACGCAAGGACGAATTCGTATCAGGTAACTTGGATTAGTAAGTACCAGTGCGGAACGATGCCTATTTGTGAGTGGTTCAAGGTGGGATGCTCATCCAAGTTTGAATTTTCGTTATTTCCACCCAATATATTTTGATCTTTTGTTTTTTAGTTTCTTTTCGGTTGAAGTATATCTGGATTTGGAGGTTTTTTTAACTTCTTCTTTGTTATAAACCAATAGTTTCCAGTACTGAGGGAATTCCTGCAGATACCAGATCCCTCCTAATACTAATAATGTTGTTGAGAAACTCATGTCGAAACCAACGTGCCGGATTTTTGTAGTAACTTAAAGCGTGATTCCCGTAAATATCTACAGTTTTGCAGAAAGTTCAGTAGTGTGTCTCACATAAGGGCTGACCTAATCGCAAGTAGATAGAGTGTCGTCTAAAAGATTCCCTAATGAAAAGGAGGGGAGAGCCTGTAGCCAGGTACTGCTATGTGATTCTTGAAGAGCTAGAAGTCTAGCCTGATCTCTGGGATCCCTGGATGAGTTGAATATGGTTTAGAATTTAGCAAGACAAACTGCCTTATCAAAATCTTTTTGACGATTAAATTGGTTTAGTTTAGATGACTCTTTGCAATTCAATAGCTAGCTGTCGTGTGTATTAAATCGGCCAAAGAAATGGGCTAATTTGCGTCTGTAAAAGTCAACCTCCATAAACCCACTTAATTTACGTTTTTCAAATTTGACAATTGAGATTTCGGCGTTTTTGTCTCACTTGTGACTGTTGTTTAATTCACCAGTAGCCGCGTGCGAAAAACTATACCTAACTTTACGCACTATCTGTGTATTTTAATTTTACTAAAATGTATAAATGCTTTATTATAATATTAAACACTCCGGTCGTTTAAGATACCTATCGCTCATCAAGTGTGTTTTATAAATAGGGTGCCTAATTGCCTGTTGTATGTTATTTAAATATTTGGTTCCCCTTGGTTTGTTTATCAAGAAACAGTTTAGAAAGAACACCCCACATTGTATATCCTAAATAACTGCTAAAGATATCGGTTGTACATCATGCAAGCATATTTTAGCATAATAACACATATCTACGACTTTAATATTTAAAAGTGAAGGGTTCTAAAAAATTTATTAGTGAGAAATTATTATAATTGGTAAAGACTTGAGGGGTGTTTTGTTGGGGTGGACCTTTCTTACATGTAAAATTGTTTAGCATTTTGAACCCATATTATCGCTCTTTGACCACTTTTTTCAAAGAGATTTCACACTTAATAAAATATGACGGGCCGTTAGACGAGAGATGTAACACGCTGATATATGATCGAGAGCAATATATGACGGAGACTAATAGAACACTTTGGGTGCGTTCGCATAGAAACCCCAAGCGGCCGGAGGTCCACTTTTCCGTTCGAGTTAAAGTTCGGGGTACGATATATTGAGTTCGAGATAATATTGTGGACGACCTCGAAGCGCGACCTGTTTCAACCGAGCTTGAAGACGGAGAACAGCGGACATCTTACAACAAATAATTCCATTTCTTACTGACGTGTTTTTAAAGTTGTGTTGTATATTTTGTACGACAATTTTTAATTTTAATGAAGGGTAATGGTCTGGACAAAGGTTAAAAGTCGAAAGCACAACACTCTTAGGCAAGGATGAAACAAGAAATAAAAAGAAAGATTTGATGACTAATGAAATCCTGGAGTTTATGGATAAAAGACGTAGTAAAAAAGGCAGCGATCAGTATCATTAAATCAATAGAGCAATAAAAAACAACATAAGGTCAGCAAAACAAGACTGGATAACACAGCAATGTCAAGAAATAGAAGATCTAGATGCTAAACATGACACTTTCAATTTACACAGACGTATAAAGGAAGCGGACGGGTTATTTAATAAAAGACAATCTGGAATTCTTGTGGACAATCAGGGTAAAATCATTTTGGATACCAAAGAGAAACTAAAAGAATAATGTAGCTACATAGAACATCTCTTTACCGATAACCGATCCGAAGAGCCAGAAGAATTCTCAACCCAAGGCATAGATCTAACACCAGAGGAAGTAAAACACGCAATATCTTCAGCTAAAAACAGAAAAGCGATAGGGCAAGACCAAGTATACAGTGAGGTTTTAAAGCTACTAAAAAACGAAGATTCGCTAAATACGCTGGTCAAACTTTTTAACTTGATTTTATCGTAGCGGTAAAATTCCTGCTGACTGGCTAATATCAACCTTTATTACGCTGCCTAAAAAACATTCAGCAAAGAAGTGTAGTGATTACCGCCTAATCAGCCTAATGAGCCATATGTTAAAAATATTTCTAGAGATTATACACAAAAGAATTTATGGGAAATGCGAATCCTTTATGGGCGACACGCAGTTTGGATTTCGTGGTGGGTTCCGGACAAGAGAGGCCTTGTTTGGGATTCAAGTCTTAGTTCAGCGGTCTAAAGATGTGTCGGTGCCAGTATATGCCTCTTTCATAGATTATGAGAGAGGATTTGATCGAGTCCAACAGAAAAAGCTCATAGAATCGCTAAAAGAAGTTGGTCTAGATGACCGAGATCTAAAGATAATCGCTAATCTATACTGGAATCAGACTACTCAAATAAAGGTTGTTGGCCAACTGTCCGAAGAGGTCCAAATAAGAAGAGGAGTACGCCAAGGTTGTAATAGAGAATGCACTTCATAACTGCAAACAGGGTCTGACCATCAACGGCATAAAACTCAACAACATACGATATGCCGACGACACTGTCATAATAACAGACACGCTGGAAGGCCTGCAAGAGTTGTTGAATCAAATTGCTGCCAAAAGTTCGCAATTCGGGCTTAACTTAAATGTTGGAAAAACAAAATGGATGGTCATATCCAAGAAAAAGAACATCCGAGGCATGTTAGGAGTAAATGGGCAGCAAGTCGAACGCAAGGATTCATACAAATACTTGGGTTGTCTCCTCAATAAGAACTGGGACAACATGCAAGAACTTCGTGCAAGAATTGAACAGGCCAGATCATCTTTTATCAAAATGAAATCAGTTTTGTGTAGTCGCGATCTTAATACCACTCTCCGAATTCTTGTGCTTCGGTGTTATGTTTTTAGCATCTTATATTATTATTATGGAAGCAAGGACACTGACTGAGGCCATGTGCAAAAAGTTGGAGGCATTCGAAATGTGGTGTTATCTTAGAATACTAAGGATATATTAGATAGACCAAGTAACTAATGTGGATGTTCTCCTTAGAATAAATAAAGAGCTTGAAGTTTTATTTACCATCAAAAAACGAACACTTGAATATTTTGGCCATATTTTGAGAAATGACAAATATAAACTTTTAAAATTGATAATAGAAGGCAAAATTGAAGGCAGAAGAGGTCCAGGTCGTAGACGGATATCATGGCTTAAAAATCTTAGGCAATGATATAGTGTTAGTACTACGACACTTTTCCGAAAAGCAGTGGTCAGGGTGCAGATGGCGCTGATGATAGCCAACGTTCGAAGAGAGCATGGCACTTGAAGAAGAAGAGAATGAAGGTTCGACATTATCGCTAACAGGCTCGCTGCGCTATTTCTCGGGGAGGGTCAACGACGCAAAGTCCGCATTGCCCTTCATCCATCAGCTAAAAGCCCTGTATCCTATCCTTCTCTTTAGCTTTGGGTAAAAAACTATACTGTGTACACTTTTTTCAACGAAAAACAGACAATTTTTTTAATTAAAAAATGTAAGGTTCTTAATTTTTTACCCCAACCGCAGAATGCCTTTTGCGCAATTCCACGCGTAATGAAGGTTTCTGAATTTTTTTTACTTTTGTATCTGAGAAACTATCACAACCAAAGTAGTATGTGGGGTATCTTTAAACGAGTACGCTCATTAGAACTCAAAGTTTTTTTCAATCTGTAAGAAATTTTCTTCCAAGTCATAAAATACTAACAATAACTAAAATATAGGCAAACAAAATATTAAGTTTTCATAAGAAATGTCTCATGAGTTATCAAAAAATGACATTTAACTTAAAATCAAAGCAAGTAAAGAAAAGCAATTTTCTTATATCTAGGGAAAAGAATAGTATATTACATAACGAGAGAAGAAAGTGACATATTTTACACGAGCGTTAATGTTCTGAACGAGGCGCTAGCCGAGTGAAACAACACGTGAGTGTCACAAAGTTACTTTCTATCGAGTTGTGTACGCTATTTTTTCTACGACCACTTTAGGATTTAATTCGTATTTTTTATTATTATTATTATATATTATATTATTACAAAAACGCTTTGTCCGATATGCCACGAGTGTTACTTTAATTATTATTATTTTTTCTTCATCTCAAGGGAAGAAAGTATTTACTTCTCTAGGGACGAAAATGGTTTTGGTCTATTTCCGACGCTTCTACAAATCATAGCCTACTAGATACCTACATTTTTTGGATGGTTTGCTGTCATTCATTTTGGTCACTAGAGAAGAAAACATTTTCGTCTCTAGAAGCGTAAATAAAATTGATATGCGTGTGTTATAGAGTACAGATTTGGTTACTTTCGTATGTAGTCGTAGGAAATAGTATTTTTCTCAACTAGTGACTAGCCGCGAGTATCTAACACTATTTTTTTAATACCTTTATCAAAAAGTCCAACAAAAACAAGAAAATATATAACGACGAGCACTCGCAACACACCATCTTTACATTATAAATTAAGGCGGTTGGTAAATGAAATAAAAATGGTTTCCATAACAATGTGCATTTTTACTCGGTGACTTTCATTGTGGCGACATTTTAATCTTTGACACTTTGATATTTTGACGATATTTTTAAATGATTTTTTCGTAAATACTCTATATATTTTCCACTATTTCTCTCCAATTTTGGTTAAAAAAGAGACAGAATTCTTCTTTTGCAACCGTGATCAAAAAAAAGTTTTTTGCATCGGTAACCAAAAAAGCCATGCTTTAGTTATCTGCAGACAGTTACTGAAATTGATGAAGGTATAAAAAAAACATATTTTGCAACACCTAATTCTAAATTTTCAGTTTAAGAGAAAAAGCACTTTCTAAATCCATGATTTTTCTCTGCCCGTTTTTGAAGTCTCATGAGTTACCACCAATTTTTGGTTATATCCTGGACGCTGAATAAATAATAAATATGATTTTATTTTTAAACTGTTCAGGTAAACCCTCTACATAATGCATTAACTATAACTAACTATTTTAGCCACTAGTTGGTATAACTACTATTTTTTATTCCTTCAACAAAAACATGATTTTAGTAACTATCTGCAGATAACTAAAGCATGGCTTTTTTGGTTACCGATGCAAAAAAACTTTCACGGGAGCAAAAAAAGATATCTGTCCGTTTTTTACCCAAAGTTAAAGAGAAATAGCGGAAAATAGTAATATTGAAAAATTATAATTATTCTTGCCTAAGAATTAAGCCATTTCCGCCATTTACAAGTATTTACGAAAAACCATTTAAAAATATCGTCAAAATATCAAATTGTCAAAGATTAAAAATGTCGCAACAATAAACGTCACCGAGCAAAAGACACATCGCTATGGAATCGATTGTTATTTCATTTACCAGCCGCCTTGATTTATAGTGTAAAGATGGTGTGTCGCGAGAAAGTTCTCTTCGTTCGAGATTTTTAAAAGTGTTTTCCTGTTTTTCTTGGATTTCTTGATAAAGGTAAAAATAGTGTTAGCAACTCGCGGCTAAACTACGCTTTTTTTTAATACCTCGCTGTGCTCGATATTTAAACCAACGCTTGTAAAGAAAGCACTATTTTAGCCACTAGTTGTTAAAACTACTATTAAAAATCTCGAACGAAGAGAACTTCTCGCAACACATCATCTTTACACTATAAATCAAGGCGGCTGGTAAATGAAATAACAATCGTTTCCATAGCGTCTTTTTACTCGGTGACGTTCATTGTTGCGACATTTTAATCTTTGACAATTTGATATTTTGACGATATTTTTAAATGATTTTTTCATAAATACTTGGTGAAAACTGGCGGAAATGGCTTATTTCTTGGGCAAGAATAATTAGATTTTTTCAATATTACTATTTTCCGCTATTTCTCTTTAGCTTTGGGTAAAAAACGGACTGAAATATTTTTTGCACCCGTGAACAAAAAAAAAAGATCGGTAACCAAAGAAGCCATGCTTTAGTTATCTGCAGACAGCTACTAAAATAATGTTTTTGATGAAGGTATAAAAAAAAATAATTATATAAGATTTGTCCCATGAGTCATCATGGAATTGCCGTTTTCCGTTCGAGCCGAACCGCAAAAACCCAAGAGTTCAGGCCGCGATTACGATCGAGTTTATACGCGAACGCACTCTTTATCTCGCACTTTATACATAAGCGAAATATAAGCTTTTATTTAAAAGAAAACACAGACACACACACACACATAAAACTACTGATGTGTTCTTTTAATCAGCTTAAATTCAAAGATTGCTGAGTGCTTAGCAGTCAACTGAACAGCTGTTTTTTACAGAACGAGCGCTAGCATCCAAAAAAGTTCATTGTAGATACTATAAATAAAAAAAATAACAAACAGGTAATAACGAAGGGTTATGTTAAATCCATGTAGAGATCCGCACGGCATCAGCACTTAAAGCTGATGGGACTTGCTGGCTGCTTGCTGGCAAAAATGCGCCTGATAAATACCGCGCTATTCATCACCGCGCCAACCAATAACCGCGCTGATAAAAATGCCGTACCAATAATTGTCGCGCAATTCAAATACCGCACAAAAAAATGTACTAGAATAAACCGCTCGTGAATAATGTCACTAGTGCAAAATGAACATCCTGATCTTCGACTTTTCACACCTAGAACGACACCGTTTCGTCCTTGTTAGGGACTTATCAGCTAGGTGCACCACAACGACTGACAATTTGCTCGCGCTTACCTATGTGCCAAAAAAAATCGCCAAATCGGAGAGAACTTCTTTCCAATCATGGCTGTGTGAATCTCCGACAACCAAGAATAGTACCCTCTGCATAGACATATTACAATGCCAATGTTTCCTCTATATACAAACAACAGCAGTAATGGACTAGGAGAATGCGGCATTCTCTCGAAAATTTAATTTCTTTCTACTCCCTGAATATCACCAACAGGTAGCGATGACTTACGTCCCCATTCCTGCCACCGCTTCTGCATTTTTGATCCTCAATTATTTTTTCCTCAGTGAGTTAGCTGATCCTAAAACTTTCTGCAACTATCATTGTATCAGACCGTAAAATCAGCAGAATTATAATATCTAAAGTTTCAGATCTTAAGACACAATTTTTTAAAGATTTTACACACCCTAGGTTTAAAGTCAACACCGTAGCTTCTTGATAATTTATAGGTTTTTAATGGTAATCCTTCATGGAACCCATCGGGTTGCTATACACTTTACAGTCAATGATGGTACCTTATTTTAGGTTTATTATAGATGGAATCATTTCTTGAAGACAACAGGTGATTGAGTTAATGATAAGCGGTTTAGGCACACTTATCGATTGGGGTATAATTTTTGAATAAAACTTGGTCAGTATCGGCATTACAATGGTATTGGCAATACGGATCGCCTTCCCAGCTAAATTGTCTCAATATTTTTTAAAGAAAAGGTCAGGCAGAAAGCTTCATAAAAATAAGACTTACTCAAAAGAATTTTTATTTTTTTTCTTACAAGAAAGTTAACTACGAAACGAAGAACGTTTTTGAAGACGAAAGTTGTGGATATTTCGCAAATTGTTCCAATTGACATTACTCTGGGCAGCCATTTTGGTTGGTATGAAAGTATGGCCAACCTTTTCTAATTAAACTGCACTCACTATTTACTATGTTGGCAATACGAAAATCTCCAAAAAGTTGACTTTTGTTGCCAACCTGTAATAACAAAATGGTAACATTTTGGGGATCTTTGTAATGCCAACCCAAAAAACAGTTAGTAAAATTTTTTTGGAAAAGGTTGAAAACAATTTTACAGGGTGTTTTCCACTTCATAACCATTAATGTACCTATAAACCATATTTCGATATTTTTATTTTTGTTTATTTGTTTTGTTTGTTCTTCGTCGTCTTCATCGCTGCTACTACTCAGCAGCGAAGAAAATGTACAAAATATCTCACATCTTGTCATTTTCGCTGTTCGCAATTGGAATTTTTAATGGCGGGAAACCGTTTTGGGTGCGGCACGAGCCCTCAGAGCCGATGCCGAAAAAGCGACACTCGGTGCCATACTGAAGGAGTCAGTTCCCCAATGAAACACACAAGCTGAAAAAGTGCTAATAACAAAAACCGAACCAGTTGCGCACCAATTGACTTAATGGAATACGCTAAGAGTAGCAGAGGATGCCGTCTGTCCAGCTTGAGAGTTGGAAAGGGAATCGGCATAGCACTTAATAGGAAGGTGACGCACAGGCTAGATTAAGGCAGATGACGTAGGGTTCACCCACGATAGAGGAGAAAGAGCAGAACTTGGTCAGTTTGGCCGATATACTGAACTTCGTAAAGAAGACAGGAAGGCCCGGAAAGAGAGTCGCAGCTGACAGAAAGGGTCAATGAAGCGGTCTAATTGCCAGCCTCACAGGCCGCCTTTTTACTATTACTACTAGTGCTCCTGTACCAAGATTTAATGTAAACGAATTTTGTATACATTAAATTTTTAAACCTCTGTCCAGTAAATTTAAAATGAACTGACTCGTTTTTGCGTACCTATGTAACGTAATCAACTTTTTTTTGTATCCCGGACGCAGCACTGCTACTCGCTAAATTAACCTGACCCTGCTGTCAAGTATGATCTGAGATATTTTTAACCTTCGGCTAAAAAGAGGGGTGCTATAAGTTTGACCTCTATGCCTGTATGTCTGTGCGTATATAGCTCTCTAACCAGTTAACGGATTCCGATGCGGTTTTTCTGTGTTTGGAGTCCTTCTGGAAGTGGTCTTAGCTTTGTTCGATAAAGATAGGCTAAGTAGTTCCAGAGATAATACGATTTATTCCCTCACTTATACGTCACAAATCTTTTCTGTAAATTTATAAAGGCGCTAAAAGTTTTCTCATCGTACTCAACACATATTGAAAAGATTGTCTTCTTTTTCTTTCACAGGGCATGTCCTCTGTTCCGACAAAGAGCGTGATATATATGATAGAACAAGATGCTTGATTTTCGATACGTATTGAATACGATATGAAAACATACTAAATATATACCATCGTAAACCACCCCTTCTTGGAATCTATAACATTATTCATTGTTACAATTTTTAGTCAATTTTTTTGTCAACAACATTTTAAACGCATAAAAAATTGCATTTTAGTATCATTTTCCCTAAATTTTTTCCTGCGGCGCATTTATGACGATCGAATTAAACTTGTTTTAATAAAATATAAAAAAGTACCTATCGAAAAAAAGTATTGTAGCAGTTTCGCCGCACAGGGCAAAAAGGTAATGTGTCGCCCCTTTGCAACCCTCTTTTAATGATTCGTAGTCAAATAAAACATGAACAACAAAATTGACATTGAATTTTCTCATTTATGATTTTGGCGATAAATAGATATATTGCACGCATATTAGAAACAATATTTTTTCCATGAGTGTCCAAAACAAAAATAACTTAGATTAAGAAACTTTTATATGTTGTTTAAGCAAAACAAATAATATTTCTTCAAAACTGAAAATTTGACATAAAACGTGGTAACGTGTAGATTGACAAGCAGAATTTTAATATTGCCTCAAAAAAACAAAATTATGATTGTTTTCCACAAACCAAAACTACACTTTTTTGCACTCGACGCGCGTTTCGCTAACAACGTTAGCATCGTCAGGAGACGATAAACAATTGTTTAGTGCAACCAAAGGTTCCAAATTCCCAACATAGTTTAATATTGCCTTATTTTACATCACAAGGGTCGTTGAAATGATTCTCAATAATGCCATATTTTAGTAGTCTAAATTTTGCTTAAATTTTTTAAAACACACGTAAAACATTTATTGTAGAACATTGCGTTTATCTGGAAAACATAAAAATCATTTAAAAAGCAGCAAAGAGTTTCTCTGCGAAAATTAATGCGGAAAGTAGACACTTTTCGCACAGGAAGAGAAAATAGTAGTTTTAACATCAAGTTGCTTAAATAGTGCTTTTTTTACAAGCGTTGGTTTAAACAACGAGCGCAGCGAGTTATTTAAAAACGCCAGTAAAAAAAAGCACAGTTTGGCCGCGAGTTGTTAACACTATTTTTTTTAATACCTTTATCAAACAATCCAAGAAAAACTTTAAAAACTCTCGAACGAAGAGCACTTCTCGCAACACACCATCTTTACACTATAAATCAAGGCGGCTGGTAAATGAAATAACTATGGTTGCCATAGCGATTTTCCTTTTCAATCGGTGACGTTCATTGTTGCGACATTTTAATCTTTGACAGTTTCATATTTTGACGAAGTTTTTAAATGATTTTTTTTTGTAAATACTTGGTTAAAACTGGTGGAAATTGCTTAATTTTTGGGCAAGAGTAATTAAATTTTTCCAGTATTAATATGTTCCTCTATTTCTCTTTAATTTTTGGTAAAAAACGGACAGAAATCTTTTTTTGCACCCGTGATCAAAAAAAAAAGTTTTTTGCATCGGTAACCAAATAAGCCATGCTTTAGTTATCTGCAGACAGTTACTAAAATCATGTTTTTGACGAAGGTATAAAAAAAGCATTTTTAATACACAATCATGACACAAAATTTTCACCTGCCGTGCATTTATGGCATGATTTTAGCAACAAATCTTGGAATTAGACAAAATATCCCACCCGAATCCAACAAGGAAAATAATTAAAATCCCGCGTGTATATTTTGAACCAAATTTTAGTATGTTGTGGATGTTGAGGTCCTGATCACACTTTAAATTGACCACAAAAATGACTAGTTTCGAAGATACAGGGGCTTATTTGATAGTGCTAATAAATAAACAAAATGTGAATATTCGTACAAAAAATTGGTTTTGACTTCATTTTTTATACCGGGGACCCTTGAAAAGTACCAAAAACTTATTAATAAAGTATTAATTGGTTTTTTAACATCTACAACATACCAAAATTTGGTTCAAAAATAACAAAAAGATAAATCAACAAGTTTGTGTATATTGTACCTATTAACATTTTCAATATCTACCGTGTATCTACCTCACTGTTTTTTTTTTTGTCAAAGCTTGTCATATTTTGCTGTCTGAGGAAATTATAAAAAGAGACAACAAAACATCAATCCATTTCATAAAATCGGTTTTAGATACAAACAGGAAAAAACTAGAAATGAGTTGATAAACAATAACTGTCAAATGTATAGAGGGCCTCTAGAGTGAGCTATGGTAAGTGGGATGGTTTCTTCAAAAAGGATTTATATATGTATATATATATATATATATATATATATAGGTATATTATTTGAGGTTCTACCAACATATAGATGTTATTGCAAAACGATATCAAGTAAATGGAACCCATCAACGATCCAAATTTTAGTATATTGTGGATGTTGAGGTCCTGATCACACTTTAAATTGACCACAAAAATTACTAGTTTCGAAGATACAGGGGTTTATTTGATAGTGCTAATAAATAAACAAAATGTGAATATTCGCACAAAAAATTGGTTTTGACTTCATTTGTTATACCGGGGACCCTTGAAAAGTACCAAAAACTTATTAATAAAGTATTATCTGGTTTTTTAACATCTACAACATACCAAAATTTGGTTCAAAAATAACAAAAAGATAAATCAACAAGTTTGTGTATATTTTACCTCTTAACATTTTCAATATTTACCGTGTATCTACCTAACTGTTTTTTTTTTGTCAAAGCTTGTCATATTTTGCTGTCTGAGGAAATTATAAAAAGAGACAACAAAACATCAATCCATTTCATAAAATCGGTTTTAGATATAAACAGGAAAAAACTAGAAATGAGTTGATAAACAATAACTGTCAAATGTATAGAGGGCCTCTAGAGTGAGCTATGGTAAGTGGGATGGTTTCTTCAAAAAGGATTTATATATATATATAGGTATATTATTTGAGGTTCCACCAACATATAGATGTTATTGCAAAACGATATCAAGTAAATGGAACCCATCAACGATCCAAATTTTAGTATATTGTGGATGTTGAGGTCCTGATCACACTTTAAATTGACCACAAAAATGACTAGTTTCGAAGATACAGGGGTTTATTTGATAGTGCTAATAAATAAACAAAATGTGAATATTCGCACAAAAAATTAGTTTTGACTTCATTTGTTATACCGGGGACCCTTGAAAAGTACCAAAAACTTATTAATAAAGTATTATCTGGTTTTTTAACATCTACAACATACCAAAATTTGGTTCAAAAATAACAAAAAGATAAATCAACAAGTTTGTGCATATTTTACCTATTAACATTTTCAATATCTACCGTGTATCTACCTCACTGTTTTTTTTTGTCAAAGCTTGTCATATTTTGCTGTCTGAGGAAATTATAAAAAGAGACAACAAAACATCAATCCATTTCATAAAATCGGTTTTAGATACAAACAGGAAAAAACTAGAAATGAGTTGATAAACAATAACTGTCAAATGTATAGAGGGTCTCTAGAGTGAGCTATGGTAAGTGGGATGGTTTCTCCAAAAAGGATTTATATATATATATATATATATATATATATATATATATATATATAGGTATATTATTTGAGGTTCTACCAACATATAGATGTTATTGCAAAACGATATCAAGTAAATGGAACCCATCGATGCTGGCAGACTACTGCTGGTTGTTAGTTAGTGAAACCCCAACCATAGAGTATCACTATCATAAAAAAAATATTAAAAAAAGCTTTTTGTATTTCAAAACAATTTAATTTAAGTGTAAAAATTGTTAAAACATAAATAATAATGTACAGGATAGAGTTTGTGTTTCATAATAAGAGAAACCGACAAAATAACTGCTATCCATTTTATTACCACCATACAAGCAATTGCGATTCATTTTTTTTTTCAGATCTATGCTGAAACACTGGAAATAGCTTTATTGTTGCTTCAACTTTTTTAATATTATTTTTATTAGCGAAGAAAATTTCAACACTGACTTAATTTATAACTCGAACGAATTTTTTAAATAAATTTGATGTTACTTGGCAATATTTTTACAAATTTACGTAATTACTCCCTTTTTCTAAGACTTGTCAAACTATAGGTAAGTTTTCGCCAGAATGTGAGTGTGTTTTTCCAACTTTTACCCCACAAAGCGTCTTAAAAAACCTAATAGCATCGGCTAGCTACTTGACGCCCAAAGGTAAACCATAGCCCACTAACCTGCCACTTTAGTAAAACCATCATATTTTTTATTAACCGTCATACATATTATATTTATACACTTCCTCTTGAATATTATAATTATGTGGCAGGTGAAGGGTGACCAGAAAAAAAGATTGATGTTTAAGCCCTACCGCTTACAACAGTGGCACGAGAATAATCATAATATTGTGTAGAAGAAGTAAGCGAACATAGAGAACGTATTATTTCAATCCATTCAAAATTAGATGAGTATCTCACAAGAAACACGACCAAAGCAAAAAGGGAAACAATTGCACGACGTTTTTTCCTGGGTAACCATTATGGACTCAATGGGTGTTTTCAGGTATATGAAGTATGTACATTTAGAAAAAAACATCGAACTCGCCAAGTGTCATTAAAGGGCTATATTGGCACTTGGAAATGGGAAGATACACCCCTTTCGAGAAGTGAGTTTCTCCACCAGAATTTAAATAGGGAAAGTGGATATATTAATACCTTATTTTAAAAGTCTTTTAAATGCTTTTACAAAAGTGTAAAAAAATCAAGATATTCTCTTTCACAGTAAGCTTATACAGGTAAATTTCCCTCCCACGTAGGAATATACCCTAAAAAAAGATTGATGTTTAAGCCGTACCGCTTACAACAGTGGCACGAGAATAATCATATTATTGTGTAGAAGAAGTAAGCGAACATAGAGAACGTATTATTTCAATCCATTCAAAATTGGATGAGTATCTCACAAGAAACACGACCAAAGCAAAAAGGGAAACAATTGCACGACGTTTTTTCCTGGGTAACCATTATGGACTCAACAGTGGTTCCACCAGTCACCCTCAAGAAGAATTCTTAGGGATTATCTCAGAAACACAACATAAAGAAATACGGACGGGGGTTGAAGCTTATGATAAAAAATGGATCCAAGTATTTGCTAGTAATAAAAATAGATGAATGTTTTATCAGAACAATTCTCTCTGTTTTGTTTCTTAAATGGCCAATATAAGATATTTTCTTTAAAAATACGTTAATAACCATTTTGTCAACTCTAGAAACAAACGAGAGCTACTCGAAAAAATATTCGATCCGTTTTTCTTCTTCTCTTTTCAGAACAAGTAAAAATTAAGTTAAACTTCATTTAAAAAGGGCCGCCAACTCTTTTTTGAAAAGCTAAAATTAACATCGATTTAACTAGAACTGTCATTCAACTTCTTTTTCTAAGACCCTTATATCCGTTATTGTCTTACCACACCAGTCGTTGTATTTATATCACTTATTGTGTAAATACATCTTTTTATTTATTATTTATTCACCTTATGCTTATCTTTTTGCTCTATTACTATATGTTATTAAAATTATATGGTCGATTACAATTTATAAAAAAAAAGTAGACTGAAGGTTTTGTAAGAGTTGTTCAGCCAAAACTGTCAATGGGTGTTTTCAGGTATATGAAGTATGTACATTTCGAAAAAAACATCGAACACGCCAAGTGTCATTAAAGGACTATATTGGCACTTGGAAATGGGAAGATACACCCCTTTCGAGAAGTGAGTTTCCCCACCAGAATTTAAATAGGGAAAGAGGATGAAGGTCTTTTAAATGCTTTTACGAAAGTGTAAAAAATCGAGATATTCTCTTTCACAGTAAGCTTATACAGGTAAATTTCTCTCCCACGTAGGAATATATCCTAAAAGAAAAAATGGAATGTGAAAATGACTATTAACAAAAACAAAGTCGATTTGTCCCAGGATTTATCAAAAGCCGAATTTACAAAAACCGAAACACAATTGAACAGAAAATAAAACGTTCAAAACGAAATATGAACGAAAGTAAAACGCCCAGAAAAGAATGGATACGAATATAATTTTCTAGAATTTTAATTTAATCAATCCTTAAAAAATACTAACATAATTTAACCGATTATAATTTAATCTTAAAATATAAGAATTACAAAAGTATCGAAAATAATTTTCTAGAAACGAAAAACACCCGAACCACAAATTGATAGAACATAATATGCCCGATCCTTAAATAAGCAGAACCACAATCCATCCGAATCGCTATTGAGCACGCGTCAAATTTAAATCTCTAGGGCGCCGTAGGTCCTGGATTGCGGCGTTGACAAGTTTTTCTACTTGGAAGATGATACGGGGATATTTTTTTATTAAACGATTTTATTTAACTTCACAGTGTCTGGCTTTCTGTCTTTCAGATCTTGCGACTCATTTTTGACACACTTCCCGTGAACCGATTTTAATATTATGAAAAAATTTGGGGGTACGGGTTGACCGATGTAAAAGGGGTAAATTACTACAATATCACAACTTACTTCGACTATTCCCTGCCGTAAGCCTGGCAACGTAGCAATTGAATTTGCGGCTCTCGGTTCAAATCATTTTCGGACAGATTGGTATTCTTGAATTTTTTGGTTCGGCATTATTATGTTTCTAAATTATTTTCGTTAAAAATATTTTTTGACATTTTGTGTTTCTATAAAAATATGTTTCGTTTAAATTTAATTCTATTCATATATTTTCTAGCGATTTGATTTTCCCGTCATTTCATTTTCGAGACAATTATTTTCGGACCAATTATTTTCTTTTCTTTTAAATTCTGACAAATTATGTTTCTGCCAAATTTGGTGTCGGGTTTTTTTATAGGGACCCCACAAAAGTATGCTATGAATATTCACGTTTATTAATACGTGGGAACAGGCAGAGTATTTCTATATTTTTGAATGTGCGCAATTATAAAAAAGTTGTAGGTTTATTTTGCATGCTCATTTTTTACCACTAATGACCGAAAATTTATTTTGCCATAAAATTACTGTATTTTTACTTTGTTTCAAAAATACATAAAAAAAAAGCTGTTGAATAAATAATGAAATTTTATTGTTCGCCTCTTTATTAATGGGCGCAAACCTAATAAAAAAGTTATGAGTTATAAAAAACATATAATTGTTTTAACATGAATCAGCTCAAACGGCTTGTCAGATGCCCCAAAAACAGGTGCGTTTATAAACAATAATGATTTTGTTAGTATAATTAATTTGAGAAGTCAATTTCAAACAAACAATTTTTTATTGAAAAGCATTGCAATTGCAATGTAATGTTAAACCTAATTTAAACTAGCGTTTAAAAATTGTGCCTTAGCAGTGATTAAAGAATACCCAGGTTTTGCATTTTAAACAACAATTAAATTTTAACTACGTTTAACAGTACTACGGTACAATTGGCCCTTACTCGCATTAATTGTTATTATAACATTATTAATGATACAAATTTCAAGATCTTCCCGAAGTTGTGTTTAAAATGGTTATGGAGGCATCTCAATATTCTTGAAAGTCATACGATCCGGTCTTAGCCTCGTGCAATAGGATTTATCGCATGGGATCTATCACCTTCCACAGTCAAAAAGCAGTTTAGGAAACAATAAATTTTTTAAAAAAATATTTTTTTACGTAAACGTCACTAGAATCAACGCTCTTCCCCGGCTTCAGACTATGCGATCGGGAACGTATGATTTTCATGACATCCTATAAGATCGGATCGTAGCGTCGCTCAAGAATATAACGTTTTCGAGATAGAGATTTAGACCTGCGAAAATTACAGTTGGCCAAGTGAGTGTGCCTTAAAAAAAGCTCAATTGCACTGATTTTGTAGGAGAAAAAGTTCTAAGCAATTACATAAAAACTTTATGCAGTTTTTAATCTTGACGTTTTCCTGAAGTTTTGTCAACTCTATTCCAAAAACGTTTTAAAACAATATCTAACATAACTACCTCCTTGCTTCGAGAACTCTTAAAACAACATCCAACCTAAGTAAGTTTTCTGCTCAACTGTATTCGAAAGATCCTTTTATGCACTTTCAAACCATATGTACCTCAACTACCCTCTTGCTTTATGAACACTCAAAACAACCTCTAGCCAAAAAGAAATAAATATAGAGAAAAAATGTGTATTAGTGCAAATATTTTTATTGGGATTAGCCGCTTTCGGCTTTACTGGGCCATCTTCAGATCCTAGGGATTAATTTATAGGAGTCACACACCTGCCAATTTGGTCCAATGGAGAGGATCTTCAACTTTCAACGACTATTAATTGATCACATTTTTAGTTTTAGTTTATTAAATTTGCAAATCATTTTGGTGGTCAATTTGCTTGCAGCTAATCTTAATAAACATGTTTACACTAATACCCGTTTTTCTCTATTTCAATTAAGTGCATGCAACCAAAAAGAAACAAAATTCGGCAGTTTTTAATATTTGCGCTTGTCAGTAAGTTTTCTCACCTTTATCCATGTGGGATTTATGTTACAAGACCCGAAAATTGGCTATTAAAGTACAAGTTTAGATGTTTAAGGACAAACCGACGAAGGAACCGAGTTCGGAATTTCTAGACGAGTACTTTAATGATATTTCATGGCCGTGTCTCGTACAACGTTTTGTTTTATATTTTATTTAATTATTTTTTTTTTGTAAAACAGCGCCAATAAATATACTAAAAAAAAGTCATATCGTTTAAAATTGTTTCAACTATTACTTTAAAATGTCTATCTACATATCTATGATTTAGTGGCAAAATCAAAGAAAAAAAAGCTGCTGGAATTCCCTTAGATATTGAAAATGTGGTTAAAAATTTGTCTTCTTTACTAAATTGGTAACCAAAGATAAATCCGAAAATGTCCCTGATGCTGTCCCTGTTAATATTCAAACTGCAGTATTACTGTTAACATTGACATTAATAAACATTGTTCAGAAATAACCGTGTGTTAACATTGATATTAATAAACATTCTTCAGAAAATAAATTTCAGTTTCAGACCGGTAAAGTTACTTAATGTATCATTTCCCAGACTGAAACCGGGAACGTACTGGGGTATATTACAATACAGTATGAAATAATAGTAATTTACGTTACAAGGCCTCGAAATGCTCTATTAAATACAAGTCTAGATGTTTACGGACAAGGCGACAAAGGAGCCGAGCCCGGAATTCCTAGTTTTAGTACTTTAATGACATTTCGCGGCTGTGTATAGTACAACGTTATATTACATACTGTAATTTACTTTACCGGACTAGTGATGTAATGCATCATTTCCCGGATTGAAATATCGATTTCGGTTCAGGAAAATTACTTTCCTGGACCGATAACGTAATGGAGTATATTACAATAGATATGAATCGGTATGAAATAATATAAATCAACTATTTGGTTGGGGATTGTTATGAGAGTTCTCGAAGCAAGGGCTGCAAGGGGGATGAGTTATATTTAAAGTGTATAAAAGGATCCTTCAAATACAGTTGAGAATACTTACGGCCAAGGTCAATATTGAAAACTGCAGAATTTTCTTTTTTTTCTTGGGTGGTTTTGATAGTTTTCCAAGCAAGGGGGTAGAAAAGTGAAATGTTTCTTTGAAGTGCATAAACATGATTTCTTAAAAACAGTTAAGAAAACCGTTTTAATTTTTGAACATTTTTTGACGGCAAGAAGGTGCTACATGTCACTTTGGAGTGCATTGAACGATATTTTTAATATAGTAAGGAAAAATCACTGACAAACTTTTAAGTAAAAGTGCTAATTTTCTATTTAATTTATTAGAATTTTTATTAAATAGAGCTTGACACTCAAGTTGAAAGACAACAATGTTTCTAAAAAATTTTTCGTCTAAATCTCAATCTTTTGCCAACTTCAGTCACGTCTATTTTCCTATGTCCACTTTCGACTTGGTAATATTCAAAAAACCAGACCAAAGTTTAAAATCTTATTTCTATAGCGGCGTGAATAAAATTTGATTAAGAGGATAAGGTGTTTTGTAAGTATAACAAAATTAAGATGAAAGGTTCCAAGAATCTGTTTCAGATATATATACTTGCATGTCTAGCTTAGTGTCCATCCACGGGCAGCATGGGTCGTTAGTAAATTAATAAGATGCACATCAGGGGTGTACTTATTTGAAAAACTTTAGCTGAACTATACTTAAAGATACCTGATGCTTACGAATACTTTGGTTATATTATTAGGGATATTTTGGAACGTTTATTTGACACTTCGTAGTGATTGTGGTAATTACTGCGTCTGCGCAATAGCTAAACGTCATTCCGTTGTGGTAATCAACTACTACCACTGCCGTAAGCTACGAATCCATTTCTTTGTGGTTGTGTTTGGTTTGGCGCAATCAATTTTCAAAATAATAAAATATTACCAGGTTCTAACATATAAAATATTTATTTTGTAAAATTAAGCCCAATTTGTTACTTTTTCTAAGCTCTAAATGTTTTTATAACTGACAGTTTTTAATGTGTTCCAAAAGTTCCAAAAAAAGTTGTCAAAATTTTAAGCGTTCCAAAATTTCCCTGTTATCTGAAAAAGTATTTACTTTTCTTGTAGGGGATGTTAATTTTGAAGCAGTGAATGGAATCATTAGCATGCTTTCAATTCAAGAATCCTCCCCGACCGACTTAAAATTGACGCGACTGCCGGCGCCGCCGCTCGCTTTCTTGTTCATCTCGTTCATTTAAGAACCGTTTCTGCGACCGAGTCACATCCAGTATGTTTCTGTCCTTTTCCCTCTCTAAGATTTAGAACAATATGCAACTTATACCAGCTCATTGTTTTGATTTTGTGAGACATTATGAGAAAACTAAGTCTCCACACATTTTTTTTGTTATAGCAAGGTATTCTTAAGATTTGCCCAAATTTAACAAGTGTTTTTCGAGAACTCGAATTTTGTAGTATGCGCAACTTTAGGGAGCCGACTGGTTGGGCACCAGGTAAGAAAAATTCTAGGAAGTAACCAACCCAAATCTTACACACTTAAGCAAAGAGAATGGACTCCTTACCAACCCAGTGATATACAAGGAGTTTTACGCACATAGAGTTCGATTACAAAAAAACTCTCAGACATGTGGAGATTGTATTTTTGTAAGACAAATTCCATTCGAGGATCAAGTTAATTTTAACATGACTTTCAAATAAGTCCTGCTTCACGGATTTTGTAACATTCTCCCTGTGAAATAAAGCGTCTTAAACACAATTGATGGTTTTAAAAAACCTTATTCTAAAACAAAACTATGATTTGGGTTTAACGGTAAAATACTCATAGGAACTTTATAGACAAAGATGTCTGTTGCCCCAGTTGCAATAAAAAGCGAATAGTGAAAAATTACGATGACTTCGGTCCTGGAAACTTATAAACAAATAAAGCTGCACCACATCATGAAAAGGCTGCCGTGAAATCTTGCGCTTGAGCAAGCAATGTGTCACCTCGAGTTTGCTACTGTTTGATTTACCAGCAGAGCTGAGCAGAGATTTAAATTCCTCGAGTTAACCATAGGTAGTTATTTCATTATATAAAAAAGGCCCTCGGTTTAATTTTATGCTTCAGGACACCACGGGCTGCAGCATCTAGGGATAGACCTTAGATTAACTAGTTTAATATCTTAGAAACGTAATGTCCAAGAATCATCATCATAGGCAATCACTCGATACCGAGTATGATTTTCCTCTATTCTATATCGTCGCTATCTGTTGTGTGTTTTTTGATGGCTATGTAAGCCAATTCTCGAGCCGCACACCCTTCCACAGTCCTGGCACACCCAGTCTCCGTCAGCAGCCTGGTGTTGTTGGTCATCCATTCTTCCATTTTGTCGCTCCTTTCTACGCTCTCTCTTTTCCGTCTCTAGTCTACGTCGTTGCTCTTCAAAAGTTTGTGCTCCCTCATGGACTGTTCGGCGCCATGAAGCCCTATCGTTTGCCGTGGTCTCGAAGTTGTTTATATCGATATGACCCTTTATCATATTGACTTTGAGAACGTCTTTGTACCTTTTTTGTTGACCTCCTTGATTTTTCTTTCCCTCCTTCAGTTGTCTATAGAACATCTACTTTGTGAGACGTTTTTCGGGCATGCGGATAATGTGACCAGTCCAACGAAGCTGGTGCTTGAAGATTAGGGCTTCTATACTAGTTGTTCTGGCTTCTTCTAAAACACTTATGTTGGTTCGTCGGTCTTGCCATTTGATTCTCAGTATTATTCTTAAACAACTTTGATGATATTTTTCTAGTCGTTTGATATGCCTTCTGTAGGTGGTCCACGTTTCGCATCCGTATGTTAAAGTTGGTATTATCACTGTGTTGTAGACACGAAGCTTGGTCTCCGCATTGATGTCGTGATTGTTGAAGACTCTCTCCAAAAGCCGTCCAAACGCTGCGCTAGCATATTTTAGGCGATGCTGTGTTTCTGCGTCAATAGTTGCATTTGATGATAGGTGGCTCCCAAGGTATGGATAATGTTCCACGTTCTGCAGAGGATGGCCATTTATGGAAATGTTTGGAGCTTGGGGATTCGTACCTGGTTCTGGTTGGTGAAGAATTTGCGTTTTGCCAAGATTGACCTCTAGGCCAATGCTTTTGTAGGCTTGGTTAAATGCGTTGATTACCAGCTGTAGACCTTCCTCTGTATCGGCCATAACGACGTTGTCATCGGCGTACTGCAGTTCGATTACCGAGGTCGTCGAGAAAGCATGGTTGTTTAACGTCTGTCGTAATCTGGAATGACTCTTCTGGTCCATCGTTGCTCAGAACTGTTGCATTCATATTGTCGTGTAGTAGTCTAAGAATTTGAATATATTTTTGAGGGCATCCAGTTTTTGCCAGTATTTTCCATAGAGCTTTTCTGTTGACCGAGTCAAATGCTTTGACTAGGTCTATGAAGGCTATGAAGAGAGGGCAATTTTGTTCTCTGGCACTGAAGATCATGTCAGCTGTGCCTCGATTGGGCCTAAATCCACACTGTGTCTCTGGCAGATTTTGTTCAGCAATCGGAATTAATCGGTTTGATAGTATCCGTCCAAGTATCTTTCCAGCAACAGAAAGCAGAGATATACCTCTGTAGTTTCCACATTGGGCCTTGTCGCCTTTTTTGAAAATGGTAATTATAGGGGCGTCTCTGAGTTTGGCAGGAATGGTCTCAGTGGTCCATATTTTACTTATTAGAATGTGCATTTGGGAATTAAGTGCGGGACCACCTTGTTTGTAGAGTTCAGCAGCGATACCATCTGTGCCTGCTGACTTGTTATTCTTTAGCTGTGTGATTGCCTTTGCGACCTCATCTAATCTCGGAATCTCACTAAGGTGTTGTTGTGCAGTTTTCTCCGGAATTTTGTCGAAGATGTCATTATCAACCTGATACTCTCTGTTGAGTAGTTCTTGGAAGTGTTATTTCCATCGTGAGTTGATAGAGGATCTGTCTTTAAGCAGCCTTGTTCCATCATTGGATCGTAGGGGATCGATACCTTGTGTAGTGGGACCATATACCATCTTAGTAGCTTGAAAGAAGGCTCTGGTGTTGTTGGACTCAACTAGATGTTGCATTTCATGTGATTTTGTTGTCCACCATTGGTTTTTTAATCTACGTGTTTGCCTTTGTATTTGTGCTTTGACTTCTTGATATTGCCTTTTCTTTTCGTTAGAGTTAGGGTGGCTTTTCCAAGCATTATGGGCTTTTCTCTTCCTCTCAATAAGCTCTTTAATTTCTTTGTCGTGCTCATCAAACCAGTCTTTATGTTTTCTTTGTGTGTAGCCGACTGTTTCTTCGAAGGCAGATGCTATTGCTGTCTTCAACATTCTCCAGTGATCGTCAATATTCTCCGGGTATTCTAAAGTACCCAACTTTTGATTCAGAGAGACTTGGAATTTTGTTCTGGTTTGATCATCTTTAAGGCATTCTGTCCAAGAATAGTAACATACTAAGAAACTATTTTTAAAATTCCATTCTTAGAAACTTGCTATCTCTTTCATTTGCTACAAGCTGATTATTTAAAAACTACTTAAATATACCCAATGCCGTCTCCACTAAGGTCGATCATCTCCCAGCGTTTAAGTGCCCTTTTATAGATCTTCGCCTTCATATTGACAGCAAAACTAATGGATTGTTCTAACACTAACTAACTAATGTTTTCACTTTTGGGTAAAAGTGGTGGCGAAGTTAAAGCACTTAAACGGTACACAGAAAAAAAAATAAAAAACATATTACCAATTTTTGCTGCTATTGCCTGAATTATTTCCTATTAAACCAAAATAAGACAGAATATTCCCTTAATGCCAAAGCAACTTTAAACAAAATCATGTTTGTGGCGGATTCATAATGTCGAAGAGTCAGTCAGTTGTATGACAATGGACAGATATTTTTAAAAAATAATCTTTTGTCGAAACGTCAGATAAGTACTTTATTCTAGTTAGGATTTATGTGTGTGTAGGCAAATTTTTATATTATTTAAAAACCACTGACAAATGAACAAATTTTTTTCTTTAGGAATTTACGCAGTGGGTTTTAACATATTTTTGAAAAAATTTCCTTAACTTAGTGGCGAAAAACCCAAAAAAAGTAGTTTCGACAAAGCAACTTTATGACCAATAAAGCATTATACCTCGATCAAAAAAATTCTTCCTTCCTTTAATGTGTATTCCATTACTTCAGTACCTCTTGCATTTCATACAATGACAGCCGTAATTGTATGAAGCGCGGTGCTAACTTTGGTATGCGGCGTCATTTTTAATTCAAACTACTCATTTCGATTGCGTGTTCGGAAATCTCGTATTAAAGCATCATTTTTCTTACATCAACTGCGGAAGATATCCACTTATACGAGTACAACTTTCTATTCGATATGTAAATTGTGTAGAAATTTTCCAAGTGGAACTTTATAAACGGTCAACCTGTACATATTTTTTTATGTTATGTTAGCTTTAAAAGCAAATACGTAGGAGTTGATTGGCCTTAGTGTACACTTTGTACCTCCACTAAAGCCGATCAACTTCGTCCGCTTCAGTGCCCTTTATCGACCTTCGCCGTTATATTAACAACAAAACTAATGGATTTTCTGTCACTTTTGGGGCAAAATGGTATCTACAAGGCCTTCTAGATTTTATAAAATGGTGGTAAGTTTCTCTAAGTTGTGATGATAAGTGGATGTTTTTAAATGCACAAGTTCTTTGGAATAGTTATGGTACCTACGAGGCCTTCTAGATTTTATAGAATGGTGGGAAGTTTCTCCGGGATGCAGCTGTTCAAACATCGTGAGGAAAAAATGAAAAACCAAAAGTCCAGAAGAGGCTTCACAAAATGTTTTATTGCACACGGCGTGTTTGGACGTCCTGAGGCGGTCGAAAAAGTATTCTTTTACCAAAAAAAACGGCACCGTACGTTCCCGGGACGCCCACAAAGTCCCGGTGGAACGTTCCAGTGACATTTTAAAAACGTACTTGTGCTATTACGGTGCTGCATATCTCAAGGCATATCTGTAACTGGCTGGATTCATCATTAGAGCAGTAAAAAGTCTGTATGCTATCCATTTCTAAGTAAGTGTTTATAAAAGCCAAATTTTTACAACTCGTTTTTGAACATGTTTTGGAGCATGAGCTGACCCAGCTAACACGGTTCCCTCGGGCCTTCGTCGGCCCGATGTCGATTGCCGAATTTGCCGTCATCGGCACGACGTCGATTTACGACATCGGACCAGCAGTATTTTTTGTCCGCTTTGCGATGTAGGCCCAATGTATGTTGCCGACGCAACGTTAGACACTAGCTCGCCGTCGGACCAATGGTAAATTTTACTTTTTGCTGACATCGGCATACCATCGCCGTACGATTAAGGTCCGATATGGTTTAACCGCATGGTACCGACCATCCATATAGCTGCTTAATTTGGTCGGTCTAACGTGGGCAAGCTGATCTCGGCCCGACTTCGGTAAACTATTCAAGTCCGACATTGGTTTCCTAAATCGGTCCAACGTCGGCGATTGGCAAAGGTCCGTCGATGGTAGCTTAAAGCGACCCGACAATGGTAAATCACAAAGGTCCGATACCTAATGGGTGGATAATAAGGCCCCACATCGGCCTCTCAAAGCGGCCCGACGTTAGTGATTGACGAAGGTCCGTCGGTGGTTGCTTGACACGATCCGACATTGGCAAACTATAAAGTTTCGATAATGCGGGTGCTTAGTCAGTCGGGCTGGTTTAAGTGACAGAAGAGGTGATTCTTGTACAGAAGTTCCACCATCTTGTCAAGTCCGCATTCTAGTTTTGAAATATCTTTGCTCATTATATATATAATATTATCTTCCACTGTACAGGGAACATAGTGATATTAGCGCCATCTCTACATACTAGGAATGCCGGTTATCGACAAATCGAACCAAAATCTGATCAGGCCATCATCGGTCCTAAAGCAGATAGAGTGCGTTTCGGCAAAAAGTCGACTATAGTAAATCGGACCATAGTCAGTTGCCGATTCTCGACCAATCAAACAAAGCTCCAATCGGACCATCGTCGGCCCTAAAACAGATAAAGTGGTCGTCGGCATAAAGTCGACTATAGTAAATTAAGCCATTGTCAGTTGACGATTCTCGACCGATTAAACAAAGTTCCAATCGGACCATCATCGGCCCTAAAGCAGATAAGGTTTGCGTTGGCATAATGTCGACTAAAGTAAATCGGGCCATCGTCGGTTGCCGATTCTCGACCGACTAAACAAAGTTCCAATCACATCATCATCGACCCTAAAGCAGATAAGGTTTGCGTTGGCATAATGTCGACTACAGTAAATCGGGCCATCGTCGGTTGCCGCTTCTCGACCGATTAAACAAAGTTCCAATCGGACCATCATCGGTCCTAAAATGGTGTCGGCATAAAGTCGACTGTAGTAATGTGGGCCAACGTCAGTTGCCGATTATTGACCGAAAACTGAAAATCGCAATCTGTCAAGCAGAGATAAGGGCGTCGGCATAAAGTCGACTATAGTAAATCGGGCCATCGTCAGTTGCCGATTTTCGGCCGAGAATCGCAATCTGTCCAACATCAGGCCAGCGTGTAGTCTCCGATGCCGACACACTGCCGACGTTGTCAACATTGGCCCGATTCAATGCCGACGATTTCTGTTTGCTGGGGATCTTTATAGCAGCTTTTCATGGTTCTCACTCTGCAGCAGAAACCCCTCGGGGATTTTATTACACTGTACCTTTAGTACTCATGTAAATTTTAACTTAAAATCACTGAAGTGTCCGTTTGTTTACTTGCGCAAATTAAAAACCAAAAAGTTTGGTTATGTTCGAAATCAGGGTTCACACCAAAATTTACCTGTCAATTTTTTTTATTTTTTCTGTTGTTCATTTTTTTTTCGTTTAATGGCAAAACTTTTTGCCACCCAGCTTGTGAAACTCGGAAAATGGTCAATTGGGAAATTGAAATATAAGAAAAGCGCCCTCTAATCTAAAACCTCCAACTATCCTACAGCACCCGATCCCATGGTAACTGCAGGTGTTTTGTCAACAAACTTTAAATCGGGCTGCAGCGAGACAGAAGAGTATGTTTACGTTTTCTGACAGAAAACAGATTTATAGAAAGAGTTTTATTGGAAAAATATTTTAGGAACAGAAAGTGTAATTATAAAGACCAATGAAAAATATTTCTTCATGTATGGGGCTCAACGACGCTCAATTTAAAAGCCCTTTGTTTCCCAAACATGTCGTCACGAGAAAAAAAAGTAGATTTAATTTTCACTTGCCTTTTTACTTTAATTCTTTAACATGTGGTTTTTTGAGAAGTTTATTATTTTTCCATTCTAAAGGCACTTATCATTACACATTTTTTTTCTGTTTGATTTTCTGTGTAATGGTTGCGGCCAGCTCTCTTTTCTGGCCAAAGATTTTTCAAGACTTTAAACAGTTCCATCCAAAAGTACGTTCACAGAACAACAATTCAGCTCCAACCGCGAGGCGCCACGCCGGCCGGCGCTTTCTCATAAGAGCGGTAACGGCGGGGTTACACCACAGATATCTCCGTCCTCTTTACTCTGCAACGTTGAGAACGATATAAAACTCATACCAGCTCAGCAGGTTTGGTTTTGTCAAGACAATCCAAAGTTTGTAAATAAACAGTCGCTTGGGCATAGCAAATCAATTTAACTGTGTCGATTTGATTTTTTTGCCGTTTATCAGAATTTTTTATTTACTTCACTGCCTGGTAGGACAAAAAAGTTTTTTCAGCATTCTAACCAAACTTTTTGTGAAAAAAGCATTTTAATTTTTTGAGCCTTTTTGAACCCGCGTTCTAAAGTTTAGAGATGCAGACGGCCTTAACCCTAAAAATAGTGAGGTTATGTAGTTGCTTTGATGTTGACGTGTCAAAATTTTATGGAAGAAAATCGAAAAGAAAACGTTTCAAATGCTTACCAAAATGAATGTAACAGTACTGTATAGATCCTCAGTATTACGATGAAGCTCTATAAAAGTACGAAAAAAGACAAAATTAGTCCAAGACGTCTGGAAGACCTTATAAAGACATGAGGCAAGAAAATATAAATTTTACCTAATTTCTAAAATATGAAAACTAGGTTAAGTTTGAGTAAACCAATAGATGTACAAACAATATATTTTATAAAGTGGTTTTGTATTTTCAGTAGAATCACCTCTTGTGACACCTATTTTCCAACAACTCCAATAAATGTCTTAAGGCTAACTTACCCAAGTTTTAATGAATAAACCTAAGCGGTTTTTTTCTTAGTTTAAATAAATGTCAATTCATGCTCGCAACTTGGATTAACTTAAGACAAAGTGAGCAGGATTTTTACTCTATAAAAATCCTGCACACGTTGACATATGTTGATCCAAGGTATGAGCATGAATTGACCTTAAATGAGTCAAATAAGAGGCCAAATAAGTTGTTCCAAGTCAATAATAATATTTTAGAGAATATGGTTGAATTTATAACTAATAGCAAGTTGATTTTTAGAATGCGGGTTCAAAAAGGCTCAAAAAATTAAAATGTTTTTTTCACTAAATGCTAAAAAAATCCTTTTGTCCTACCAGGCAGTAAAGTAAATAAGAAATTCTGGTTACCATGGAAAACTAATGCAATGACGTAACAAACGGCAAAAAAATCAAATCGACAAAGTTAAATTGATTTGCTATGCCCAAGCGACTGTTTATTTACAAACTTATGATTAGCTTGATAAAACTGCTGAGCTGGTATGAGTTTCGTATCGTTCTCAACGGTGCAGAGTAGAGAGGACGGAGATATCTGTGGTGTGAGCCCGTCGTTACCGCTCTTATTAGAAAGCGCCGGCCGGCGCGGCGCCTCGCGGTTGGAGCTGAATTATTGTTCTGTGAACGTACTTTTGGCTGTCGAGTGTCCGATCCCTGTCCTGGCTTCAAAAATGAGTCCCCAGTAAACGTAAATATTTTAAAGATAATAATATAACATGATATAACCAAAGTCGGCTATCTTTAGTTTATGTAATAATCGGACTTTTGCATAAATGTAAACTCTAAGAAAACAGCGCTTTATCGTTTAGTTACTGATTTAAGGCTGAAACTGTAAAAGTGCACTTTTACGCACGCATTTGCAATTGCAAGTAGGAAAAGTACTTTGCAACACATGTGCAGGAAAGTATGATGACAGTTAACGTCATCGTAAACTTTTTCACAAATGTGCGGAAAAATTTCAGCACATGGATGAAATTTAACGTTTTCTAAGGATGCAAATAGTGTGAAATCCATCATTTTCATATGTGGTTGTACGAAAAAATTGTTTTCTGGCTTTTGAGTTCTAAATGCTTCCAACATCAACAAACCAACAGAGACTAAAGGCCTATTTTTCAAGTTTTAATGGCTAATGCTAAATGCACAATGCAAAATTTTGTCTTCTCTCTCTATTTTTTGAAGGGAAGTAGACAGAAATTGAAATAAAAAATTAATCATTAGGCATTATGCATTAAAACTTTAGTAACTTGGCCCTAAAACTGGAGCTATATCATATTCATACATCGACTGGCGCTCTTCCCTACCTACCTAGTTAAATTATATAAATAATATTATTAGAAAAAGAAAACTTCAACTTTTACCCATTTGATGAAAACTTACCTAGCTTGAGCTACAAAATGGCGGTCGCTTTTAAAAGACAGCTAAATTTAGTTTGAACTTTGGAGTCGACTGAAAGATAATTTTATGTAATTGAAACTGAAAAGACGAGCGATCAGCAACCGTTGTAAGTAACCTATTTACATTAAGAAAAACTCAAAAGAAAAAATAATAAATATACTTACAGTGTTAGGGATGAAAATCCACCTTTGTATCTCTTGTAAAATTATACTAATACATGTATCACTGGAGGTATTGCACGCCTGGCGAAGAAATTTTTCGATCTTTGGTGTTGGGCTATAGTTAATCTAAGGTCAAGAAAAGAAAAGAATTTTGATTCTGTGACAAGGGTCTATTCTGCATGTCTAGTTTCAGATCAAAAAGATTATAAATAAAACAAAAACCAGGTGGTATTGTATAGGCTTAATCAAATAAATTTGTTTTTAATAGAAAATATATAACAACCAATTATTATGGGACAATGTTTGCAAAGACTTTTTCGAATATAAGTATGCATGTAATAAATCTTTAGATAGACCAATTCCCTTCATTGAGTATATTTTTAAAATTTTTGATGTCGGCTTCTAATCAAACAATATATAGTTGTGTTGTTGGTTTGTTCCGATATCACGCAATAACATCTGAACGGATTTTGATGGGAGTTTCACTACTAAATTCATTGGACATGAAATAGGCTTTATTTCATCAAAATCGTTTCACGGAAACAAAAGTTGTAACCATTTAAAGCAAAAAAAAACGCAAAAAAAACGCACTCCATATGGGTATTTGTATTGCTATGTACTCCCCAGGAGTGCCAAGAAATACAGCAGTGCAATTCCCATCAAAATTGGTATAGTAGTTTTTGCATGATGCTGCAATAAACAGACAGACATACAGACAACAATTCTAAACCTAGCAAACATCGACATGCTGCATTTTTTAAATTATTTGAGTATGGCAAAATTTTCATATTATGAAAGATTGAAAATGGTAAGAAGCAGTGGCGGCTCGTGACTTATAACACTGATGAGGCACCAAGATCAAAAATGTTAAAAAAAATAAACACCGTAAATGAGAATAATATTGGTCAAATGTAAAATCTAAAACTTATTAAGATAAAAAAAACTATTCTTCAATCTACTATTTTATGTGTTTTTACTTTGACATAAAAAAATAATTTGTATTTTTATATAGAATGACATTATTCTACAACATTTCAAAAACCATTTAAGTTTTGTATTTTAACGCCCGAGGGCAAAAAAATTACCCTAGGGTTTAATAACTTTAAACACTAATTAGCCCCTCACGCTTGTGCATAAATAGTTATTATACATTAGATAAATTCCATATTTTTTTTGTTTGTAATAAAATCAAAATGTTTGCATAATAATCACCTACAACCGTGATGCGCGTATTATAGGCTGAGTTGTCAAGGCATGGGTGAAGCGGATCTTTTAGTCGCCTCATGTTGCCATGTAATTTAGAAAAAGTAAAAGTCGTCCCAAGTCTTTATAAAAAGAAAAATAGGGTTTTTAAATGTACGATTTGTTGATTTTATAATTATAATTTTAATAAGATGAGAATTCATTCTCGCCTCACCCAGCCACCGCATGTACTCGGCAGGCCCTCCGACAGCGTTGATCGAGGAAGGAAGCCAAACCGTTCCAAACCACAGTACACGGACCCGTGTACTGTGTTCCAAACCGTTGCAGAGTAGGGAAGCAAGGCGATCGGAATGAATTAAACACAAAAAATCTCGCAAAAAACAAATTTATCACTTTTTCCAAAAATGATGGTGAGGCGCCGCCTCACTTGCCTCATCTGGCGAGCCGCCATTCGTAAAAAGAAGTGGTAAGAAAGTATTAGAGCCTATTCCACACATATAAAACTTTAACTTACAGGTTACCTAACATATTACTTATCATTATTAATTGGTCTTGTCGTTCTTTAGTGAAGCAATAAATAAATAAACAAACATCGAACCCAAAAAACGTTGCGTTTAGTAGGATAAAAAGTTAAGAGAGCTGCTTAGGTAATTGTGAATAATTGAGAATATAAATTATATTTAAAAGGGATTTAGTGAGGGTAAATAAAAACAATAAATTTTGCTAACGGGCATTTCCTCAAAAAGGTAAAAGTAACCGTAGATTCGAGTTTCGCACATGTCTGAAGATAGTTATATCTGTCTCCGTATGACAAAATGACAGCTGGTTGTCTTTTACATTCATCTATGTTCCACGATTCCTTTTTCAGGCATTTTCATCATCATTTTCATTTCCTACTTCCATTAGGTAACACCGTACTTACTAAGAAGCACCATCAGTGCGAAACTGGAGTCTATGGTTACCCCTTTGAGGATATGCTCGTTAACTTATTTTATTCTTAAAACCCAAGCAGCATTTTAAATTCAGTAAACCAGTACTAGAGAAATCCTATTTATTTGTCAAAGATCTTTTGTAAAAGATATTTGATGAAACATTTAAAGTGTAATATGAAATAATATTTTATAAAATAAAAGAAATATTTTGTCAAGTATGGTATATTCCACTGTAAAATGTTTCATCAAATTTTTTTATAAAAGATCTTTAACAAATATATTTTATAGTGTAAGGCCGGTATTAGACTATAAAATTTATTTGTCAAAGATCTTTTGTAAACATTTTATACCATATTTTATAAAATATTTCTTTATTTTTAAAACTTTTTACATTTTAACAGTGAATATTGAAAGAACATCTATATTCAATATTGTTTGTAAAAGATGTTTAATGAAACATTTAATAGTGTTATACACCATATTTTATAAAATAAAGAAATATTTTATAAAATATAGTATATTACACTGTAAAATGTTTCATTAAATATCTTTTACAAAAGATCTTTGACAAATAAATTTTATATTGTAATACCGGTCTTACACTATAAAATATATTTGTTAAAGATCTTTTATAAAAAAAAGTTGATGAAGCATTTTACAGTTGAATATACCATACTTGACAAAATATTTCTTTTATTTTATAAAATACAGTGTAATATACTATATTTTATAAAATATGGTATATTATACTGTTAAATGTTTTGTTAAACATCTTTTACAAAAGATCTTTGACAAATAAATTTTATAGTGTAATACCGCCCTATTACCGGCCTTAGTTAGAAAACAATATTGAATATATATGTTCTTTCAATATTCACTGTTAAAATGTAAAAAGTTTTATGCACAAAAACCCATATTGGTGATTTATTTAATATTCATCTTTTTAAATATCCAAAACTTAAGTGTTTTCAAGGCACCTGTAATGTGTTAGGCAAGTAGATTTCGGCTAAACTTTATAGATAAGTTCCGTCTAAACCCATTTCATTAATTATTGTGCGTCAAATTATATTAGGTAGCCAATATTCGCTCCAAGATCATTTTATTAAAACAGCGTTGCCCTATTTTATTTTGTTGTCCATTGACCTGTCTGGGCAATTAGCTGTGACTAGAGGCCCTCTATACATTTGACAGTTGTTTTCTTATAAGAGGTGGCCAACTCATATTGTCCTCTCTTTCTAGTTTTTTTTTCATAAAAATCGATTTTATGAAATGGACTAATATCTTGTTTTCTATTTTTATAATTTCTCCAGAGAGTTTTTGAGTAATGATGACGTTTTTGGTTAGTAAAATGTGTCAAGCTTTGAGAAAAAAAAACAGTAAGTTTGACGGAAAGTTTAAATGTGTTAATAGTAGGTAAAATAGAAAAGAATATTATTGATCTATCTACTTATTCCTTTTTTTCTTAAAATTATAACAATATAGGTGTAATATTATTTAAATTTAACTTATCTTACTTACCTCGCAAATTCGACTATTTTTATTAATTTTCCAGTTTGGCGAATGCATGATCTCTTTCCATGTTTCTTGCGTTTCGGTTTCTATTGAACAATGAAACAATGTAACTTCGTAGGTGCGAGGATTTTTACAGATTCTTATGGTCAAGCCATGATGGTAATTTAAGGCTTAAAATATTAGCATAATTTAAGGGGTAACGTTTTAGATGAAGCAATTTTTTACTATGTTTTTCACATTTGTATGCCATGATATCGCTCACATTTTAAGGCAGCAGAGGGTAGAATTTTAGAGGTAGATGGAGAGATATTTTAGTGACGCGCAAAAATTTTTAAGGTCGTTGAAGAAAGACAGCAGGCTATAAAAAAGTATTTTAGAGAAATATGAAAATTTCTGTTGTCTTGAGTGGTGTCGTGCATATGATTTTTATTTTGCAATTTTCATCCAAAAAACAGCAAAAGTTGTAATTTTTCAAACTGTAAAGTGTGTAAAACATAAGGTGGTATTAATTTCTTTCAATCAAAGTTCTTTACAGTCTTTAAATTTGCCAAAAAACGTGTCCTACTAAAGTGTATTTTATCACATCTAAAAATAATTTAACAGGTATTTAACAAAATTATTTTAAGGGTCATCAATGGCTTTACCATTATACCGCAATATTAGATTTTTAAACCACATATAAAAAGTCAAATTTAAAATTTGATGTACCTACACGTTTATTAATCAAAAACGTGACGTTGAAAAAATTATTTATTTTCAACAGTTGCTAAAACACAAAAATTATCAACATATCCCTAACAACTGCTAAACCGAGTTGCTTACCTCTGGTAAAACAATAACTGTCAAAAATTGTATACAAGGCCTCTAGCTGTGACCTATTTTGAAGGGAAAATATACGTCAGTTCTGTCCCCACTTGGGTAGAACAGTGGGATTTTTTACATAATTTAGTTCTTATTCATTTTGTATAGTGAAAGAGTGCTATCCTATGTTACAGATATATTACCCATGTTCTGTTCTGACCAAAAATTCTGTTATAAAAAAATGTTCGGGATTAAATTAAACCCAATACTAATATCTATCTGGGCGGCCCGGTAAAGTGCCAGCCAAAACTCTTTTCAATGTGAAAACCCATCAAACTTTGTTTCTTGCTTGAGTGGAAACTGAAATTAGTGGTAAACAAAAGAGTTTAAACAAGAACCAAAAGGTGTCTTTTTACCACCATAGAATATAAATAATTCAAAGAACGCGCTATAGGTACCAAATCGGATTTTTAGAATTTGATATTTGGATATAAGTATTAAGAATTTGATACTGGTGCTTTCTTTTGATTTTAGGATCAGTCGCTCATCTTATTGATATTATAAAAAGTTAGTGTGTGTGGGTGTGTGTGTTTGTGTGTGTGTTTGTTCCTTAATCACGGAAAACATTGCTTTATGTCGATATATGATTAGTTTATTTTGGGTGTTTTATAAAAAAAGCAAAACACTTTGTATGATTTTATATATTGGGATCCCCCCGATTGATTTTGGAAGGTTACGCAGCCCGTGCGGTGGGGATGAAGTGACACTCTAAGTACCATTTTTCAATTTTTTTCCAATATCTTAAAAACTATAACATTAAAAAAATTCTAAATACAGTTAAGTTTTGTCAAAAATTGGTTACACTAAATAAATAAATTAAATCTAATATACCTAACAAGTTCCTGTCTGGCATGACTACTTAATATTTGAAAAACTTGCTAAAAATAACTAAACGTTTTCGTACTTCAGGGATTAAAGTGGTTACTTTATTACTTAATATTGTTACACTTGCACCATTGCACCAAACTTGTTTAACTTCTTCAACGTCCATTTTTAGGTTTAGCGAAACGATTTAATGATTTATGCAAAAAAAATTAGTTTTAAACTAAGCTCTGTTAAGCAAGGCAACAAAATCTTTCACACACTTTTCGAATATATTCCAAATTTAATGTGTTAATTGTGTTGTATGTACATAGTTTAATTTTTAATTTTTAAGTTTTTTGACAATATGTTGCCTCCTTTTGTTATAGGCCTTGCCTTGAAAATGGAGGATTGACTCCGAAACGCGTAGGCTAATAGACATATAAAAAATTTTTAAGAAGGTATTGAACTTTATCCTTTTTCTCCCTCAAATTTAAAATGAATCTCCTGGAGTTTTCGCAAGATATAGTCCAAATTGTCTACCACCCGACATTATTTTGACATTTTGTTTTTGATAGAATGCCTTAATTTCTGTAATATTTTTTTGTAAAAGTATATTTAGGAAACAATCCAAAAACAAAAAAGTTCAGAATAAATAAAATTAGAAAAAATGTCAAATATCTCCTAAATTTTTTTTTGTAAACTGCTATGGCTGGAGGGTTCAATAGTATCGCCATTACGTGAATATCCCCCTTCTTATTAGCAACATAAAGCTATTTGTAACTCATCGCCGTATACGTATCCGCATCTAGCGAGAACCAAGCACATTAATTGGTCAGAAACTTGTACCACGTTCGAAAAGAACAGATATATGCTAATCTAAGGTGTTCTTGAACGCCATAGGTGTTGAGATGCGTTAGGTATCACGTATCTTTACAGCACACGTATCGTATCTCAGCACCTATTGCGTTCAGAAACACCTTAAATTAGCATATATCTGCTCTTTTCGAACGTGCTACAAGTTTCTGACCAATAATTGTGCTTGGTTCTCGCTAGATGCGGAGACGTATACCGCGATGAGTTACAAATAGCTTTATGTCCCTAGTATTTAGGAAAATATTTATCTTAAAAACTAGAGCTCATTGGAATAAGAAGGACTATATATTTTATCATTTTTAACTCTTAAAGTTATTCAGGTTCTTATAATTGTTTTAAACCATCCTGTTTTAATCTAAGTTTCTTCATTTCACCATTTCCTAAAAATTACCATGGATATATGTAATTGTTAACTAATTATATCCATCTCTTAATTAAAAAGTCGTAATAGTTAAATATCTACAGACAGTTAAAACGATATATAATTTTAAGACAGAATGCGGCAGCCAATTTTTTATTTCTTTGTTACTGCATTAATAACGAAAATTTAAAACGATGGCTTGTAGTTGGGTGCCCGAAAACAGATGTACTTATTAGGTGGGAAGTCTTCTTATCTTTGATCGTTTCGGGTATATCAAGATTTTAACATATTAACCGTGTCATCATATTTAAATTAGCGAAGTTGGTTAGTAATTAATTTTTTTCGTCCACCATATAGAGCAGGAATGGATTTAAGAAGGACATGGGCGAGGGAGTAATTTTTTGTAGACCAAATTATATTGACGCCAAAAATTAAATATTAAAATTGAAGCTAAAAATTAAAACAAACTAATTTTTATTACGCATGACTGCAGTACTTTATCCACAGGCGTACGCAGAAGGGGGGGGGTTCTGGATTTTGGGCACCCCTACTGGAAAATCTAGGAAATTTAGTCATGTTTTATCTATTTCTACCTTTGATCAAGTCCTGAAAGATTAAGTTACATTTCTGATATTTTTTTAAATTCTGTGTCACCTTAACAAGTCCTAAGAGATAAGTTATATTTTCCATATTTTTTTAAATTCTGTGTCACTTTAAAGACGCGCTCCGCTCTCGCTGGAAACTCTTGGTTCAGTTCTGGCAGCAGGTAGCCTCGCAAGAGGACTATGGCTGCACTCCGCTTTAAGTGGGAAAGAGAACGCACTCCTGAGTCCGAACAGGAGAATATTCTCGTTAGGTTTCGTTCTATCTCACGGGTATAAAAAAGGAGGATAAAGCATAAATAACTCAGTCTATATTTGAATCAGTCGAGGTAATGCTGATACAAAAATAGATAGAGCACGTAAATCTTCAAGTAAAATTTGGTTTTTATTCCTCAAAACCACTCCGAATACTTTGTCATTTATGTTTGCAAAAAGGCGAAAATGTGTGTTCAATGAAAATCTCCAAAAAACTTACCCGTTTTCGAAAAAGTTTGGATAAGATAATTCAAGAATTGTCTGCAGTTTATGCGGGTCTAATTTTTCACTCGAATATGGAGGTATCTTCTCGAATATTGAATACATTTAAATGGTTAGTACTTCAAAGCATACCCCAATTCTCAGAAATTCAAACCTCGATAAAAACTCTCTTATTATTTGGAACAGAAATAACTAAAAATTAATTCTTCGACGATATAACTTTAATAAAGGCATATGTAACTAACGAAAAGCTGGAAGATTGGCAATCTTATAGTACTAATGTTGGTGCTCGATGGTTGAAAATTTTAATAATTTAACAAAAAACCAACTGCCCTTTAAAAACATATCTGTGCTAGTTGAATTGGCGCTTTGCCTTCCGGGTACCAATGCAGACGAAGAAAGAGTGTTTTCAATTATAGAAGATTGTAACTCAAACCCTCCCCCTCCCCCCTCCCGGAACAATTTCTGTTGACGACACTGTTTTTTCTATTAATATAAAAATCTTTAATTTTTCTTAAACTCCTACCTTTGGCAGGGCGAGTAATTATTTTTTAAGGAATTTACGCAGTGGTGTTTTAGCAATTTTGGGTTTCAAAATCAATTCGGATGCACTGAAGAGTAGTGGCGGTTCCAACTATTTGAAAAGAGGGGGGGCGGTTTCGATACGAAAAAAAAAACTAGAATAAAAGCATAGTTTTTACGAGGAACACATTAATATATGCAAACAAAACTTAGTAACTACAAGCGCCGATTTGGCCTTAAATCTACGGGGGAGTACTCAGATTTTAAGTTGTTTATTTCATAAATTTTTTATTTTAAAAAATGTTTAAATGCGCCGAAAATTTAAGACAAATTAAATTAAAATCGTAGATATCATCGTATCATAGCGCCGCAGGCAAAAATTTTGAAGAAAATTGCTCTGATAAATGCATTTTTTATTTAATATTAAACTAAAATTGTAAATATATCAATGGTTTTAAAGCGCAGCAGGCGAACATTTTTAAGAAAGTGACACTACAAATGTCATTGTTACCACAAAACTAAACCAATACCGTAAATAGACACTTAAAGTAAATATTTCAACGCATGCGTATCGGTATACGTAACGCGTTCAAAACAAAGTCAAAATACATTATATTTTTGATTTGCTTATGCCATGTTTCAAACGATGCCTGCTTCTTTGACGGGTGTGATGACAGAATCTCGTTGCGTACGGAAGGATGTACGATCGTTAGGGACCCACGAACGTATGCAACGATTTCAATCAGCAGTCCTGTCATCGCACCCTTCAAAAAAGCTGGCATCGTTCGAAACATCGCATAAACAAGTCAAAAATGTAGCGTATTTTGACTTTGTTTTGAACGCGTTACGTATACCGATACGGATGCGTTGAAATATTTACTTTAAGTGTCTATTATCAAAGGTGTTATAGCGCCACAATTTATGCCCTACTTTTCATTGTCTAAATATTTTCGCAACAATTTTAAATCCAGGGTGGGGGGGGGGGGAAATCCACGCTTAAGTAACTACGTATAATTATAAAAACCATAGATAACAAATAAACCACAAACAAAACCTAATAGCTAATTACTTCTTTTTTGAGATCTAAAAAGCTTTTTAAGTTAAAACATTACATTTTATATTGCATATACAGACCGCTTCAAGCTACTGCGAACATAGGGGGAATCAAGTCCAATTTACTCTCCGTGCCGTACGACCGAGGTGGATTCGAAGCACGCTGCAGTGTTATCTTTTGGAAATTCATTTTGTTTTTATTATTTTGTTTTATTTCTGCCTTGCTCGAGAAACAGATGGGTAAGTTCTTAATTGAAATAATAAATTTTTAAAACTAAAAATGAATGTCTACGAAGTTGCCGAACAAGTGTAGATGGTCAAATGGTCAAATCGTCATAACCCAACACACGTTCGATATTGGTCGAGGAAAAAATTTGCATTTGTATTTTGACGTAAGAACACAGTATCCCTAAAAACTAAATGTTTGGGGGGGGGGTATTGTAGGGGAACACGTAATTGGGCCATTTTTTATTAACGGCAATTGCAATTTGAATGGTCCTAGATACTTGGATCTACTGCAGCAGCACATTATTCCAACTGCTAGGCAGTTGTTAGGTGTAAGATTTGGTGAAACATGGTTTCAACAAGATGGTTGTTCCGCTCACAATGTTGGCCTTGTTAGGGAATATCTTGATAATGTATTTCCTAATCGGGTTATAAGTACACGGGGAACTATTTTATGGCCAGCTCGATCTCCCGATCTTGCTCCTAATGACTTCTATCTGTTTTTGAAGAAGCTTTTCAAATTATCACCCCTAACATGCTTGGAAACGTTGGAAGGGGTTTTTATAGTAGGCTCGGATATTGTCTAGCCGAGCAAGGAGGACTTTTCGAACATTTGCTTTAATTTTTTTTTGACTGGGAGAATCTTTTTGGTTTTTAGAATGTATTATTTTATTTTGAGAACTTGCTTTTATTTTGTTTCTCCTTATTATTTTCATTGTAACACGTCGTCACTGATAAATCTGAGCAGTTGACAATAAAACGCTCTTATTTATCAGTGACAAAAAATAAGAAAATTACGTTATAAAAATTTGCGTATTTATTGACCAAATTCCGGTTTCATTGACTACGCTCCACACAGCACCGTGGTTAGAGGCGTACTAAATACAAGGCGAACGGAGGCGAACGGCAGCGAAAGGCGATCGGAAGCCTGAGTGTTGGTTGCTTCACTGATAGGCGTGCGGTGTCTCTGCATGTACGTACACTGGCAAATTAGACTTCTTCCGCCCTATGTTCGCAGTACATAGCGCTTGAAGCGGTCTGTATAAATATAAGATGCCTATTTGAAAAAAAAGTTAGTTTCCAGTTTTTTTGGGCAAACTGGTCAATGACTCGCTCAATGTCAATTTCAATATGTCTGTTGATCAGACGAATTTCCGTCTTTGTGTTTTTAAGTACTTATATTTTTAATCTTCTGAGGCAGGAGAAGCTTCTTTCTGACGAAGCGTTACTTTCTGACAAACATCCAGGAATGTGTTTATCAACGGAAAATATCGCCACACTTGTTCATTGCCTCGAAAACGTTACCATATAATGTTTTGATTTAAACTTTTGCCTAGTTCTCCCAATAAAAGTTCAAGAATTTGTGGTTTGTATTAATCAAACAGTTTATAGTATTTGAAAACGACATTCGTTAATTTTGCCCTGATTTTCGCTTCACGTCGTATAAAACTTGGTATGAAAATGTTCAGGTCAAAAATACTTGTCTTGTCTTGTTATTGAACCTTAATTTTATGTCCGAAATGATTTTGTCTAAAACTTGTTTATAAATTATTGTTGTTCTGTAGAATGTCTTTAAAGGAACGTTCTGCAACTTCTCGTTTTTTCTCCAAAGACTTCAGGGTTACCACCAGCATCTTTGTTGTCTACTTTTTTCTGGAGCAAAGGGGAAACGATCGCCCCCCCCCCTGCCTGGGACCGCCACTGTGAAGAGAAATGCCGGCTAGGCAACGTTTTCAAGCAAACAGTTTAGGAAAACTGCTGCACTTTCTAGGTTTTATTAGTATCACTCTAATTCAGAGTGCTATTGCCGTTAAAAGCGCAAGCGCGACTCGTCGCGAGACAAAGCATAGGTCATGGATCGCTTGCAGCAAACATATTTTCAGTCACTTTCCTTTCTAGTACTTACGACGTCAGTTCAGCGCGCGTCAGTTCAGCGAGGTTTGGTTTGCCAAAGATGAACTCATTTACGAAAGAAGAGAGGATTTTTATCGTGAAATCCTACATAAAATCCGAAAATTTCCATGAGGTAATTGGGCGCTTTGCATTTGAATTCCCTGGTCGACCGATTCCTCCTCAACAAACCGTTTATAACAATTTCCACAATTTTGAAACGCATGGTTGTCGAAATTTTTATAACGATGGAGTCGAATCAGCTCGTCCCATTCCTTCTGAAAGGGTAGAACGGGATGAGATGGTCTGCGCCTGTGTTGAGGGGCATGAATCGTGCTCCAATCCACGGTAGGAGTTGAGAATCATACTTGACAAAGAATTTTAAGGAGGTACGATTACAAATCCTACAAAGTAAAATGTTGTCAGGAGCTATCTGAAGATGATTGTTTTCGACGTTTGCAGTCTTGCAAAAATTATGAGAGAAAAAAGTGACAAGGATGAAAATTTCCTGGAAAATGACCTGCCTAGTGACGAAAAAACGTTTTTCCTTGATAAAAAGCACAGCTCTCAAAATACTCGGTATTGGTCGAGAGAACACAAATACCTTGAGGCCGCGGTGAGAACACAATACCCTCAAAAGCTGAATGGACAGGGATCATTGGTGATCACATAATTGAACCTTATTTTATCGACGGTAATTTGAATGCCCAAAAATATCTTGAGCTCCTGCAGTAACAGGTTTTACCTAAGTTGCAGGAGCTTAACATAAATTTGGGAACAACGTAGTTTTAGCATGACGGCCCTTTCATAATTCACGTCAAGTTTCAAATTATCTTCGAGAAAATTTAGCCACCGAGATCTCCTGACATGGCGCCCAATGATATCTTTTTGTGGGGTAGGTACCACTCTTGAAGAGCTGAGGGCCAATCTTTTTTTTAATGAATAATTAAATTTTTTGCACTTGCAGCGCCTTCATTCCAGCATTGACGCAACAATCGACAGGTATCGATCGATAATTCCGTCCGCAATCCGTTTAATAACGCCAACCATCGCTTTCAGCGCTTTAGTCTGTTTTATTCGATGGAGATGGTGACTTATAAGTCACTGTTTCTTTTAACAGTGACTGAGTTCGCTGTTTTACTGTGTTTTGTAGCAACAACACCGATTATAGCGCACAAGTCGCTTTTAGCGTCCCTTTGAAAACCAATTTTCGTTTGTAAGGCCGGACATAACGACTCAACGCTCAACCAGTTATTCTTAGGGAATCATCGCACCGAAATTTCTTACTGTCAGTTTAGATTTAGTTTCTTTTGTATGGAGTAGTATTGTTATGTTCCATGGCAGCTATTTAACACCGAATAATTCTAAGAAGACAAGAAGCTCACAAGAAGAAGTTTTCTCATGTGAATATTTTATAATGTTAAATAAGCATTTTTTTGACAGTTGTTCTTTTTAAGTTTAATTTTTAACTTTAATACACTTGATTTCTAGCATCTAAGTAAACCAGATGTATCTTACATAATAAAACTACAATTTTCTAAAAATTAATCTTTCGAAAAATCTTAACAACTAAACGTTATAACAAAAATTGGCACATACGGTAGGATTTGATGACAGTGTGTGAAGCTTTTCAGCAATTTAAAGAAAGTTGGTTATCCGAATCGACCGATCACCCATCAAATTGTATTGTGAAGACGAAGCAATCGACAGTTCCTGCAGCAACCAGCAGAGTGAGTAGACTTGTCTTTTGTTTTAAGTGCATTTTCTAGATTTTTGTGGAATTTTTTTTCCTATATTTTGCATCATGGTTCCAAATCCAACTAACGAAACTGTTCAACAAACTCAAAATAATACAAATCGAGCTAATACCAATCAAAATCCGATTAATCCAGACGCACCAATTCATGCTATGTCTGATATACGGACTATAATTTCAGGGGAATTTGATGGCAATCGTCATAAACTTTTTGATTATTTACAAGACTGTGGCCAAGCTTGGAGTTTATGTAGGGGACCACAAAAATCGTTATTAATTTCATACATTGAGTCCAAATTAAAAGGTTCAGCTCGTGCTCAAACTAGATTTAAAAAATTGTACAGTTTTGATAAAATAAGCGACTGTCTAATTGAACTTTTTGGAGATAAACGCGATCTCTCTCAAATTTTGAAAGAGCTAGATACGTTAAGGCAAGGTAGAAATGAGCCAGTGCAAAGTTATTTTAATTGTATTGAAATGTTACAAACTCTTGCTCTAAATACCTCATCTTTTCAAAATCCAAGCGAAACTAGAGGCCGAATTGCTATGATTAAAGAAATTGCTCTACAATGTTTTATTTTACACTCAAATGAGGAAATATCCTCCTGCTTACGTAGATCTAAACCAAAAACAATCAATGACGCTCTTGCCGAAGCAATTTTAGAGGAAAAACACCTTTTAGCTCGTAGATCAAATAATAATATGCATCAAAAAAATGAAAAATTCTGTAATTTTTGTAAGGAAAGTTCACATTTTACTAAAGATTGTTAATCTAAAAACAAAAACTCAATTAATTTCGATTAAAATCAAAATCGTCCTTCTACCTCAACTTCAAATTATACTAGTAACTAACAACATAAACCAACCCGATTCTTCTTTTCAAAATAAATTTTGCAACTACTGCAAATACAAAGGACATTTAATTTTCCGAATGCAAAAAAACAGTTTAATAATCAAAGAAAACACCAAGCTAACCCTAATCAAAATCAATACCAACCTCAAAATCAATCTAATCAACGAACAAATCAAACTCAATCTAGTCCATACTATAATCAAACAAACTCCCAAAATAATAATAGTTCCCAAAATCAATTAAATCAAAATCAATCGATACCAGACCAATCAATCATACAAAATCAATCAATCTTGCAAAATCAATCAATAATACAAAAACAATCAATCTATAACATTTTAAATTCCGATGAAAATATCTGCTTTATATATTTTCCCCACCTTGATAAACACGGAAACATTTTTATTTTTAAATTTCTAGTCGACGCGGGTAGCAATGTGTCCTTAATCAAAACCACCAAACTTAAAAATACGAACTTGGAATTTAATCCCCAAGAAAAAATCACTTAACGGAATAATTCCAAATTGTCCACTGGAAACAATAGGAAGCTTCTTCTTGGAACTACAGTTTCATAATTTTCAACTTAAAACCAAATTCCATATAGTTCGAGAAAATACCAATATTCCGTTTGATGGGTTGATTGGCAACGATTTTCTTTAGACACATGACGCCCAAATATGTTACCAAAAATTCGAAATTAAATTAAAAGCGGTACCATTCGGAATAAAAATATACAAAAACATAAAGGAAAATGACTCTAATGTGTACATACTAAATCCTAGGTCGGAAACCGCGATTCGAGTATCCGTTATCAACAGTGACCAACTCAAGGCAGGATATTGTTGCGATATTCGTATTCTTGACGGCGTTTTTCTAGCGAAAGCGATCTTACGGGTCACGGAAAATAATACGGCAGTAACAACCACACTCACACCTTAGATAGGCCAGTTCAAGTGAATCATATAAAACTTAATTTGCAAAAACTTGATAAAAACAATTCATATATTTTTCAAACATCCCTTGATCAATCGTCATTCGCTAAACAAGATCGAAATGATATTCTTGACAAAAATCTAAAATTGGACCATTTAAATTCAGACGGAAAATCCTCCATTTTAAAACTTTGCTACGAATTTAATCATATTTTTTATTTACCTGGTGATCAGCTAACATGCACTGACGGAGTAAAGTGCAAAATCAAAACAACCACCGATGAACCGATAATTTCGAAAATATATAGACTACCAAAAATTCATGAAATTGAAGTTGGAAAACAAGTAGAAAAAATGTTAAAACAAAAAATTATTAAACCCTCTGTATCTCCGTATAACGCACCCCTTTGGGTGGTGCCAAAAAAAATCGACGCTTCGGGTCAACAGAAGTGGCGCGTCGTAGTCGACTTTAGAAATCTTAATGACGTGTCTGTAGGTACATTTTTTCCAATCTCGGACCATGAACAAATATTTGACCAATTGGGTCACGCACGCTATTTTTCAACCCTCGACCTGGCGTCGGGATTGCATCAAATAAAAATGGACCCAAATGACGCGCATAAAACAGCTTTTTCAACTCCAACGGGGTATTATCAATGGTTAAGAATGCCTTTCGGTTTAAAATGTGTGCCTATGCTTTTTCAAAATTTAATGAATACTATCTCAACTGGGCTACAAGGTAACACCTGCTTCGTTTACTTGGACGATATAATAATTTATGCTTCAAATATCTATGATCACCAACAAAAATTAAAACTTCTTTTTCAAAGACTCTCTCAAAATATCCTTAAACTGCAGCCTGACAAATGTGAACTAATGAAAAAAGATATATTTGGGACATAAAGTAAGTGAAAATTCCGTACAACGTGACGAAAAAAAAGTCGAATGTGTTTTAAAATACCCCTCTTTAAAAAGCCCAAAAAAATATAAAACAATTCCTAGGATTAGTTGTATATTACCGACGCTTTATTCCCAAATTCGCTGAAATTACTAAACCATTGACATCCTTGTTATAGAAAAACGTGACCTTCCGTTCGAGCTCAGAACAACAAGAAGCGCTAGATAAATTTAAATATATTCTTACAAATAAACCACTTTTACAGTTTCCAGATTTCAATAAAAGATTTATTTTAACTACCGACGCCTCGCAATACGCAATAGGAGAACCCAACAACGACCTCCCTATCGCGTACGCAAGTCGAACTTTAAACAAATCTGCAATTAATTATTCTTCAGTAGAAAAGGAGTTACTAAGTATTGTTTGGTCTATTAAACACTTTCGCCCTTATCTCTATACAGTGGTTACAGTTTGTTGAACACTTACTTGGTTAGTAAATTGCAAAGATCCATCTTCGCGACTTGTCCGCTGGCGATTAAAGTTGGAAGAATAACAATTTCAAACAATATATAAACCAGGACGTCTTAATTCTGTAGCAGACGCACTTTCTAGAATTCCTGTTTTTCACATTAACTCGGAACGAAAAACTTATGATAATTTTACAAAATTTCATTACCAAAATCAAAACTTAATTGAGTACCAAATTATAAAAGAAAATGTGTTTTTAAAGTTTCCGAACATCCTATCCTTTTCAAAAGATTCCGATGAGACTAATCCTTTCTTCGAAACAATTAACCAAACGTACGACCTAAATAAAGTTAACCTTGATAATTTTAATTTATACGACACTATTACTCTAAAAAATGAGAATAAAGTAACATACTTGCTTATCACGCATGTAAATCATTTTGACAAACCTTCAACTAAAGATATTTTTTATTCTTTTCAAAATTTTACCCAAAAAATCGATTTGCTTGAGACCAATAAGTTTTATTTAAGATACCCATTAATCTATAATTGTAATTTAAAACCCGACATAATCAACGAAGTGATACTTTATCTGTTTGGAAAAAATCTCAAAATTATCCTTGTCGACTCTGAAAAAATTAAGCCATCAACCAAAACACAAAAAATAAAAATTTTGAAAGAAAACCATTGTACGTTTCTTTCAGGTCATTCCGGTTTTAGTAAAACTTACAAACGTATAAAAGAAAGCTACAAATGGCTCTTATGCAAATTACTAATACCGCCCATTTCTCCTTCGAAAAAATGTTTTTAGACGTAGTTGGACCCCTTCCAATTACAGAATTTGGAAATCGATTTATTTTAACCTTACAAGATGATCTTACAAAATTTTCCTATGCATATCCAATACCAAATCACGAAAGTAAAACAATAGCAGACAAATTTTTGGAATTCATTTTGATTTTTGGATTCCCAAAAATAATGGTAACTGATAACGGGACAGACTTTACCGCTAATCTATTAAAAGAAGTCAACAGCCTCTTTAAAATCAAACATATAACTACATCTTTGTACCGACCTCAAAGCGACGGGGCTATAGAACGGTCGCATTCAACATCAAAAGACTACCTCAAACATTTTGTCAATGAAAACCAAAACAACTGGTGCTCGTACGCACAAACAGCTATGTTCTCTTATAATACGCATATTGACACGACCACTCAATTCACTCTCTATGAGTTAGTTTTTGGACGAAAAGTTATATTACCTCATAAAGTTACGCAAGATCCTGAATTCTCATATACCTATGACACCTATTTAAAACAGTTACAACTTAGACTAAATAAATCATTCCAAATTGCACGCGAAAACATACAAAAATCAAAAACATACTATGACAAAAAAAACAATGATTATAACTTTTCAATCAGCGATCAAGTTTACGTTTTAGATAAAGCGTCAAAACCAGAGTTAAATAAAAAATTATCCCCAAATTACAAAGGACCCTATAAAATAATAAAAATTAACTCTAACAGTTCCGTGCAAATAAAAATAAAAAATAAAATCGTTTCCTATCACAAAGATTTATTGAAACTCTTTGTCTCAGATGAAACCAAATCTGACACGCTCCTTGCCATCTGTTGTTATCTTGATGACAATTCTGAAAACAATCCATGCACAAGCAACGATCCACGAACCAGCCTACCAAATTACATCTCATAATGACCAAGCCGGAATACTCTACCAATCAATGGGAAACGTAAAACTTTATGACGATTATTTTACCCTCCTTTCCTACAGAAACCTTTCCCATTGTTTTGAAAAACTAAAAATTATTAAAAAATTAAATATAAAAACAAAAATTATTTACCAAAAAATAAACTAGCAAACCCAATTTAGCTATTATGTTTATTACAGTTTAGATCACGAAGTTAAAGTTTTAAATAACAGATTCCTTTGAAAATCTTAAAAATTCGCGGAAACGCAGAGGTTTCGTCAACGGAGTCTCTACAGCGTTCAAATGGTTGTTTGGCACGCCAGATGCCGACGATGCACAATTTTATAACGAAGCGATAACAATTTATTAAAATTAAATGCTTTTTCCTTTAACATTAGCAAAGAGGTTAATATAATATCACAACTTCAGATTTTTATTGAACACATTAATTTATTGGAACATATTTTATCTGAGCTTAGAGAGGAGTTTGATCTTGTCATTAACTCAATCCTTATCTCAAAACAAAATATTATCCACCCAAACGTAATTAGTCCTTCAGATTTGAGAAATGAATTACTAAAAGTTAAATTAGACACAGATTTAATTTTTACAATTTCTTTAAACGAATATAATAAGATCTACCAATACTTCTCTAATTGCGAACTAAACGTCGTTTACATCAATAAAATTTTAGTATTTTCGATAAAAGTTTCGATCACTACAAGTTTATCGTATAATTTATTTAATCTATTTCCTCTTCCGATTTATTCATTTATCATTTATTCGTTCATAGACCCTTCCGACCCTTTCCTTATCTTAAGTACTACAAAAACTAGGTTTCCGCACTAAAAGACTTGTCTATCTGCAAGAAGATCGACGGAAGCACACGATTATGCAAAAATCCTACAACATACTTAACGAATCAAAATCCAACCTGCGAAGTCATTCTAAAAACCAGCCAAGTTCAAGAAGTTCCAGAAATTTGCAACACGAAAACAATTAAAGCCAACTTAGAAGTTTACTACAAAATTGCCGAATACCAGTGGCTGTTCATTGTTACCAATCCTGTATTAGCCAAACTGTCATGCGGCCAAAACGAAGCCCTCACCGATTTTACGTTAGAAAAATCTGGAGTGTTGAAGCTGAAGTCACGTTGCAAATGCTTCACCCTTTCTTCCATACTAATCTCGACGTCCAACCAGACTATTAACTTTACGCATTATGTTCCAAACATCAACATTAACACGGATGATTGCTGCGTAGCTGAAAGTAAACATATCCAAGCCCTATCTCTGGAGCCATTAAATCTAAATAACATTAATTTAGATGAATTACGTCATTCGAAATATAAACTTCAAAACTTCGACGAAACATTGCAATATGAGATAAACAAACTCTTTAATATAATCATATCAACACTAATTATGATTATAATATTTATCACAATATGTTGTTGTTGTTCTAAGTACTGCTGTAGTTGTAACTGGATACCATTTGTCGGAAGATTTTTACCCAAGAAAAGAACAAAGATAATTCGAAGAATGCAAAGGCATAGTCATAATATCTCAAACAGCAACATTTTCGTACAAACAAGCGATCCTCAGGAAATATTAAGAAACTTTCAAGAACCGATCCCGCTATCGATGACCACTACAAATAATTCTGATCAGTTCAGTCAGCCAATACAAATACCAGTCGCTTTGAATACGGAAGATTCTCAACAGTACAGAAATCCATATTTGCCCAGATCCAGAAAATGAATTTCCAAAATTAATCAATCCTATCCAACTGATTGATTAATTCTAAAGTAGGGAGGAAATATGTTATGTTCCATGGCAGCTATTTAACACCGAATAATTCTAAAAAGACAAGAAGCTCGCAAGAAGATTCTTATTTCTTAAGTTTTCCCATGTGAATATTTTATAATTTTAAATTAGCATTTCGAAAAATCTTTACAACTAAACGTTATAACAGTATACATACATATTTTGAGTTTTAATCTTTTATATATAAATGTATTTTCAGGGTAAGTAATAAAAGGGTTTCGTAAAATTGCAAAATTTATTGAAAAAAATATGTATGTAGGTCTTTTATTAACGACAACTGGTTATAACGACACTTGTTCATTGGTCCCTTCGCCATCGTTATATTCGAATTTAACTGTATCTTAATCTTATCTTATTGTCAATTACTGACTAAAGTGACTAACAGTCGCCGGAATATCAATACATAAGTATATCAAATATCTTTAAATTTAAGAAAAACTGCCGATTCTGTGAGTATACTTTAATAGTGACCCAGGGTGCTGCTTTAAAAATTAGGTCGCCGGTAGTAACAGTGGTGACCATTTAAGTAACCGATAATAGTTACCGGTATAGATATATCGCTCATCACTATTATTCGAAGATGCGGAAGTTAAAGAGATCGTAGACGTAATTTTTCTCAATTAATCACTTAGAAGATCTTAAAATTATTTTTATATACTTGATTCTGAAATGATGCAACTAAAATACAAAAATATATTTTTATGTAAGGCCTGGAGAGCAGACGTCCCTTCGCGACTCTGTACATCTGAGGAGGGGAGAGGAGCCTCGTTTCTTTGGCAATTTTGGTAAAGTAAAGAAGTCTACAAGAATCAGAATAAAAAAAAACACCCCTATATTATTAAATTTAATAATAGCTTTAAATTCGTTTACACGTTTACAGAAAGTGTTCTAATTAGAGAGAGTAGAGAGTTGCAGATTAAAAGACTGCGCTACGTTGTTTTATTTTTTTTTCTTTTAAAAAAGTATAATTTGGTTTTAAATTTATTCCAACAAGATATTTCGTGATAACGCGAGACCGCTACGATAAATTGGGTGAGTTTGTAAATCCACCGGTGGTCCACCGGTGCCAACAAAAGAGTTCATTAAGTTTAGATGGATTTCACCAGTCCAACAATAGAGTTCCTATTTTTCCATGGATTTAACCAATCCAACAAATGTTGGCACCGATCGCCACCGGCTTCGGAAGTCGGTGGAAAATCTTCGTTAGATTAAACATAACCCTAATTTATGGTTCTTTATTTTTTCCAGTTTTTTTATAACTTATTCAAACCAAGATATTTTTTATGCATTTTGGTTAATACAAGGTACAGTACTGCAGGATGCTTAATGGAGTGGTGAGCTATAATAATAATGCAAGACAGTTCAAGTAAAGACTCTGATGATGAGCTAGACATCATACTAAACTTGAGCAAAAAACGTACTTGCATTGAAGACTATTTTGAAAAAACTGTCCAGAAGTACAGCATAAGTGCCTTTAAGGATGGCATTCATAGTCGTTACTCAAGGCTCCTTCCTTCTTTCCTTCGCCCATAAAAAATTTACATTTCCCAAGGAAGAAGGGAGACTTGGGAGCGACTGTGAATACGGCCCTTATAAGTCACATTTCCGATTTTCTCGAGCCGAAGATGAGGTGTAATTTTATTATTTTAAGTGTGGTTATTGGCACTCAGCGGTTTACACCGCAACGCGTTATTTTTGTATTCGATGGATGTCAAACCCATCTGTCAACCGAATGTTGGAACCGATGGTCCACCGCTGTCAAAAAAATGTTCAATTTACAAACTTGCCCATTATATCGTAGAGTCGGGACTTTAGCGTAGCTGGTTAGGGAAGGTCAAGCTCAGACTTTTAGCTTCATTGAAAGAGCAACGTCAATTGGTAGCAAAAGCTTGTGGAGAAATGGGCATTTTAATTAATTTAGTGGCAAGGCAAAATTTTTATTTTTTTTGCTCTCATTTACTATAGTCTGGTACCTTAGCCCCAAGAAAGATAAAAAACTTCAAACTTGGATGCATCTGAAATTTTCAGTTTAGCTGTTCACCACGATAATTTCATTTCCTGTTAAACCATATGCCACTTGTCATTTTTCGGCTTGTCGGAAGAATTCCAGAACCCTATTAAACGGAAAATTGTTTATAAATCCGTAAAAAAATATTGGGGTTTAATTTTATTTGGCTGATCAGTATTATATTTTACTTAGATATTTTTATGGATTTTTTTGCAATGAAGGTCATAAAAAACATGCAAGATGTGATATTGACGTTATAAAATTTAAGTTGTGTTAGGTATTTTATTCAATTTGATTTTGTTTTTTCGCTAAATCCTATTTTATGAAATGTCCTTGGGGAAAACTAATAGACGACTTTGACTACCACCCCCCCCCCACATTTCGAACGTGTTAGAATAATTAATTAATGATGCAGTACCAATAATAATACCTAGCTATAGTTTTTTAATCAAAAATTTATTTAAACTTTATTTTACCTCAGAAAAATTATTGCAATTACATGCACATAATTTAGTACATTTTAATTTTTTTAACATTTGCAGAATTTGCAAAAACGCTTACAAGCACTCCTTATTAACTCCTGCAATCCGTTAGCGACAGTTGGAATAGTCCCCACACCCAGGTTCTGGAGGGGTAGAGTTGTTATCTAAAGAACTTTTCCAAATAATTGCTTGAAGAGCTGCTCCTTATGCGTGCTGCAATATACAAAAATGATAATAAACTATTTAGTTCTAAAAGAAATTAAAAACCGCGGAGACAGTTCAAGCCAGTGGCGCGCTACAGTTGATTGAGTATGTAAAAAAACCTAGACAAATTTTTACTTTTGAGTATTCAGCTTACTCTAGAACTCCACCGTGTTAAATTATCAAGATAATTTGGTCTTATTTTATGGAGAACTTGTCGGGCCATAATTTGTGTAAGTCAGTAATTATAAAGTTAGAAAAAACACAAAAACGTATATATTTTTTAAATTTAAACTTACGATTTCTACGCCAGAGATCAGATAGACTACCCCTTTTATATGTTTTTTTTTTGTATAAAATTGAATGGTCCTAATTGTGGTGTAAGTTTTCTTTGTCATGTATATGTCAAAAGGTAGAAAAAAAAATGACGAAAATAAGTTGCAAAATTTTAATGCAAATAGCAACAAACGTTTATTTATTTACTCAGTATTTGAGAAATTTTTTAAGCTTTGATTTACTCCTTTGCACTTTTAGTGTCAAATAACTTTAAAATGACTTTTCTAGCAGATTTGTGAAAAAGTACCCTTTTCCTGTATCTTTTACATATAAAAATATAAAAAAATTATGATATGATGTTTTTTTTTTAAGTTTCCGATTTAATTTATTCTTAAGATGCCAGTTAGTAGTTAGTAATATCAAAAAATATTTCATTGTCCTTGGGGTCCGATGTAGGGCGATTGCCGTTGTGACTCAAGCGTTTTTTAAAGCTCCAGCGCTCTGCTTTTAGACAAAAAAAAACTGTCGAACCCTGTATATATATATATATATATATATATATATATACTGTACCTAACAAAGTATACATGGGTATTTCACGAAAATATCACTGAGAATAGTTATTAATTCTTAAACAGAAAATTACTTGGGTTTTGGTTTTAAACCCGTTGATTTTTCTTGTATGATTCCCTTTCTAATTTAAATAATTGACGGCGTAAATTTTACCCAAAATTCTGTTTTGTTCTTTCGTCTGTGACAGTCAGTATTCGTAAAGGTATTTTCTTTCGACAGAATGTTTAAAATTAAAGGGGCCAAACTATAAATTAGAGTGTAATTGTATGCTTAAAAGAAACCAAAACCACAGTTTAAATTATAGTGGTATAATTAAGAGCCATAATTAAAGTTTATAAAAATAACAGTTCCAACAATTGAAATTTTATTCAGCCCATTCAGTTGAAACAGGCGACTGTTAAGGCATCCACTTTTTTGCTAATGTCCCCATATGTAATAAATTACAACTAATAAATATCTCCAAAACTTGACACTCCCGCCCTCAAGCAAAAATAACCGCACAGAGGTTTTCATGAAATTTGGCAAGTTTTTTACGTTATTTTATAAGATTCTTCAAGCCAGGGTAGGCTCGGTAAACTTTTCTGAAAGAGTGCCAGAACCTATATACTGCGGTAAGTAATATAGAAATTGTATATCCCACTTTCTCAAACATCGTAGAGCCCAAACCTTTAATCTCTAAAGCAGAATCGTTCCCTCAAAGAAAGTGATTTCGTCCTGTTCATAAAAAAATACCCGCTTATTTGTTTTTCTGGCGAAAAGAATTAAAAAGATACCACTTTCCTGAGATTATAAAGATAATTCATATTAATTATAATTATGGCTTTAAAATACTTTACTACAATAACCAATAACACAGAATACTTTCCTGTTATATAATAAAATATGTTCTATCCAAGTAGTTTCTTTAAGTGGAATGCTATGTAACCAAAACGAATTCAAAAAACAGGTCAACATTCTTAAATAAATATTCGTAAACATAGGGTACGAACAAAAAATAATAGATAGACTTACCAACAACTATAAACTTAAAAACTTACGCAAACTAACCTGACACACCTGACCAAACCAGTAATCAAATTAACAGATATTGTAGCATCCCTTTCCTTAATAATAACCTTGATAAAATCTCACTACGAAAACATACAAATCACACACACACAAACTAAAATACCCTCAAAAATATTTTAAACAACTCCAAAGATAAAGTAAACAAACTAAAAAAAAAGTGAGGGTCAGGCGTCATATATCGGAAGGACCTGCAGGAATATTGAAACTTGTATCAAGGAGCACATATCGTCGCCTTAGAGCAGAACTATCCTTACTGACATTTTGGCCATTTTTGGGTTTTTAGCGGATAAAATAATTTAAGGAAAGGCAGAACTTTTGAATAAAAAAAAAGCTAAAAATTGCAAAAAACAAAAATGCAAGGCATCGGTTAAAATTAATCCTATCTAAAAAATACTGCTGAATTTTGATTGCCGTTATTCACAAAAAACGCTCTACTGAAAAGTTTACTTTTTTCAGATGGGATAGTTCTGCTCTATCACAACAAACAGCTCTATAGTAAACATAAATTTTGTTTAAGGTCCAACTCTAAACTCATCAAGAACATCAAGTCCAAAAATTACACAAAGCTCGACTTCATCGAAGATATGGAGATAGATTCAAAGATAAACTCAAATGAAAATTGTCCCAACAATCAAGTCATACTTCAACGGAACTTCACCCCGTTAGATAGACGCCTGCTAGGCAAAGAAGATCAAAAAGTTCCACAAAAAAAGAAAAAAGAACGTGATCGAATTAATTCTGTATAAACAAATCTTTAACCAATCCTGTCATAAATCCTGAAAATGTCTATCAATAATAGTAGTTTACCTAACTAGTGCGGAAAGTGCAACTTTTCTGCATGCGATTGCAGATGGCCGAACGACGCGTTACATGCAGGGACACCGCACACCTATCAGTGGAGCAACCAACACTCAGGCTTGCGATCGCCGTTCGCCGCCGTTCGTGGCTTGTATTTAGTACGCCTCTAACCACGGTGCTATATGGAGCGTAGTCAATGAAACCGGAATTTGGTCAATAAATACGCAAATTTTTATAACGTAATTTTCTTGTTTTTTGCCACTGATAAATTAGAGCGTTTTATTTTCAACTGCTTTATCACTAACAACGTGTTACAATGAAAATAATAAGAACAAACAAAATAAAAGCAAGTTCTCAAAATAAAATAATACATTCTAAAAACCAAAAAGATTCTCCCAGTCAAAAAAAATTTAGAGCAAATGTTCGAAAAGTCCTCCTTGCTCGGCTAGACAATATCCGAGCCTATTATAAAAATCCCTTCTAACGTTTCCAAGCATGTTAGGGGTGATAGTTTGAAAAGTTTCTTCAATTTTAATCCGAAGTTCTTCCAAATTATTAGCCCTTTCATGCCCGTAAACTTTATTTTTGATATAACTCCATAGATAGAAGCCATTAGGAGCAAGATCGGGTGATCGAGATGGCCATAAAATAGTTCAACGTGTACTTATAACCCGATTAGAAAATTATCAAAATATTCCCTAAAAAGGCCAACATTGTGAGTGGGACAACCATCTTGTTGAAACCATAATATGCTGCTGCAGTAGATCCAATATCTAGGACCAAAAAATGGCCCGTGTTCCCCTACAATACCCCCCCCCCCCCAAACATTAAAAAAAATACAAATGCAAATTTTTCCTCGACCAATATCAAACGTGTGTTGGGTTATGAGGATTCAATAATGGAAAAGTGCTTTCATCTGCGAAAAGAATAGATCTCATAAAGTTTTCAGCACGATTAGCCCTTTCCATCATTGTTTCGTAAAATTCCATACGACAATAGTAGTCCTCGGGAAAAATTTGATGCGTTTTTGACGCTTTATAAGAATGATAACCATTCTTTTTGAGAACAACTAAGACAGTGGCTGAAGACGTGTCAACTGCTTCGGCAATTTGGTGGCTAGTTAACTTTCGATTTTCCTCCACTGCAGCGCAAATCATCACACCTCGTACTTCCTGCTCGTCATTCAAAACAGTGGGTTTTTTATGGTTTCTTGGCGCTACACAACCAAACTTTTCAAAATTCTGCACAAACCTATGAATCATTGATAACTAGGTTCTGGGCGATTTACAAAATTCTCCAAAAAAAGTTCTTGAATAAGTCTCAATGGTCTGCCTTGATAGTACCATTTGACTATCTGTACTTATTCAGCAACTTCGTAGACATCCATTTTTAGTTTTAAAAATGTATTATTTCACTTAAGAACTTATCAATCTGTTTCTCGAGCAAGGCAGAAATAAAACAAAATAATAAAAACAAAATAAATTTCCAAAAGATAACACTGCAGCGAAAATTGGACTTGATTCCCCCTATGTTCGCAGTAGCCTGAAGCTCATTGTATAAGAAATCGCCCGTTCAGGTAAAAATGTTATTTTTTTTGTAATTCGACTCTCGATTCCCAACAAAATCTGAATTTTTGAATTAGTTTTAATTTACCCTGTATAATACATTCGTGTTTTAGATAGAAAAATAGGTTACGTGACCCAACCTAATCTGTCATAAAGTGACGTCGTAATAGGAACAAAATAAAGTTGTCTACTGACGTTTACGTCGTCAAGTACGCATATGCGAAGCTTAAACGACGTCAGAATAGGCAACGTAATTTGTACAAATATTTGCCCAGACGGATTCACGTCAGTTTACGTTTCAAAGCCGACTGTTTTAACGCCGATACCTAAATCGACCACGAAACATCGTCGGCCTTGTTACCTTAATCGACGTCACAGGGCCCTTATTTGGATACCTACCAAAAAAGGAACGAAGAGAAAGAATGATACTTAACCTACAATTTTGCATCTGGGACATCAAATTGCACAATTTGTTGGGGCACAATTTATTGGCTTGCTGCCAACCAAAAATCTGGTGGACTTACAGCTCGCACTTATATTTCTTTCAGTCCACTTTATCTGGAGCATTAGTGGGGTCAACAATTGTTATCGTTCTCCCACATCTGCAAGACAAGTTCGAGCTCATTCAGTGATTTAATAAATACAATTTTAAAGTAATCCATGTTTTTAAGGAAAAAACAAGGAAAAACTGTTTTGGTTACATGGCCAACGAAGAATGGAGGCGGATTCCCAACGTTTGCACATATTACGTAGTTTAACGTTGGCTAGTTTGATTTGGATAAAATTAGGGCTGCAAATCGGTGTCTTTGTCCAAATAGGTGATAAATTGGTAAAAGTACTATACCAGCCCAAATTCGGCCATTTTGGAGTTGCAAGCTTGGGCAGCCATCATTCACAAAAATGTTTTCTTGTTTTTCTTGAAAAAAAAACAATAAAAGAGACTTAATAATGCCTTAAAGATGCGTTTAGTATTATTCTTGAGTGATTTTAGTATTAATTGGGGGGAGATATTTTTCGCTCCATCTTGACCAACTTTGTCAGTAAAGTGGCCATCGCAGAAGTATTTCGCTCTAGATTACTCCGTAAAGTGGCCTTTTTAATAACATAACTTTTATTGTTATTGAAATAAAAAGGTGGCCATTTATTTTTTGTAAGTTATAATTTGTTAATATATATTTCACTTCACACTTCACTTTCACATTTATTAAACAAGTACCACATTAGGTAATCAATTAAATAGTATAAAATTACGTAAGCTGGCGGACGTATTATCAGGTCGTCATAGGTACTATACCACTGAAGTACAATTAGCGACGTCGAGCCGACCCGAATTTCTATTCCCCATTTAGGTCGGATTGGAGTCGTATGGAGTGAGATTTGTAGTCCGCTTGTCAACCTCGCAGTTTTTAAGCCAACGAGTAGAGGACGTAGTTTGACGTCCAAATGCTACTTGGGATATGCATATGTTCATTCAACATTTTTTATATAGGTATATTGTTTTCTTAAATATAGAGAGTTTTTAAATTAAAACTTAAAAAGTTAATTTAGCTAATTTAGTCAAATTTTAACAGTGATTGGCATTAGAAACTACTTTAAGCTTAAAAAGTAAAATTTTAATAATACATAAGAATTTTTTAAGGACCATAGTAGTTTTTGTGTGGCACGATATATCTTGTAAGCAATTCTTTGTTGATCATCTTAAATTGCAATTTACAATATATATATATATATATATATTGCGAGTGCATTGAAACTTCATATCCTGCTACTGAAAAATAACCACCGTCTTGTGCAAAGAGTCGTATATCTCCAAAAGAATGTAAGCTCATACACTCAGCAGGAGGTGGCCATCAATTAAAGCCTGGAATTTTAACTTAAATTAATATTTGCCGTCTTCAGGCATTTAAGTGGTGGTCGCCGAAACGCGAATTAATGGCGCTGATAAACCGATTAATAGGCCAACGAATATACAGGATGAGTAAATTTTACAATAGATTTGCTATCTTCTTACAAAAAAATATTTTAACTCAATATACCGTTGATGTTAACCAAGAATGACCAAGATGCCTTGAACAATTTAATAGTTAATCCCTATATATAGTTAAGACTACAAATCCGCCTGAAGATTATAATAAAAGCGAGGTGGTACCGAGTGTCTCATTATATTTCAAAGCCCCTGTTAACTCGTGGAGTACCACAGATAAGTAAAAGTTTTTTAATTTTTTGAATGCCTTTAGGTTTACTTGCCAAAAAAAGCGAATTGTTATTGTAAATGTCAAATTTAAACATCAGATTTGTATTTTTAAATAAAACATTCTATATATTATTGCCATTTCATGATTTCAAAAATACCAAACACTTTGTTTCTATCTGTAGTAGTTTGTGAGAAAATTGTCAAATTCCTTATCTTATGCTAATGTATTAGAGAGATTAAAAGTAAAATTTTTCTTTGTTTACCTCATAATCCTAAATAGACTACTTTACTTGTAAAAGATATTTTTGACGAGATTTTTTCTAATGGCTTTTAGAAGTAAAACCTTATAAAAATTGCAAAAATCTCGTAAAACCCCTTTACTGGATTTTATGTTAGTAGGAAGAACAATTTTGGCGAGATTAGCACACAAAAAGCACATAATACTGGAATTATGAAAATTTGGATTTTGTGAGGTGGGCTGCATTTATAGAAAACCAACCAACCGACCAACAGATCACTTTTTCCCCTCCGGCTCTTTACATTCCATTGAACACAAAAATTCAGTATGAAACAGTATGATACACAGAATTTTGCACATCCCTTTGTCATCTGAAAATTTTAAAAGGGAAAAACAAACTGTTTACAATATAGCAGAAAAGAAACAGTTTCAATAAATACTTTGTAGACAGAATTTGGGATAGAAAATGCAGAAAATTCTTGAATGACAAAATACAGGTAAGAAAAATTTCACACAGTTGAATTTGACAACACAAGAAAAATCTAACAATAATAAAAAAACTTCTCAGTATTTTTCTTCAACTTCTTTAGGAACTCTTATAAAATAGGCAACCATTTAAAAAATATTAGCTCTTGAACCCCTACAGTATTTAAAAAATTTTATTTTCTTTTGTAATTTTAAACTGAGACATTTCTGAAAATATTTGTACTTTTTTTGTAGTATATTGTCTATATCACATAATAAAACTAAAATGTTTTGACTTCCTAATCTAGTACCCTAGGAAAATAGTAACAACAAAGTAAGTTTTGTTTCTACAAAATGAAATTCCAAAAAATCGGTTTGGTTTATCAAGGTGGCTATGGATAAACAGTTAAGCAATGCTGTCAACGCTGTCAGCTTTGTTTGCTCGTCTATTTTGGTGATACAATTACTGTACTTTTATTCTTTCCAAATGAGTATATTTTGTAATAAAATATATATCTAAATATTATGTCCCGTTGGTAAACATACTATATAATAAATTAAAATATGTTTTTTTTTAAATTGAATTTTATCCCGTTAGTAAACAAAAATAATATTTTAGGATGGGAAAAAATAGCCTGGAGCGCAAACAAAAATTTAAAGCTTGTGTGTTGAATTACGGAAGAAAAATATGTGAAAGTGACAATTTAAAACAAAATTATTTGAAAAATTGTGCCAAAAATCATAAAAAATACAGGGAAAAATTAAAAGATTTCGTCAAAGATAATATTACCTTGCAAATGGAACTAAAAATTAAAGAAAATTTGAGAAACGGTCAAGCATTTAAGAGTTAAAATATTTTAGCAAAATTTAAGGGGTAACGTTTTTGATGAAGCAATTTTTTACTATATTTTTCACATTTGTATGCCATGATATTGCTCACATTTTAAAGCTTTTTTTCCAAACTTTCGATTTCTGGAATAAAACACTCAAATTTTTTAAATTTTCACTGTTTTTTTAGCGTTGAAAAAAGTACTGGCAAAAATTTTTTTTCTCCGTTAAAATGAAAAATATTTAGAGAGAGAAGGCAGAATTTTAGAGGTGGATGGAGAGATATTTTAGTGACGTGCAAAAATTTTTAAGGTTGTTGAAGAGAGACAGCAGGCTATAAAAAAGTATTTTAGAGAAAGATGAAAATAATTTAAGGCAAATGTTTACTAAAAATTTATGTTATGTCATCTTGAGTGGTGTCGTGCATATGATTTTTATTTTGCAATTTTTATCCAAAAAACAGCAAAAAATGTAATTTTTTAAAGTGTAAAGCGTGTAAAACATTAGGTGGTATTAACTTCTTTCAATCAAAGTTATTTTACAGTCTTTAATTTTACCTAAAAACGTGTCCTACTAAAGTGTATTTTAGCACACCTAAAAATAATAAAGTGGCTGTTTTAACAGAGATACAAGAAAAGATTGAACCAAGTTTCAAAATTCAAAATATCTCTCTCTCTCTCTCTCTCTCTCTCTCTCTCTCTCTCTCTCTCTCTATCTCTTTACATTTGTTTACCGTTACTTTTTCGAGTCCTGTACTCCTGTAGGCAGTATTGACGTAATCGGACGGGTCATCAACTACTTCCCTAGACCAGGTCTTTTGTCCTTTAGTAGTCTACCGACTTAGGAAGTGTGTAACTAGGTCCGCCTATATGTGATATCTGATCCCATCCGGCCTGGTTACCGGCGTGAATGAAGGGGTAGGGTCTAAGATACCTTTTACACTTTTTTTCCCTGGGTTCCTCCCAAACTCTGCTCACCAGACCGGTCTGATGCAAGTTCCCATTATTTCAGATCCGTTAATCAACACCACCTCTTAATTAAAAGACACAGAAAATCTGAAAAAATGACAATTTTATAAGTTAATGTTATTTCGTTTCATGAAATTAAGTAAATTTTTAAATTGGTTTTATTTTTAATTTACAATACATCTTGTTGGGAAAAATTGTCCCGTTAGTAAACGTAAAATAACACCAAGAACCTATATACAACTAAAAACTAAAGGTGAGTACTATGCTCAAAAATCTTTTGGATAGGACCTTTACCATCTTATTTTTTTACATTTTATAGGGTATTTAAATTCACAGGTCTACCTCTTTGAAACAATAAATAAAAAAAAACAATTTTTATCAAAAGCTTTAATTTTCAAAATATAAACGTCGGCACTTACCTATATCTAATCTAATAAAAAAATTGTCTGCAAAAAACTAAAAAAAAATAAAACTACGCAATGTTTACAATTTTCCTATTTAATAAAAATAAAACTTAAAAAACTGTAACTCTCCCTCCAACCCCAACAACCCCTCCCACGCTCCTCTCAACAACTCAACCGAACCTAAACCATCTAACTTCCCTTTTACAACCTTGCTTAAATCTAGGACTTTATATATAGAATTATTATTTTACTGTTAAAAAAAACGGGACATGACGTGACATAACAACGGTGTCACAATTACCCAAATTATAAATAGAATTAATTTTTTGTGTGGTAGTTTTCTAGGGATATTTATTATTTATATTCAACCACTCTAAATTTGACGTAAAACATTCGTTAGTTGTTGCCAAACCAGAAATTTTGTAATTTTGTAAGCTTTGTATTGTAAGTGTTTTATATGTCATTTGTTCGTCAGTCACATTGATACAAAATTTACCGTTTTATCAGAAAAAAATTATCCCAAACCAGGTTTATAACCTTATCCTTTTTTTAACACAAAATTTATATATATATTTTTTTACTTTTTAATTATCTATTGCTTTTATTGTAGCGCCCTTGAAAATGGCTCTTGAAGAGACCAAAACTCGTAAAATAAATAAAGTCAAATTTTAAGAAAACAAACTTGACTTATTTATAAAAATTATTTGAGGAACAAGAACGCCCCTTTTACAACCAACATTTGTCGTATTAGTGCAGTTTTTTGTCTTCGAATTTCATCTGACGAATAAAAATGACTTGGATCATTATATTATTGCTGTTAGTTTCTGACCTCTTTTAAAAATCGCCGATCCAATATTTATTTTTTTAAATATTGGGTTGCCCGCCCTGTAAACGTAAGCTAGCAGAACTTAAGCCGGCAGCTTTGTGGTGCACATTCTTGTAAAAATCGCTGTACAAATTTGTAGCCAAAGTATGTTAGAACATTAAAGGGTTCTTTCGCCGATTTCGGTTTGGACATTTATTTAAATTCTTGATAATCCTATTAATTTTGATAAACTTCGTTTTGGGTTCTCAGAAAGCATACTTTGATTACTGATATGGATATATTTTAAATACACAATTCTATAGGCAATGTTCAAATAGGTTCATTTTCCTTTCCTTCGGTAAATTTGTAATTCTTGAGCAGGGAACGACACAGATTTGTGTAGAATAATCCCACGTCGAACGAAATTCCAATTCTTGAGCAGTGATCGCGCATTCTATTCTATCTAAAATTGGGTGTTCGCACTCCCCAAGTTCAAAGACAGGAATCGGTCCCATTTCTTAGGCAAGTATGCGCGTATTTTTAATTTAAAATTTCGAAGAGGTTTTAGGACCAAGCATCATTTTTTTTCGGGGGATGGGATCATTACCCGGGATTGATCCCTTCTCTTGAGGGATCGTTCCTTCTCTTAAAATTCAAAAATTAGGCCCCAGAGGTAGTAAATTATAAGAACGACAACGATCATTTAATTATTGAAATATTAACTATTTTCGAGTTGTTCTCCTTCAGTGAGGTATTATTAATTTTAACAACTAGTGGCTAAAATAGCGCTTTTTTTACAAGCGTTGGTTTAAATAACGAGCGCAGCCATGTATTTAAAAACGCGATTAAAAAAAAGCACAGTTTAGCCACGAGTTGCTAACACCATTTTTGTATTACCTTTATCAAAAAATCCAAGAAAAACAGGAAAATACTTTTAAAAATCTCGAACGAAGACCACTTCTCGCAACACACCATCTTTACACTATAAATCAAGGCGGCTGGTAAATGAAATAACAACGGTTTCCATAGCGATGTGCCTTTTTACTCGGTGATGTTTATTATTGTGAAATTTTAATATTTGACAGTTTGATATTTTGCCGATGTTCTTAAATTATTTTTTCGTAAATACTTGGTGAAAACTGGCAGAAATAGCTTAATATTTAGGCAAGAATAATTAGATTTTTTCAATATTACTATATTCCGCTATTTCTCTTTAATTTTGGGTAAAAAACGGACAGAAATCTTTTTTTGCACACGTGATCAAAAAAAAAAGTTTTTTTGCATCGGTAACTAAAAAAGCCATGATTTACTAATCTGCAGACAGTTACTAAAATCATGTTTTTGATGACGGTATAAAAAAATGTATATTTCAGCCAACATAAACATATTTCAATTAACCGACGAGTATTCTGGATAAGCCTTGATAAAACTTCTTTTTCAAATTTATCCTTAGCGTCAATAACCCTTTTTTTCTATGCACACTCATCATACAAAGGCCGGACCGATAATGTTTTCTGTCATTTGATCGCAACCAAGTTTTAACCTTGCGCAAAGTGCTGAAGGAGTAAAAAAAAAGGTTTTTTAAGTGCTTTTACCTACCTATTAAAGGTAAGTTATAATGAGTGAAGAAGTATTTTTATTAGGAAAATCAAACAGCAATAGAAGGAGAGCTTGGCTGGAAGCCTTTGAACAAGATTTTAAAGATTTTTAGCAGCACGAAAATTTAAGGATTTGTGAGGCAAGTTTTATAACAGTACCTATTTTTGCTTAATAAAGTGAATTCTGTAATTCTTATGGAATAATTATTTTTTTTTACGTATAAGTATAAACATAATAGTCAAAAGAAAGAAAAAAACTGTTTTAATTCTTACTTGAAACACAGTGACACAAAATGCGTTATTAGTACACCATCATCATACCAACGTATGGTACTGTAGTTCATTAAAAAGTTGCTATTTGGGTCCTAATACATCATTCTATCCAACATTTACTTGCTGAGTGGCCAAAAAAACGCTTTGGTACCAAATTTTGGTTAAAATCATAATACATGATACAGAAGGCATTATGTATTATGATTTTAACCAAAATTTGGTACCAAAGCGTTTTTTTGGCCACTCAGCAAGTAAATGTTGGATAGAATGATGGGGGTTTAGGAAGAGAAAAGTGTGAAATATTTGAAAAAATTGTAACTTTGAAATAAACATTTTCCTGCAGTTTGGTTCAAATTACTAAGAGCTTTAGTTTTTGAAATATTTAAAAGAGGTGTTAAAATATATTTTTTTAAAAACATAAGTTTTGAAGCAAAGAAGCAGATATTAATATACGTTTCCAGATTTTAGTTCCTGTGAATAGTACTTACCTGAAAATTTTGTTGTCCGGTTTTACAGAGGGTTTACCTAACTTCTCGTATTGATAATTAATTCATAACTTTAGTAATTCTGAATGCCTGTCGTTTTACTTCTTTATCAAAATACAGAGAACCAGGACTAAGAGTAAAATCCGTTAGATTTATAATTTTTGCGTATATTTTTTACTTTAGTAACTCGCGACTGTATGATAATAGACAAGTCGTGCTTTCGATAAATACTTTCTTATCGTATTTATCATTCATTAAAATATTTAAAATAAGAACGAGCCGCCCATGACAAAAGCGAGACAAACAAATCATAAATGACAACTCAAACTTTGAAAGTAATGTCACGCTTCGCTTCCTTTGGAGCCTGCTCTAGGATCAGTGTCCTTACAGAAACCAACTGTACATCAACAGGTATATTTTCGACAAAACATTTTGCTGCTCTGGCCACTGATTATGTCACTGAGATGAAATTGAGATTTTGCAAATTGGTGCATATCTTTGTAGCGGGTAAAAGATCTCACTACGAATGAGCCTATACTATACTTTCTAATTTCTAATATCCATTATAGTTATTTAACTCAGTGATTGACACTTATCATACATAAAGAACTCCGCCCGGAATTAACATCATTAAGGAAAGAACAGATATCTGCGCGAACTCGATTCGTTGAAATGCCAAAGGCATGCAGCGGCACGCCAAATTTTAAATCTCATAAATTTTGAATTGAAACTTTTTTAATTAGGTCCTCTATTTTAATTTTATACTCATAACTTCAATATTACTAAGTAAGTCAGAGGCCACCCTACCTCCCCCCCTCGCTACGCCCATGGGTGATTTAAAAGTTCTCCCCTTCATCTCCACGAATTATATACAAGTCCTCTCCTATTTTAAAGTGGGTTACCGTGTGAGACTCACACAGACCTAAAGTCCCTGTATACCCTTTAACATATTTCCTTGTATGCAATTTGACAGATTTGATTTTTCAAGAGTCAAAAATCGGCTGTCACTCTCTTTGCAAAACCCAATATTTTTTTAGTTGGCATAATTCCTTCGAAAAATTAAATTTCTCTCATGGGCAGGTGCAAAAAATAATAAAATAGAAGCTAAAAAGTGTCACGTATTAAAAAAAAATATGAATAAGGGCCGTATTCCTTCCTTCAAGGAACAACTCCTTAAGGTGACCTCGGGGGAAGTAAGGGATAGTGACCTTCATATGTGCTCGGAACAGTTAGAGACCGTGCTCACACTAAACGTGGGACCAGTGGGTTTCTTCTTGAATCGAGAGAAAATTTGCTCCCAGGGAGTCGAATTCTCTCGCTACTATGCACCTCATTGGTCCAAATCTTCGGTTAAAATCGGTTTGTCTCACTTTTGCCCGATATTGATGGAAAGAGATAGATTTTTTCTGAATTTGGACTTGCACAGTCATTTGAAATTGATTGTACTCAGTTGAGTATACTGGGCATCGGTGTTATTTTTCTTTTTCAGGCTCCACAGAAAATTGAATCATAGACGGTACGCCGCGCATAGATTGCCCGGAAATTCCAGCTTCAAAATTCTATGAACGTAGAAAGCTGCCTAACTTGGATGCCGCTGTGGATTTTGGCTCTTCCTGTGGTACCAGCAGCAATGTTGATATTGTCATTCTCCCACCATGATGTGACCATCTCACAGACGAACAAGATCTACATCAGGATAATCTAGATTCCTCGACCCTACCCCATGATGTTCCAAGTATGTTAGAAGTTTTTGTGCGACCGTCTGATAACAGATCGGAATCTGGATCAAGTTCAGATTCAGAATGGGATGATAACGAGACACTGAGTGCTAAAAAAATGAAGCTTTTGTCTTGGAAAAAATCTAAAGGCCCAGTGAGAAGTAGCAAAGATCCAAAATTTTTTATCACCAGAATGGCAGAAAATTGAGGCCAATTACAGTAATTGGCAGACAAAATCTCAAGGTGCTGCTGAGAGAGCCGAACTTGTTGCGGAACAACTGAAGAACTTGAGGCCAAAAGATCTATTTAAAAGTCTGGTAGACGATAAAATTATGCAGCAAACAATAATTTATTTACCCACAAGATCGATGAACTGAAAAGCTTTCTACGCATAATTTTCCTGACTGGTTACCACAGGTTACCTAGAGAGCGTCTTTACTGGTCACTCAGTACCCTCTTCATACAGGCCAATCAACTCCTACCGATTTAGTGTCCTTTAATCCACCTTGGCCGCCATTTTCACTCAAAAGTGACAGAAAATCCATTAGTTGTCTGTCAATATGGCGGCGAAGGTCGATAAAAGGACACTAAAACGGTAGAAGTTGATTGGCCTATGTGGAGTAGGTATTGGGTCACTTTATGAGGATCTTCACGTCAACGTCGTCTTGAGATGCATGTCTAGAAACAGATTTCTAGAAATAAAAAAGTATGTGCACGTAAACGACAATACGCAAATGAATGACGACCGGATGTATAAAATAAGGGCACTCATGGATATGCTAAACAGCAATTTTCAACAATGGGGTATATTTTATCAAATGTTATCCATCGATGAAGCAATGGTCAAATACTATGGTCACCATTCAGCCAAGCAGTTTATCAGAGTTAAGCCTTGTCGGTATGGCTTCAAAAATTAGGACTTTTGTAGCAATAATGAATATTGTTATGCGTATTGTGGAAATCAATAACCACTGAGGATGACCTTGACCTGCCTCTCGGCTCCAAAGTTGTGTTTTCGCTATTGAAGCGCGTCACAATACCCAACAATCAAATTATATTTTTTTACAAGTATTTAACTAGCCTGCCTTTGTTGAGTAACTTGAGAAGGATTTAGAGCAACTAGTACCCTGAGACAAATTAGGACCCAAAAATGTTCATTACTACCTGTAAAATAAATGGAAAAATAAAAAAGGTCAATTTATGATAACTCGTTTGATACTAAAAATGAGATTCTTTTGATACGCTTGCATGATAATAGTGTATGTACAATAACAACAATTTAAGATACCAGAACACCTCTGCAGAAAATAAAACGACATAATAAAATAAAAAATAAAAATAAAATATTAAATAAAATAAAAAGATCTTTAATCAACTTCATCGTAGAGTCATGTCATGCACGAGTTATATGGCAATGCAAAAAATGCCTTGTTACTCTATGTATCGAGAGAGTGTGCTTTAAAACTTTCATACTGAGTAGGTACATATTGGCCCACTGTACTCATATGAGTACCCTCATATTTTTTTACAAAAAAGAAAAAATATATATTTTAACTTGTTATTAACAAATTTAAATATGACCCTCTGCTTATTTTGCTTTGGGCACTAATGGGTTTAAAAAAAATAGGGGTATATTCTTTATCTACGGATAAAGATAGCCAATATACCGAATCACCCATTTTGAGCTGCCCAGATTTCTCACGCCCGGTCCGTTCATTTTACAAACGGACTCAAGCAGTGGCGGTCCCAGGGGGGACAGGGGGACGATCGCGGGCGAAATCAAGGTTCAATAACGAGACTCTTAAGTTTGATTAATACAAAACACAAATTCTTGAACTTTTATGGGGAGTCAGAATTTGGAAACAATATTGGTCAGAAGCAGGCAAAAGCTTAAATCAAAACATATATGATGACGTTTTCGAGGCAATGAACAAGTGTGGCGATATTTTTCCGTTGATAAGAACATTCTTGGATGTTTGTCAGTAAGTAATAATGCTTCGTCAGAAAGAAGCTTCTCCTGCCTCAGAAGATTGAAAATATAAGTACCTACTTAAAAACACTGACCGAAATTCATCTGACGGGCTTAGCGTTGCTGCATATCAACAGATATATTGAAATTGACATTGAGCGAATCATTGACCGGTTTTCCCAAAAAAAAACGAGAGAGAGAGAGGCATCTAATGTTTGAGATATGCGATATAAAAGTTAATGTTTCAACTTAAAAAGCTTTTTACACCTCCAAAAAAAAAGAATTTGGCTATTAGGTTTTGTTTGTGATTTTTTTGTTATCTATGTTTTTTATAACTGAAAAAATTATGCGTATAATTACTCAAGCTCGGATTTCAGGGGGATAGGGGGGTAGTTAAACCCCCTACCTTGGCTTTAAATTTTTTATAAAAGCATTTAGAAAATCAAAAGTAGGGCATAAATTACGGCGCTATGGAAAACCGGTCAATGATTCGCTCAATGTCAATTTCAATATATCTGTTGATATGCAGCAACGCTAAGCCCGTCAGATGAATTTCGGTCAGTGTTTTTAAGTAGGTACTTATATTTTCAATCTTCTGAGGCAGGAGAAGCTTCTTTCTGACGAAGCATTATTACTTACTGACAAACATCCAAGAATGTTCTTATCAACGGAAAAATATCGCCACACTTGTTCATTGCCTCGAAAACGTCATCATATATGTTTTGATTTAAGCTTTTGCTGCTTCTGACCAATATTGTTTCGAAATTCTGACTCCCCATAAAAGTTCAAGAATTTGTGTTTTGTATTAATCAAACTTAAGAGTCTCGTTATTGAACCTTGATTTCGCCCGCGATCGTCCCCCTGTCCCCCCTGGGACCGCCACTGCTTGAGTCCGTTTGTAAAACGAACGGACCGGGCGTGAGAAATCTGGGCAGCTCAAAATGGGTGATTCGGTATATTGGCTATCTTTATCCGTAGATAAAGAATATACCCCTATTTTTTTTAAACCCATTAGTGCCCAAAGCAAAATAAGCAGAGGGTCATACTTAAATTTGTTAATAACAAGTTAAAATATATATTTTTTCTTTTTTGTAAAAAAATATGAGGGTACTCATATGAGTACAGTGGGCCAATATGTACCTACTCAGTATGAAAGTTTTAAAGCACACTCTCTCGATACATAGAGTAACAAGGCATTTTTTGCATTGCCATATAACTCGTGCATGACATGACTCTACGATGAAGTTGATTAGAGATCTTTTTATTTTATTTAATATTTTATTTTTATTTTTTATTTTATTATGTCGTTTTATTTTCTGCAGAGGTGTTCTGGTATCTTAAATTGTTGTTATTGTACATACACTATTATCATGCAAGCGTATCAAAAGAATCTCATTTTTAGTATCAAACGAGTTATCATAAATTGACCTTTTTTATTTTTCCATTTATTTTACAGGTAGTAATGAACATTTTTGGGTCCTAATTTGTCTCAGGGTACTAGTTGCTCTAAATCCTTCTCAAGTTACTCAACAAAGGCAGGCTAGTTAAATACTTGTAAAAAAATATAATTTGATCGTTGGGTACACCTTTGATATTTACGGTATTAGTTTAATTTTGTGTTAAAAATGGCATTTGTAGTGTCATTTTCTTAAAAATTTTCGCCCTTTGAAACCATTGATATATTTACAATTTTAGTTTAATTTTAAAACAAAAATGCATTTTATTTAGTGCAATTTTAAAAAAAAAAATCGCCTGCTTCACTATGATACCGTGGATATTTACGATTTTAGTTTAATTCGACTCAAAAAATTTTCGGCACATTTTAACATTTTTTAAAATAAAAAAATTTATGAATTAAACGACTTAAAATCTGAGTACCCCCCCCCCTAGATTTGACACCAAATCCGCGCTTATAGCTACTAAGTTTTGTTTGCATATATTGATATGTTCCTCATAAAAGCTATGCATTTGATCTATTTTTTTTCCGTATCGAAACCGCCCCCCCCCTTTTCAAATGGATGGGACCGCCACTGAATCAAGTGATTTAGGACTAGGAGCAGCATTGCCTATGCCAGCCGTTCTCTAATCTCTTCCGAAAAGAATTTGACCGTTACAGAAAAAGGTTGTGTGTTGTGGAGTGTAGTAGAAAATGAGACCATACTTAGAATTGTACAAATTTATAGTAGAAACCGACCACTAGAGCCTAAAATGGTTATTCTCTCGGATGGCGGATGATCTTACAAAAAAGGCGTTCTTAACCGTATTGCTGCCACACTTTCCAGATATCCTTTGTCTGGAGCGAAGAATCTGAAACTGATCCCGGATTCGCGGATGATTCTGGTTCCCGATGCTCATGGTATGACAAGAAAGTCCAAGAAGTAGAATTCAACCCAAAGTCTTTACCCGACTATTGTACAAAAGATGGAAGGTTATATCGTCATTTTTTTGACATGCCCGACATCCCATTTTTAATCAAACCCGGAATTTGTCAAACCATTATTTTTCCAAACCGGAATTCGTAAGACCCGTTCTTTATCAGAAATTTTTTCTTAACTGGAATGCAAGTGACATCTATGCATATCTATCTATGCATCTATACCTGTACAAGTATGCGCGTGTAGCAGCGATAAATGCATCAAAACGCAGCGCCGCCGGACCACCTGCATGTACATCTCCCCTTCATGTATTATTGGCAAATGCGCAATGATAAACAAGGGGTCTTACGAATTTCGGTTTTGAAAAATAATGGTTTAACAATTTCCGGGTTTTATTAAAAATGAGTTTTACAAATTACGAGTTTGATAATAAATGAGTTTGATGAACAATGGTTCAATTAAAAACGAGTCTTATAAATTGCGAATTTGTTATTGAATGGGTTTGAAGAAATAAGGTTCGGATAAAAAATTGGTTTAACGTTGGGTTGGGCATTGTTAAAACAGCAACTCGTATCGCCCACGGCTACTATTGGCCCGGCATGTTCAGAGACGTGGCCCATTACGTTAAATTTTGTCATTTATGCCATTCATACAAAGTGTCACAGCAACAGCAAGCCGGAAAGATGAGGCCATCTATAAACCATGAACCCTGCAAGACCGTTTCATCTAATCTAATTGGACCTCTGCCAACCACTAAAAAAGGCAATAGCTACTTCTAGGGCTGTAACCGATGCTCTACATGAACTTGTCATTGCTCGTTTTGACTGTCCATCCACCGTATTATCAGATAATGGTACTCAGTACACTGGGAAGGTATTACGTCAACTTCTGGAGGAATTTGATATCCGTCATCGCTTTACATCGCCGTACACACCGCAAGATAACCCCGCTGAAAGAGCCAACGGAACATACAAAACGATGGTAGCTCAAATGTGCGAAGAAGACCACCGTGGTTGGAACGAAACTCTAACAGGCCTGACATTCGCAATCAACACATCTAGACACGAGTCCATCGGATGCACTCCCAATTTTGGTCGAGAACTAGAAGAATCCCACGCACTATACCAGAACCCTTAATCAGAAACCGCCAACATACCTGGTCCGAATGAACCGCCTTAAGAAAATTTATGAACTTGTCCGCGTTAACTTAGCTCGCGCGTTTACTACGCAAAGTCATCATTATAAGTTGCGTCGAAGGGATTGGAGGTGTCGTATAGGAGTATCCAAAGTACACTCACCAGTGGTATGTGATCTAAAAAACGTTAATGGCAAAAAAGTTTTTCAGGTACACATCAAAGACCTGAAACCAGCATACCTTGACTCTGCTGATAATTAACAACCTATTGTATTTAGTAATGCCGCCCAAGAAAACCACCAACCGTCCACAGGCAATACCAATAAAGACGGCCACAAAATACCGTCGACAAGTGAAAGCCGAGTTGACTCGGCAGACGAGAAACGCTGCTAAAGACTTGGCCGAGCAATTCCGCAAGCCGCCTAACACCAGACCTGCGGTTGAAGGAAGGAAAACTCGGGCTCCAAGAGAAGGAGAATTATTTTTCCCCGATCCCGCCCATGTCAACGCCGTGGTAGAGGAGACAACCGTAGTGACACCCATACCGCCGCTATGTCCGCTGTCGACGGGACCAGTATTCACCATTCCCGAACCAGTGGCAGATTGGCCAATCCCGCCGTCAATCCCGCTGCCACCACCAGCAGCAACAATAAACGTAATTTCAGATGTTCAACTAAGCCTCCCCATTATTCTTCCCGATAGATCCTGTATCGCTGCAGGAACTCCTGGTGGAGTTGAATAAGAGCTGCTCTGCCACGCCATCTCCTTCGTCTTCAGCCCTCGCTAAGGAGCCGGCGATACGACCACCGCCACCACCCTATCCTGGGACCGCTTGACCGCCCCCATCACCGTATCCCGGAACCTTCAAACCGGTTGAGCCACAACTCCCCACTGTTTTGCCTTGTACCTGGAGTAGTATCTGGCGGGGAAGTGGCCTGACACATTCCGAGAAAAACTCCGAAAATACCGCCGCGAAAAAAATTTCGGCGGTTTTTCACAACACCGGCCGGAAGAAATATTTTTGTAACTATTCGTTAGTCCTGCTTTGCCGTTCGTTTGATTATTCGTTCGTCCGTCTGTGATAATATGTGTACCTGAAAATTCCTTTTACTTTTTTTTATAGCCAGAGTTTATTTTTTATTTAACTTTTCGGGGTTCCGAGATATTTATTTATTTTTTCTTTGCCATTTGGGAATACGGAAGACTATTTTTTTATTTACCATTTGCCGGCCGTACTTCAAGATTCACAGCACTAGTGATTTTTTTTTAATTCTGGACTATACAGATTTTTTTTTGATATATAGAAAATGTCCGATGTTCTGAAATTGGACGCCAGTTCCGATTCTGATATGTCTGATGCTTTAGGCATTATCACCATGATCGCAAACCTAAGACGTTAAACAAGAAAGTTCCGTCGCCGCCGCGCCGTCCCATTTTTCCAGCGAAGTTTTTATTAAAATCCGTCCGGCCCTATGCTGGCAATATACAAAAACTGGTTTGATTTTCTGCTCCCACTGCACCTCCGGAAAAATGGCCGAGTTCGGTAAAATTTCTCAACGCATCTTTTGGTTGAGAGTAAACTAGAGTTTCGTACTTCCATTGTCTTTATTTTTATTTTTCACGACGTTTCGAAAATGGAAAAAAGGAAAGATCGTCGCCAAGAACGAAAACCTATTCAAGCGAAAATTCAAAGAAACAGCATTCATACCGAGGAACCAGAATGTATTCTCTCAAACAAGCGTCACCATCAAAGATATTTGGAAACCCACACTCTTCGGAGGTACATATTAGGAATTCCCATAAAAACAGTCAAAAGTGTACAAGTATTCCCAGCAGTGAAAAGCCGCCCCTCACTTACCATGTTTAACAAACTTTGCAAAAAATTGGGCACAGTTTAAAGGTTTGGTCTTTGCCCTACTACTGCTACTAGCAAAATCCGATAAGATCTGGTCATTTAGCAGTAGTTGTTTTATTGTATGGTACACTATTAAAATTATGAACAAACCAAAAATGGTCCTTAGAGCGATTTTTATGCTGGGTTGACACAGCAAATAAAATAAGAACAACCAATAAGAAACCCATATAACTAATAGTTATATGAAAAAACCATTACTGAATGTTATTACCTAGACTAGGTGATCAGGTGACACTATGCAGATGTCGCTTTTTGTTGAGAGTGCTGGATGAATGGCATATTTTTTAAATTTTTTTTAAACTCTGGAATATAGGGAAGCCACCAGACGAAAAAAACTGGATACCAAACCTCCGGAGCGTATTTCTGATCCAAAAAGCTTTTTTTTTAATTTTGTTCAAACTGCGGCCAACTTCCCATGGAAAAAAGAATATTAATTTTAGAAAAAAACAAAGGATACAAAATGTTTTGGATGCGTACCAATCGCTACCATACGACCACTTTCGTTGAGAAATTTTACCAAATTGCGGCCATGTTTTCGAAGGTTCCAAATGCGGAAAAGTTAATACCCGTTCCCGGGACTGTATCTGTGATGGCCCAAACCATCCCAACGAAACCTTAGTTAGGTAGTCGGAGATACCGCTCCGACACCCCGAGATCTGCACAATCCCACTCCAAACCAGGACCATCATCGCAACCAGACCGTTCCCGTTCTAAACCACAAACCCCACAGCGGATCGTTTCCGTCGGAATACAGTGCAACTTGATGCAACCCACAACTGAAAAGGGCTTTCAATGTTGCATTCATGAGAATACCCCGTGCGATCGATATGGATGTGGTGAGGCTCTATACATTCTTAAATAAGACCGCCGTATCGCCGCCGCCTGACCTGTTGGTGTGAGTTTTCCCAGGAATCACTGGATCACTTATCCAGTTGATACTGGCTACGCCCCACTCACCCAATCTGACTTGGGATAGCTTTAAAGACTGACACCATTTTGGGAAACCCCCAAAATGGTCTGAGGAAGGCTCAAACCAGCTCTCTGGTTTGTTGATTCTGTTTTAAGTTTTTTTTAGTATTTATTTGCAAAAGATTTTGTTTTAAGTTTTTTTTAGTATTTTAGTATGATGTAAGTATCATTGCATTTTTCCGGCTCAGTCAACTACGGCTGTATCTGGCACTCACTTGCATAGTTGGTTAGTGAACGCCAGGAATGCAGGCCGTCGCGTCGACTGCATATTTTTAAACCGAACACATTAGGACACCCAAAATTCAGCAGGGGGACAGCCGTTTAGCAACAACATACAATCCGAAAAATATAAAACCCGCACCAAAGGTTTCGAAACTTGGTGCGGGTTTTATATTCTTAGTAGTTCTCCATTTATCAACCGTGTGTCGCTCTATTATTTTTCTTGGTTAAGGGTACATAACAATGCACAATAGTTTGTGAACTAATTGTTGCTTGGCCTTGGCTGATCGAAGGACAAGGAATAATGGTTTTGTAACAATTTTTGAAAGGAATGAATAAATGGTAGCTGGGGGATAGGCATTTTTTTTCGAGATATCATTGATTCGTTTACAATGATTGCAAAATTTAGACTTGTCATCCTTTTTCCTAACTCTAAGGCTATGTGACGGCTCGATGATTCCTTCTTCTAACATCTTCTTTATCTCCTCATTGATAATTGCCTGCAACTTCAGTTGCTTGGTCTATAGCGTTGTTTTATGGTAGTGGTTCCTTTAATGAACCCAAAAAGTGGAAGTTCTTCATTCAGAAACTCCTCTAGAAGGTACTGTCCTTCTGAGGTTGTGGTCAACGGTAGTTTCCTTGTGTCCGTTTCCAGACAATGGATACTATTATTCAGGTTTTTAGAAAAATATGTCCTTTCAATGAGAATGGAATTGTTTCTTAAGTCCAGACACAATGATGATGTCGAAGAAAATCCATTCCCTGCACAAGGTCTTCGGACAGGTTTGGTAGGTGAACGACCAGGACCACCACAGAATGGTCTCCAATTTGAAACTGCAACTCAAACTTTTCGGTGATGCCGATAATAGAACAATCGGCTAACCGGGCGCAAACCGAGGTGATCGGACGACATGGTGTTAAAATAGTCATTAAAATAAGAACGTACTGTTCCAGTGTCCAAAAGTGCTCGGTCCAGCAAACCTTTGTACTTTATTTTCAGGTACGTTCGGCGGTCAGAAACATCGAAAACGTCAGTTGCTGAGGACATATCGGTTTGATGCGGAGGAGGCCTCAGTTCCATGCATTGCGGCATCGTCCCAGTTTTTCTGTCTGTTATTGGAACAGGGGCAGTCTCGAGACATTATGCCATCTCTGCCACAACGTAAGCAAAAAATTCGGGAAGAGGCGGTACAATTACTCCGAAGGTGTCCTCCAAGCCTAAATCTCCAACAAAAATCCTGTCGGTTGTTAGACGGGTTGGTTCTGGTCCGATCAGGGCTGAGGTGGCGTATAGTTGCTCGGTCGGGATGTGCCTATAGATCCGTTGGTTCCTACGGGTCGGGGTGGCCGACGGGTCGGGTTGGACTGGTTCAGTTCGGTCTGAAGAACCTCAAATTCCCTAATGGCACAGTTGAAGAAAATTATATCCGTAAGTCCGACTTTATGTTGTTCGGTATTTCGGCAGCAGATTGCAGTACAGCCAAGTAAATTCCTGCTGTGCGGTGTAACTGCATCTCTGTAACGTACTGAGAAGCGGCTTCTCCCATTTCCTGTACTCGTCGGGAAATCTCGACTTCCAAGTCGGCCAAGTAGTTTACTGGAAAGTAGTGTGTGCGAAAATCTTCCAAGAATCGGTCTCAAGTTTGCCAATATCTGCTATTGTTTCTGCACTAAGATTCAGATTCACCTTTTAGTAGCTGAAACATCTGATCCACTAGTGAGTCCGAATTTACGCCATAGGAAAAACAAATTTTTTCCACTTTTTCAATAAATGAAACGGGGTCGCCACTGCCATCAAAGCTGATTTTCCATTGTGTCCTTGAAATGGGGAAGGTGAAACAGTCAGAGGCGGCAACAACATACTGATTTGAGATCTGTAAATGCGGGAGCTGCGGTACGAAGCTAATGTATACCACGGAGGTAGTTGGAAGTTGTCTGAAGATCCGTGAACTCATAATCGAACTAGAAATTGGTAAGAAGGCGGAACTGGCTATTGTGATCGGTGGGGTGACCACGGTGGTGTTGACTATAGGCTAAAAAACGCTAGAAATGCTGAAGGTATTAGTGGCTGCGGAAGTGGAGACATTCTGACCTCCTTCAGGTAGGTACTTAAATCCAGATCCATCTCTGACTTTTTCAACGAATAAATCCAGGCAGCGGCAGATCGGTGGTCAAAAACTTTCAAAAATTGGCGGTACTTGTAGGATTTCCAAGTCTGGAGTGGTGGCCCAGCAAACACGGTTTCCTCGGGGCTTCGTCGGTCCGATATCGATTACCGAATTTGTCGTCTTTGGCACGACGTTTGATCGGTCTAACCTAGGCAAGCTGGTCTCGTCCCGACATCGGTCAACTATTCAAGTCCGACATTGGTTTCCTAAAGCGGTCCAATGTTGGCGATTGACGGAGGTCCGTCAGTGGTAGCTTAAAACGGCCCGACATTGGCAAACTACAAAGTTTCGATAATGCGGGTGCTTAACCAGTCGGGCTGGTTTAACTGGCAGAAGAGGTGATTCTTGTAGAGAAGTACTACCATCTTCTCAAGTCCGCATTCTAGTTTTGAAATATCTTTGCTCATTATATATATAATATTATCGTCTACTGTACAGGGAACATATTGACATTAGCGCCATCTCTACATACTAGGAAGAAACTATTAAGCAGTTTAAACATTTTAAGGTGACGTAATCGGACCATCGTCGGTTGCCGATTCTCGACCAATCAAACAAAGTTCCAATCGGACCATCGTCGACCCTAAAGCAGATAAAGTGGTCGTCGGTATAAAGTCGACTATAATAAATTGGGCCATCGTCAGTTGCCGATTCTCGACCGATTAAAGAAAGTTCCTATAGGACCATCATCGGCCCTAACGCAGATAAGGTTTGCGGTGGCATAATGTCGACTATAGTAAATCGGGCCATCGTCAGTTGCCGATTCTCTTCCGATTAAACAAAGTTCCAATCGGACCGTCGTCGGCCCTAAAGCAAATAAAGTGGGCTTCGACATAATGTCGACTATAGTAAATCGGGCCATCGTCATATGGCGATTTCCGACCGATTAATCAAAGTTCCAATCGGACCATCGTCGGTCCTAAAGTGGTGTCGGCATAAAGTCGTAATTAGACATCCGTCAGTTGCCGATTATTGACCGAAAACTGAAAATCGCAATCTGACCGACAACGGGCCAGAGTGTAGTCGCCGATGCCGACACACTGCCGACGTTGTCGACATTGACGCGATTCAATGCCGACGATTTGTGTTTGCTGGGTGTGCTTATATACAACAGGAACACGTGGTAAATCGTCGGTTTGTTGCAAATCTTCCACTTGTAATGTTTCATTGATTTTCATCTCGGAGGTCGTCTTTTCGGCTTCCATTTTAAATCTGCGGTTCTGCGGACTTTTGTGTTGTCAATTATAGAAGAAAACCGCGGTGTTAGGTTTTCCTAACTGCGGCATCAGATTTTTTTTTAAAACTGCGGTGTCAGTTAACGATTTTTGTCTAAATAGATTGAAGCTGCGGTTTTTAGCTATTAAATAAAAACTGTAGTATCGGTTCTATTTTCTTTTAGCTGCTATAACCATATTCTTATTAGTCTCGAACGGTTATTAGCGATCACCCTTAACTGCACTGTGCCAACTCAAAAACAATTACTGACGGTCCCTGCTCGGGCACCAAATTTGTAAGATATTTCGTTTATAAGCGAAATTTTTCCTAGTTTTGACATCCTAGTGTTTTTTTTTGTTACCAATTTTTTCCTTAGTCGGATCCCGGTTGATGAACGGAAAACTACCAAGATATTTAGGTTACTGCAAGTTTCGAAAACTTCGGTGCGGGTTTTATTATTTTCAGGTCGTATGTTAATGCTAAAACAGCTGCTATACGACTGTTTCCTGCTGAATTTTGAGTTTCCTTTTATAGGCTATTGTGTTCGGTTTAAAAATATGCAAAATATGCAGCCGTAGGACTGCATTCCTGGCGTTCAGTACCGAACTATGCAAGTGAGTGCCGGAGACAGCCGAAGTTGAGTGAGCCAAAAAAATGTAAATAAAAACTGTTTTTCGTCCGGAAAAGAGAACACACTAGTGCTAATTAACAAGCCCTTTTACTCCTAGAATAAAGGCTAATATATTTTACTACGAAAATCCGTTTATAATTGGTCCAAAGGCAGGTATGACAAACATGTGTGGAAAATGGGAATTTTTTACATGGAATGAGGTTTGCCTAGGAACGTTTGGCAGTGTGCATGTGGAAAAATGACAGGAAAAGGGCCCTTATTTGTCATAAAAGACATGTGTGGAAAATTGGTGAAAATGAAAGGAAATCTAAACCAATCGTCTGACATTTTACATGGGATTTAGCCTGTAAATATAGCAACAAACCTATGTCCTAGGTGACCTTAGAACGCATCTGGTAAGTCCTTACCAGATACCTGGTATTTTAGTCAAATTTAAAACGTTTCATTGCATAAAATTTAAAACAAAACTGCAGAGAACATTCGGTGTCAAAATACTGGCTACGCTAGTTCTTAAATATCTAAATTATTTTATAGAAAATAGGGACCTTCGTTACGAGTTTTTCAGAAAAAAACTTATATTGGCAACATCGCCTTGAATTGCACATTTCTGCGCCATTAAAATCAACCAATAGCATTTATACCAGTTTTTTTACATGCGACCGCTACATTCCCTGAATTCCTAGGGAGTACACAGGCTTTATTTCATGAAAATTCGGATCGCGAGAACAGAAGTTATGACTATTTAAAGCAAAAAAAAACGGGAAAAAACCGCAGTCAAAGTGTGTATTCGAGTGGATAGAAGGGGTTAAGGTGCTGAAGATTTGAAGGCATGACAGTGGGATAAGGTGGAAGGAGATAGGGAATCTACAATTTTAAACACGCGAACGAAGTCGCGGGCTATCAACTAGTTTTTTTTAAATGCATTTTTTCTCCAAATTGCACAGATGATATCCTATTTTAAGAAGTGATTTTCAGTAGTTATCAAATAAAATGTAAGAAAGAACTTACCGTTTATGGTAATATAAACAATATTTCACTCAAAGGGTGATGACAAAAAATACAAACAAAAGATATTTCGAAAAGAAAAAAATTGTGTAAAATAATTAAAAACACTACACTTTGCGGATCTGTCTTGGATGACCAAATATGTTACCTACAAAATACGTGTAGTTCAATAAGTTTTTACTCTATTTCCAGATTTGAAATCCGGACCAGTGTGCGTCAGGTTTGGAAACATACGAAAACCGCCCGTTTTAACATTTTTACAAGTTTAAGAAGCAAGTCATTCATTTCATTGTAGCAATTTTTTGACACTGATTTATTATATATTTTTCTACATTTTCAAATACTTCACGCTGCGCCAATGACTTTGACAATGAGAAATTCTAAGCTATTTTGAGATGTCAAAATAAGAGTCACAACACTCTCACATTACCGCCACACGTCTTTATAAATTTTAATATATGTGGAAAATGCTTCATGGGGGTATCATGGGGTGATATTATGAAAAAACCTCTGCTTACCTCTTAACAGGGACAAGAGCACAGTCCATCTTAATCCCTTTCCTAAAATTATACTATAGCAGCCAAGACCAGTATCAATAGTCACTAACCATTGCCAGTCTGCTGTTAAAAACCATTAAAATTAGTCATATTTAGTGTCTGTGGCCCCATCTAGCTATAAGCAATAGCAATTTGGTAAAATCGTGTTTTCTATGTGTGTTCATTTCTTTAAGCTTAATTTATAAACGCGTTCGCAGTTGAAGTTCGCGTTCGGCGTTCATAGTTGGGAGTTCAGAAAACTTAAAAGTAAAAAAACAGCTGACATAAAATCATAAACTAACCAAAAATCGGAAAAAATTCAAAGATATTACACAATCGAGGTCTCCTTCTTTTGCTTATTCTTCTGGGAAATTTTAGAACCAAGGTTAACCGTAACGTCGACAAAAAGAAAACTTTTCCTGTATATGATTTTTGACAGTTATTGTTTTTCCAGAGGTCAGTAACTGGATTTGACAGTTGTTAGGGAAATGTTTGAAATTGTGTTTTGGCAATGATAGTTGGTAACCCCTGACAATAAATAGATACCTTTTGCACCTCTTATAAAAAAATCTCAGGTGACTTTATCGCTTAATTAGGCGTCACGTTATTTTTAAGACAGCATTTTTAGTTTTTGCACGCCGCCTTTTATTTCTTTATGACTGACTTATACGATATTTATTATTATAAAGATTTACAAAAAGAATTTGTCCAATAATATTTTTCATTTAGAGTATCCTTATTCTTGTGATTTTTACGGTGAATTTTAATTATTATTATTCCTTAAAAACTCAAAAATACAACAGAGAAAAGGGAGGTTATGATAAACAGATTAGAATCACACCAATCCAAATCAATGTTTTACATTACGAATTACGAAATTCTAGCCAAAGAAAATGATTAAACAAAAATTAACACTCATCTTTGCAGTTAAAAAGAATACAGAGCATTCAAAAATCAATTTAAATTTTTTGTTTTTCTACTCAACGTTTTACTGTCGGCAACCATGTCAATTATAAGGGATAAGATATTCTCCCGCAGGTAACGTCAAACTTTATCGGTTAGTAAGGGATTCCGTTATTACCTTGTAACTGCGCATGCATGAAATAAGCGATAGGTGCAAAAGGTTTCTAATAACTCGGTCAATGTCAGATTTTTGATTAAGGAACGTCAGGTTTAAAAATGGAATTTTGCTGTATCAAAAACTATAAAATACCAAGCTGGAAAATTAATAAAAATATTTGAATTTGCGAGGTAAGTGAGCTACAAGCAGTAGTTACAAACATACGCATTTAGCATGTACTTTGTTAATAATTAACACATTAGACACTTAAAGTTAATTTTCGGGTTTATCGGCATTCACATCCTTTTATCTATCAAGTCGACTTATCGAGCAGGTGTACTTTTAAACTAATGGCGAATGCGTGACAGCTCCAGCTAATCAAATGCGTCAAAACATTGTTTCGTATGCAGGGACGGTCGTAATGTTACGACTCCCTTATCGTACATGACGAGGTTTTCGTGCATTTAATCCTGAGCTGTCACGCATTCGCCATGATTTTAAAAGTGCACCTGCTTGATTGGTCGACTCAATCGAGATAAAGATACGAATGTTAATAAACCTGAAAATTAACTTTAAGTGTCTATTATGTTTCCATGTTTTATTGTAAGAAAAAGAGTAACAAAAATATACATCATAGGAGTCTTTATATTTTACCTATTATTTACATTTTTAATATCTACCTTGTATATTCACTGTTTGTTTTTGTTTTTTTTTGTCAAAACTTGACATATTTTACTAACCAAAAAAAAACAATCTTTCAAAAACTGTCTGGGGAAATTATAAAATAGACAACAAAACATCAGTCCATTTCATAAAATCCGTTTTACATGCAAATATGAAAAAAATAGAAAGAGCTAGAGGGCAATATGAGTTGCCCACCTCTGGTAAAACAAAAACTGTCAAATGTATAAAGAGCCTCTAATCCCAGGCAATATCCAAATGATTTGCGAGGAGGATAATCGAAAATGCTATTAGTCTTTGGTTAATTTTTGTTACAGGCTTAATCATAAAAAAGCTAAAACCACTGATTCTTATGAAAGTGTTCATGTAATGCTTTTGATTATGCTTTGTCATAGTTTTAGTTACACTCCTAAGGAAAAGTTGGCTACCTTCAACTTTTATAACTAAAATTGCGACTATTACTATAACAGATAGAAGTGCGCATGCTCCGGTTCTAAATTTCTAATATGGCGCCCAATTATGTCGAGAGGAATGAAATCAACATTAGCTAAAAATTTAAAAAATGTTATACTTGCAAAGTAAAAGCCAAAAAAACTGTAAACTGTGTACTTTCCAAAAAGAAATATTTCTCAGCAAACAATGCAAAGTAGCGCTGCGCCGGCGCGATGCCGGCAGCCAACTTATCTGGTGCTGGGCCTTAACCGGCAAACGCCGTGCCGGCTTGGTTACTGGGGATGTCCGCCTGGGCTGTGCTGGCCCTATTTGTCAGCAGCGAACTGGCCCAGAGTCGGTCAGCCAATGCCAGCAAACACTGCTAAAATGGCTCGGCATCGGCTCGTTTCCGGCTGCTAATTTACTAATTTACCTTATGCTGATTTTATCCAGTCAGGCAGCATCTAATGACCAGAAAGAGCATAGATATATGTAGGGTAGAGATGTGTGATTCGTGATCGAATCATGTTTGCTCGATATGATTCAATCAGTCAAATAAGTCAAATGACTGACGAAGACAGAATGAATCAAACGAGTGACTCAAATCGGAATGGAATGGATCAACGACTGACTGAGCCACTGTGGCGATACACTGAATCAGTTGGAAATAGGTCGATCGTTTCGTTCATTCGTTCCTTTGGTTCGAATTCCTGCGAGCAGAGTAAACTGTATGAAAATATAGATTTTTTTGGTTTATCTGCATCCTGCATAGACCTTTTTTTTGGTCGTCAGTTTCTTTCATTTAATTTGATGTTTGATTCAATGATCGACAGTGTTGCCAGGTCTATTTTTAGAATAATAGTAGATCAGAGACAAAAATAATAGTAGATTCTAAGATTGTTATTAAAAAAAATAATAGATTACAAAAAAAAAATTGTTATTAGTAAAAAACTGAAAAAAAAATAAATATTTGAATCTTTCCACTAATCCTAAACTTTATAAATTGTTTACTATCACGCTTTAGTTTAAAACCATAAAAAAGGAGAAATGTGACCAACGTTCCTTTTAAAACATCTCTTGCTGGTGAATAACGAGAGCTTTTAATCCCATTAGAAATTTTCTGCGTGATGGAAAAAGGAAACAAGTGTTCTGAATTAATAGCTGTGATTTTGGAACGAACTCTGCTCCTATACTTTGTGCTAGGTAATCCGTGCGCTGATCGTGCATTCGCTCCAGACTAATGCGCAATGGTCTCGGGCGATTTTGACTAACCATTTGACTTTTTGTCGAGCTGTTTTTAGTATCTATTGCTGTGCTAAGACTTTCACTCAAAGAAAAGTATAATAGTAGATTTTCACTTAAGAATAGTAGAATAGTAGACGTCATTAAAAAATAGTAGATCTACTATTAAAATAGTAGACCTGGCAACACTGATGATCGATTGAAAAGATTCGATCATTCTAGAAACGAATCACTGATCGATTCGTTCAGTACAAAATGATCGATTTACCCACCTCTAATATAGGGTACATGTCATTATTTCACACCACCGGATAGGAGATCGGAACGTATCAGAAATTTCCTGAAAATTTCATTAAAATTCCATGCACGTCGCCATATATACGTACAACGGAACTTCTTTGGACGTCAGACGGGCTGGTCTGTGCGTCCATAGAACATCCCGTTGGTTGTTAAAAAAGGTTAACCTTTCATAGATGTATCACCATCATGTTTAAAGGCTATTTGCTACTAATTATCAAGTTCAAAGTTTAAAGTTTGCTCTTTATGTATGTATAATAGTGTTATCTATACCAAAGGGGGCAAATATTAAAACTAGCGCCATCTACCTAAAATTCAATTACTTAATATAGCGTACAAATCTATTAAATTACAGGGCGTTGGCGTTGGCATGACTCCGACCCAACTCAGGCAGTGTTTTTCGGTCCCGGAGCCGGGGTTAATCACTAGCGTTACTTTTTTACCAATATATACATAAATAATGCCAATGTCATTTCCCACGGCCCGAGAAAATAAAATGACTAGTGGCAAGAGTGCAACGGAACTGTACGACTTAAAAGGTTTTGACTTGGAACAATTTTTCAAAATTAGGCCACCACGTTGGCAGGCGCGATCTTGAGAGTACTGGTCCACGTCCCACTGTTGACCTTTGGCTGCCTACCGGCATGCCGATATTGGCTATATTCCGTCGTGCCAATAAAAGAAACCATTGTGGCTAGCCAAAATCGATCCGGTATTGGTCCAATACAAGTAAACCGGTGCCAGCGCCGTGCCAACGTTGCCGGTGGTGGTCCACTTTGGCGCCGACAGTGAGTGTTTGTTATTGTTTTTATTAAATCTACCTTTTTTAAAAAACCAACTACAAAAAATAAAAGTAAAGAAACAGTAACTAACACTATAACAAAAACGGTAATTATTTAGTAAACGGTTTTCTTTTATTTTGGAATTTTATGAAAAAAATTTACATAGACACTTACTAGGGTCTATAAAGAGTTAAAATTTACCGTCGCCGATTTGTTTTTTTTTTAATGTGAACATTGTGTGTAAATAGCCGGAAAACATGTATTAGGTTGGTTTGGGTTGATTTGGGTTGGTCTGGGTTAGTTTAGTTGGTTTAGATTGATTTGAGTAAAAAATTGAAAAGAATATTAAAAAGAAAATTTGACGGCGATAATTTTAGGATCCTTTTGAACCCTAGTAAGGGCCTATATAAAGATTTTTCATCAGAAAGCTAAAATAAAAAAAAACCGTATACAACACTGTTACCACATAAATAAATACTAAACAAAAGTGTCTAAACCTATGCCTTGTATGAACGACCCTTTAAATAATCACATTTTTGGCAAAATCAATCTAACCGCAATATAACATACCTCTTTTGGATCAGACCCAAATGCATATATTAGGACATTTTTGGTCAGTATTTTTGACTTATACGTTATAATTATCGTTATTTTTTGCGACTGCGCAGTTGCTAAATATCATTCCGTAGTATTTATTAACCATAACGAAGTCCGGTATTTAAGAATGAATAACTTTATAGCTATCGTTATTTTTATTTACTTTTCTTTTTTTTTTAATATCCTATAGTTTATTACTACTTCATTAATCATAAATAACTTGTTTTCGCAATATTTTTTAAGAACCTATTTATAAAATTGCTAAATTTACTGAAAAGGTGCTTATTAAGGATATTTTCGAACGCTTATTTGACACTTCGTAGTGGTTGTGGTAATTAATGCGTCTGCGCAATAGCTAAACGTCATTCCGTAGTGGTAATTAACCACTACCACTGCAGTAAGCTACGAATCCATGTCGTTGTTAGTTTTAGAGAATTTTTGGCGTAGTTATTTTTAAAAATAATAAAATATTGTCAGGTTCCAACATATAAAACACTTATTTTGTAAATTTTTTTATTTTTTTTTTTATCTTTAAATTTTTTTACGAGTGACAGTTTTTAATTTGTTCCAAAAACTTTGGTAAAATCGATAAGTGGTAGTGGTAGTGGTTGATAAACACTACCACAGCGGCTGTCAAAGTTGTCAAAATTTTAAGCGTTCCAAAATATCCCTATTATCGCCTTCATCTTCTTTAATTCAACAACAATAAAAAAGTTGGGTTAAATTTAAAGTCAACTACAAAAGTTGACCTGGGGCCACTTTCTCACTTCGGCTTAAGTTCTAAGTTCAACTTAACTAAGATAAGTAGCTTGCAGGTGCTGTCAAAGTGTCCCTTAAGGGAAACATTGTTGGCGTAAAGTTAAGTGAAAGAATTTAGTTAAACTTGGATAAATTTTTTCAAGTTTTTCAGACCTTTTTGCTTTTACTATTATCTTAAAACATATTTTTCGTTTTTTGACAGTGTTTTTAAGCGATTTTTGTGTTTTTTTAGGAGTAAAAATAATTTAAAAAAATTCCTAACCTCACAAATTGTTTTACAAGATTTATCAAACTAAGAACCAGCAAATACCTCTATTTATATTAATCAGTGTAGATTTTTTTTTAACATGATATTTAAAACAAGAACTTGTTTTTGTTGTATTATTATAATTAAAACAAAATATAGTGAAAACCCAAAGGGTGAACAAATCTCAAATTTTGTACACCTCCTGCAAACAGGGTCCATACAACACCGTTCTCAGTTGAGTTGAGAACGGTGTTGGTCCATATTCTAGGTCCTGCCAAGTCCTGTCAGGACTCAACAGGACCCAAATTATAGGCCGGGACACAGAAAAAAGTGTCATTTTTTTTTTAATTTTCTACCATCTGAAAACTATAAAGTATAATATATATTCAGTTGGTTTTAAAGTTATAGACAAATCAAAAAGTCTAATTTTTGGTTGCTATATTAAGGACCTTTTGGTCAGCATACAAAAATAAGAACCTTTGTGGTTGGCATTGTTTGACAAGCTCTCAAGGAGAGAGTGATTTCGGTTTATTTTCCTAACTCTTTCTAAGTATTTACATATAAAGCAATGTATTTTGCATCTTCCTTATAAAAAAAAATAACAATTTTAAACTTTCTTTTCGCAAAATTATCCAAAAACACAAACACTTTGAAGTGGATTGACAGAAGTATACATAAACAAAATAAAGGTAGATTATTTTTATGGATATCTTTATTTTGTTTATGTTTACTGCTGTCAATCCACATCAAAATGTTTGTCTTTTGGCGAATTTTGAAAAAAAACGTTTAAAATTGATTTTTGATTAATGCATAATATATTGTTTTCTGGGTAAGCGTGGAATTAGTTACAAATATAAACCGAAATAACTTTATTCTTGACAGGTTTTCAAATCACAATAACCACAAAGGTTGTTATTTTTGTATGCTGGTCAAAAACTCCCTATTTTCACTGTTGTTTAGTGGTTACCTAGTTAATTAGGTTTTGTACATAAAATACTTTGTTTTAAAACTAAAAAACAAATTAGATATATTCAAAGATTTTCTTAAAACAAACTAATTTTTATTTTGTTTTTTTTTATCATGTTTTATTTATTTTTTATTGCCTACAAAAACATCTTAAATACTAATAAATTCTTCTTCTGTCTGTCAAAGGGGCCAGAATTTATTACTGACAACTGTACCTATTTATAATAATATAGTGGTAATTTGAAAAAAAAACAAAAACTTAAAAGGTAGGTAATTCTTCCTTCTAAATTATAAGATATTTAAAAAATAATAAAAGGAACTAACATAATCAACAAAAATAAAATTCATTTAACATGAAATGTCAAACTTGGGGATAAAGCGAAGCAATACCCTCTCCACATAGGTCGATGAACTCCTACCATTTTAGTGTCCTTCTCCTGACTTTCTCTGCCATATTGACATAAAATTAATGTATTTTCTATCACTTTTAGTAAACATTTTTTTCTTTTGCGGGATGTCTCCTGCCAGTCCAGGTCTTTGCATTTCTTTTAGTAGATAGGGAAGTCGTTTGAAAGAACTTTCTAAAAAATAAAAAGGCAAATAAATAATGCAAAGAGTTCTTGGAATTTTTTTAAAATATTGCCTTTAAAGAATATTGTTTTCCTTTGTTTTAGACTGCAGATAAGGGGGCAAGATATGGGTATCTTCATAGATACATACTAAATAAGATTAACTTATCATAAAACTAAATCATCTGGAACTACAAAAAAGGTACTAACACATCTTGATACACATATTTTTGCATTATGAATTCACGTTCTTTACATAAGATTTTCTTATATAATAAGATATCTTGCCTCCTTATCTGCAGTCTAAAACAAAGGAAAACAATATTTGTAAACATTTCTCTGAGGGGCAAACATGTAAACCATCTTAAATAAGCTTTTTCCAAAGAATTATGACATAATTAACAGTTTTAAAAAGAATTGAAAATTAGTTGGACACCCAGTTTTAATTATAACGAAAGTAGGTACCTATACCATTGTATGAATTTCTCAAAAATCTCTTGGGGCCAATCCATTAATAAAACAGAAACTTATTATCTAACTACAGGCTTTATAGAAACTTACCAAAGGACAGAATCCAAATCACCTATTTCCTGTCTTTCTGCAGGTCTTGGGGATGGTGAATCGGGAACCCCTGGTGAATCTCCTCTGCTTCCAACAGTAATTGACAGTAAATAAAAATCTGGGCTCTCGCTTTTTTCCAAATCGTCCGTTTTTTTACATTTCAATTTTTAGAAACTACAAAAAAAATAAACAAAAAATTTGACAATTGACACTGAAATTCCAGACTGCATCCAAAAAACACAAAAAATGCGACGCTGCCAATTGCAATTTATAGCATCAACCCAATTTTATATTCTCTGGTTCAACTTAGCCAAGGTTGCACCTCTGCAAGAGAAATAAGGATAAGATGAACTTATACTTAAGTTTTAACTTTTTTAACAAGAAGATAAACCTTAATGCGCTCCATTACAACACACAATCTATTAGAGGCATTATAGAAGAGATGGATGCCTATGTCAATGACAAGAACATCGATATACTATGTGTGACTGAACATTTTCTTAAGAAGGATGAAATTGAATTTCTGAAGATAGGAAACTTTATTGTGGCAGCTTCATTTTGTCGGAATGAGTTCATAAAAGGTGGATCAGCTATATTACTTAAACAAGACTCTAGTTTTAAGGAAATAATCTAGATAAAGCAAATGAGTGTGGTAACATGGTATGAGTACCATATAGTAATAGTTTGCGTGTATAGGTCTCCTTCGGGAAGTTTTGACACCTTTCTTGACACTCTTGACACCTTTCTTGACACTCTTGACAAAATCCTTAGAAGTATTAACATAAAAAATAAAATATTACTTGCGGGTGACTTCAATGTTAGATTTTGCTCAAATGAAAAAAATTGTAGAGATCTAGTAGACCTTTTAAACACATATGGTCTTGTTCAGACAGTTTTCGAACCTACAAGAGGGGAAAACAGCTTGGACAACATTTTTATTAATTTTTCAGAGGCTGAGTTTATCACAAGTATTGTCAGACCTAGCAAGTCAGATCATGATGGCCAATTACTGACAGTGAGATGTCCACAACAACAAAAAAACTGCAATTTTGCAGAAAAATTATGCCAGTCCATAACACAAGCTGGGAAAAATATATTCTATCAAAAAATATCCAAAATAGACTTTAGTTTTATCAATAATGACCTACATGTGGCAAAAAAATGGAAACTCTCATGCATCTTATTGAATCAGCTTTTAACGAATCATTTCCTAAAAAAAATACAAAAAAAAAGGAAATCACACAAATGAAATAAGCTGGTTTAATAATGACCTAAAAAACATGCGCGAGCATCCTCAATATATGAATGATATATATAGACATCATCCAACTCACAAACTAAAAGACTATATTAGGCAGTTTTGCAATGATTACAAGAAAGCGATAAATCAAGCAAAAAAAAAATTGCAATGAAACAAAAATTAAAAATGCTACGAATCTAACAAGGTGCATGTAGAAGATTATAAATGACTACCGTAAAAACACAAAAAGTAAAAAAACAGAGTTTTCAACAATTTTAGCTCAAGAATTTAATAATTTTTTTGTAAATGTTGCAGTTGACATACAGGCAAAGATTCAGGCTACAGACATAAACCCTATTGCAAACATGAACAATATTATTTTAAACAATCAATCCTTCTGTTTTAATGAGTTGTCTTTCAATAAAGTGTGAGATGTAATTGACCAACTAAAAAACAAGGTAAGTAGAGATCACTATAATTTAAACATCATTATAATAAAAGGTGTCAGAGACCTGTTGTTGATACCACTAACTAAATTAATAAATAATTGCATTCAAAATAAAGTGTTTCCTGACTGTCTAAAAATTACAAAAGTCACCCCGATATATAAAAAAGGCGATCTTAACGACCCAGGCAACTATAGACCAATATCAATATTGCCCCAACGTCCGTTTGACCTCGAACTGAATTATTGGGGTCTATCGATGTACTTAAACTGACCTGGCGGTAATAGGTACACGGGTCGATCGTACGACGTTGGACCGCCATCGGAATTACCTAGGTTTCTACAAAATGTCCAGGATGGAGTAGTCGGCAACGTAAAATATAGTTTTAGCCGAGGTGGATTAGGTAGAGGTAATCTCATTATGCCTATTTATATCTTATTAGTTCCATCGGGTAAACTTGTTTGTGAATACACGCTACCTATATAGAGAACAAAGAATATTATTATTTAGAAACAGTTTATAATAATTATAACAAGACAGGCCTTTAACGCACGATGGGGATGTAAAATTACTAACGAAGATTAGTTTACCGATAAACATTGATAGGATAATTCCGAAAAATACATGCGACTCAAAATTTCTTAGATTTTATAGAAAAAAAACTAAAAACAGAAAATAAACATATATATTTTTTTTAATTTGCAAACATATTTGACTTTTCTTAGTTTAAGCTATATTCTAAAGACATATTGGTTGCAATATTGACCATTTTTGATTGTCAATATCAACGTAATTGGAAAATTTAACCTGCGTTTGTCCAATGGCTAATTCCTAAGTATGGCGGATTTCCGCTGAGGCCCAAAAAATAACTAATTCGGACCGGATCTCCAAGTTTAGTAGATGGTCTTTACTCGATCCGTGATAAATTGATTTATTCGAATGCATTTTGGACGTCGGGCCATGGTATAAACCTTATACGTAGGATTGACGATGGCTCAACGTCCCGCAGACAACTCTGGACCCGACGCCCAATTTTTTTCATTCGTAGGGTGCGGCTACCACGATGGTCCAATGGCCCGTCGACTTAAGTGGAATTCGTCCGATCGTCAACGGCTCGGAATTCAGTAACTGTGCTTAAACGTCAAATGTCAACCATGTCGAAATAATCCTAACCGTTTTTTCAAATATTTCTTGCAATATGAAAGCAGTGAACAGTGAACAAATTTCGGCAAAATCGCAAAAAACAATGAGTGAGTATGTCCGAATAAACTTTTCTTTAGCATCTTTAAAGGAACCCTTGCTTAATATTTTGAACTATCCACTTGACGCTAGACGGTAGGCCAAATGTCGACGTAAATTGATGTGCATCCATCGTTAGGCGTTTTTCCTTCGGCAACCAGAAGACACCAGTAGGAATCTAGCGGACGTTATTATACGTAGGTTATAAATACAAAAAAATACGTCGTGCAGGCCAACGGCATATATCGTCGGCGATATACCTATAACTATTGGCAAATCCACCTAAAACTACGTCGTATCTGTTGACGATGGGACATCGTCTGTATCTTGCCTTAATTTTACTTTTATCTGTTAGGGACTCTACACGACGTTATTTATAGTTGGCGGAAATTCTTAAAAATACGTTAGACATAAGGACGTCCGTCCAACGACTAAGCGTGCACTAATATTTGAACTGGACTAAGGTGCTATTGACCGACGTCAATGGGTCGATGAAACCTGTACTTAAAACTATATTACAATAGCTGACGTCGTCTTCACGTCTGATTCAATTCTTTTTTGTAACTGCAACGTAGTTTTTAGTCAAACCGTACGTTGAATCATGATTTAAGGCGGTGTGCTCCACCAGGGATCCCAAATTCAACTTAAATACGACGTCGCATTAGTCAGATTAGGTCGTAAGTGGTCAGCAAATTGTCAATTATAATGCATCTTCCAGTAAACAAGAACTTACCATAGGCGTCCCGCAGGGGTCGATTTTAGGTCCAATTCTGGTCTAGATCTATATAAACGATCTCCCTCTATATAAACGAACCCAAAATGTGGTATTTTCATTAAAAAGGGTTGAACCTGTTACCGATAGTCCTAAATTTTTGGGGGTAGTTTTGGACCAAAAACTGTTGTGGGACGCGCACACTAAAATTATAGCAAACAAGATGAGTAAAAACATTTTTTTACTGCGAAATCTATCTAAATGTGTCTCCCCCCAAGTTCTGAGGCAGACATACTTTTCGCTTGTGCATTCCCATCTGGGATACGCTCTCTTAGTGTGGGGTCATTGCCACAGGGGCGCAAAGGGTGTTTGCAATGCAGAGAAGGGCCGTCCGCATCGTTTCAGGTCTTGGGTATAGGGACAACTGTAAAGAAGCTTTCATCAGCAACCGGATCCTGACTGTGCCTAGCGAGTTTATACTACAAAACCTGCTTTATGTGAGGGACAACTTCATTTTTAATTACAAAAGTAACAGTGATATCCACAGCCATAATACTAGAAATAAAAACAACTTAAGACCAAATTTCTATCGACTACAAAGGTGTCAGAATGGCCCGGGATGCCATGCCGCAAAACTGTTCAATAAGCTTCCAGAACAGATAATAATCCTTAATAAATCTCTTTTTAAGAAGAAGATAAAAGAATATCTGATAAAAAAAAGCTTTTCATTCACTTGAAGAATTCCAAAATTCCACTTATTTGGTCAAATAATAATGAAATCGAATAGGGTTTCTTGCTAAATTTTAGTACTTCTTGTATGTTCAAAATTTTTATTATGTGTTTCTTTCTACATGTCATTTTTAAACAACATGTATGTTCCTTTTAGTATGTTTTTAGTATTTTACATATAAATGTTGAGTATTGCAATTTAACTGTGCAGAAATTTTTGTTGACAATTTTTAATTGGGATAACTTATTTAGTATTTTCTATTTTCTTATTAAACTTTTAGATAAATTTTAGTCTATAAAAATGACCTGTGTAAACACTATGTGTATCTTAAAAATAGATTATAAACATTTTTAAATAAAAATAAAATTATCTCTAACAAACAATTTGGCTTTAAAAAGGGCATGTCAACAGATGGTGCTATTGGAAAGCTGATGGATGAAATAACTAAACTGTTGGAAATGAACAGGCCCGTTTTATGTGTTTTTCTTGACTTGGCCAAGGCTTTCGACACTATGAGCCACTCACAGATGTTGGAAGTCTTAGATCAAAGTGGAATACGAGGAGTGCCCCAAGCATTATTCAAAAACTATTTTTCGGGAAGAGAGCAGATTGTCAAATTTGGAAACATTATATGGTTTACCCCAAGGAACTGTTTTAGGCCCAGTTTTTTTTACTCTATACATCAACAGTATACTTACGAATTCCTTAAACTTTAAAATATACAGTTTTGCTGATGACACCGTAATTTTATTTACAGATTCCAACTGGGTCGCCCTAAATGAAAAAGCTGAAAAAGAACTTGAACAAATTTTTTACTGGTTTAGCCACAAACAACTTACAATCAACTACGAAAAAACATTATACATGCAATTTTCCAACACGGAAAGAACGTTACCTGATTATGATTCTCTGAAAATACTAGGAAGTAATTCTCAAAATATAATTTTAAAACAAAAACACAATTTAAAATATCTAGGTGTCACAGTGGATAGTCATCTAAAATGGAATACACACATTGCCAATGTAACAAAAACACTTGGACAGTTGGACATCTGCCTTAAAACTTTATATTTTGCCTTAGTCGAGTCAAGATTACGATATGCCATTTTATCTTGGGAAGGAGCAGCATATTGCCATTTAAAGCCACCTGACATTTTGCAGAAAAGCATTTTAAAAATTATATTCAGTAAAAAGATTACATTTCCGTCAAATACTTTATTTTTTCAAACTGGAATCCTCGATTTGAGACAACTATTTATGCATCAAATCATAATGTCATATAAAAATAAACACATCTTGGAACAAATTATACACCCGTATCCAACACGATACAAAGAAAATGCAAACGTTAAAATAAACTTCCTAAAAAAAACTGTAGCCTGCGCTGTTACACTCACCTTTACCAAAAAATATTTAATTCTTTTCCAGAAATATACAAGGACATATGACAAAAAGCATCTTTAAAAAATACATTATTTTGTTAGGTAGAGACGAAACTAAAAAAATTATTGAAATATGATTTTTACCTATATACTGTGCCCCCATTTCCTGCCCATGTGCTGATATACATGTGCCCATCTGCGAATGTGTTATAGAGGAGTGTGTCTGTAAGTGTGCAAGTGTGTATATTTATTTGTATGTATGAACTAACATTAAAATTATATAATAAAGCATGTGTCACTACAATATAATAAAATCTATACTCATGCACAACCCTTTAGGGTTTCAATGGGAAAAAAACCTTAAGTTTGTTCTGAATATAAAACCAATCTAAAAAGCTTTCATATATCAATGAAACTAATAATTACTATTAATAATTTATACCAACACCTTAGTACCTAAGATATGTATGTAAAACTGTACAATTTCCTTTATTTATGAATAAACTTGTTTATTATTATTATCTAGCACCAATAAACGATTTGATTGATTGATTGATTGATTTATTTTAAAAATAAAAATAAGTATAACAATAGGGTGATTTAAGCCAGGATTTTGTCCGATCTGTTACCCTTACCTTTATTGTACGCGGACGCAGTAGCGCTCTGCCACGGTGTGACCTTTATTAAGTTGTTCTTTATTAAAGGTATATGGTATATGGCACTAATTAGCGCCGAATAGCGACTACCTTTACTGTTAAAAAGCCAACCACCCAAACTTGGTATGATTCTGTCGTGGAAGATTTTTTTAAGTAGGTTGCAAATTTTTTTTGTTTAACAAAAATTGGTCGACTTTTGATTTGTAATTAGTAGTGGTGTGGAATCGATATGATTACAGAAAAACGCAAAAATTTTATAATAAAGGAAAAAATAAACAACGAAAAAGGTTACCGCCTAACTTTTAGCAATTTTTTGTGTGGTTACTACAGTTACTATTATTCTCTTCTTTTAATTGCATTGGTCTGAGAGAGATCAGGCTTACCGGAAAATGCTCCCCCTGCACCCCTCTGCCCATGAAAATGTAACTATCTCCTTGATATACTTCATTGATAATTTGACAGGTATACGGGGTCGAAGGGTGTACAGGTGGGTCTGACAGGCCATTTTCTGGTATGCTGGATCTCTTTCAGCCGAATGTATTTAGAAAAAGAGAACAATAGTAACTATAGTAAGCTCACAAAAAAATGCTATATATTTTTAGGTTCGTTCAAAAGCACCATTTTAACTTCTTGAACAGGCGCACCAAGGGGGGGAGGGGGTTGGGGTTAAAACCTCCTCCGAGAAGCCTGGTTATGGTCGCATAAGTTTTTTTATTATTTATCCTTAAACCCGCCCCCCCTGAAGTCATTTCCTGGGTGTGCCACCGCCCTTGAAGTTACCCTTATTTACGGTAAAGGTAACCCCGTTCTCAGAGCTTCGACCTGTCGAGAGTGACACTTCGTTGACCAATAGCAATTTAGCATCTTTTCCCCTGTTTCTCCCACCCATCTGTCGCGGGCTGCCGCCAGCCGAGTTAAATTTATTTCAACTTTTTCTCGTGTAGCCGCGACAGTCGCCATATTTAGAGAGTTTTACATGTTTTTGTTCCAAATTATTGCTTGGATTTTTGGACCCTTGGACATTTTTTGTTTTGTTTGTGCATCTCTGCAAATATAAATAATTGAGAATTTCCATTCTTTTGTCAAAAATGTTTATTTAATGGTGGGTTTATACAGCAAAAAATATTAAGGACCTACCTTCTGCGGGAATTTCTATTTTTTTGTCCCTTTTTTGCTTTACGCCAAAGATAAAAAACAATTAACGTATTCAGGTTCATCGTTAATTAATGTTGTTATTATTTACACAAAAATCTAACCTCAAAAAACAAATATTTTGCGACACCCAGCGACAGTCGACGAAAGTCGTTAATTTCACCGGCGAGAGTGGAGGGGATTGTCGCGGGCGACACGTCGAAGCTCTGAGAAACGAAATTTGTCGTTAAACTGTCTGATCAAAATCACTCTAATAGCGATACCTTCGTCGTCAAATGTACTGATCAAAAATACCTTATTGTTCAATATTTGGAACCACAAGTCACTGAACACAAACTTATTATTAATCTGTAAAAAAGATACATGGGTGTGAACAGAAAACCTGCAGCTTTTCATCCTTGCGAAGGGTGTTCAGGCGGGTATTTTCCTGGTATGCTGGATCTCTCTCAGACGAATAGATTTAGAAAACGAGACCAATAGCTATGTTATGCTCGCAGAAACGGACCTAAAGGTGTAGTTACTGACTGGTAAGCAGCAGCAGCAGCAGCACAAGAAATCGTCTTAAACCAGCTGTTTACGTAAACAAAGATAAGTACAAATACCAAAAAAAAAAAAAGAAAAACAAATCATCAAGTTATTTTCTTTGTATTTTTTTTTCATTTCTAAATTCTGTTTTACACCAAATTTTTGGATTTTTACAGTAGCAAATCAAACCAGCGAATTTTCCTAAAATTTTTAGCATTATTTTAGAAAATTCTTTTTTTCTCCAACTACGCATTTTTTTAAAAATAGCCATGGCAAATTCTGATTTTGAAAAATTTGTAAAAAATTACATCACGAGGCAAGATTTAGTGATACAGAAGCTAGAGGATATGAAAACATCTATGAGCAGTCACCACCAAAAATGTAACATTGCAAAGACCACAGGTTAGTTATTCCCCAGTTTAAACTTGAGACTGATGTTGAGATGATGAAAGTGATAAAGATAATTTATAGACAAGTAAACTATCAAATAACACACTAGTGTGTTATAATCCATAACTCACTAGTGAGTGTGTGTGAGAAAGTTAACTTGCATTCATATTTAAAGTAGTATTCTATTTATTTATTACTATTACAAGCAGAATTAACATTGATATTGAAATTAAAGGAAAATGCTAATGATTTATACAAAGGACCCTGCACCCGGTTGTACAGGATTATATGGGAAGTTTTTTTTAGTGGAATTTGCTATAATTATGATATGTTGTAGATGGACATATATAACTAAAAAAATGTGAAATTATAAAAGTTTTTCTATGTCTAGGTCCTGAGATATAAACAATCAAAGTTGGAAAAAGGCTGTTTTCGGCTATGTTTTATCAATATAAACTCATAACACTAATCTAAAGTAAAGTATGTTACCATAAAATTTAAATGGTAGAAAAGCATGCTTGGACATAGACAATCTTTCTTATAGATGATTTTTATAAGCCATTTTTGAGTTACTTCCAAACATGTAAGGTGAGTTTTTGAGACACCACCCAATGCAATTAGACCATAATTTAAATGTGATTGAGCAAGTGCCAAATACAACATACTCTAAGTTTGTTAACGATCTAATCTACATGACAGTCCCATTTTAAATGACTATCAATATATACCTCCAAATATTTAAATTTATTGCAGGATTAAATTTCAAATTGATGCGACTTCATTGAAAATTTGATTGTGTGAAAATCTGGTAATTCGTTGGGTAGCTACAGAATGGCATAAAATATGTTTTTTTTTAAGGTGTATGCTAAGAAGGTTGTTCTGAAACCAAGTACAAAAATTAGGAAAGTCTTGGGTTACAAGCTCCAGAAGTTCTTCCCACATTTTTCCCTGGTAATGAGCAACTGTATCATCACAGAAACTACAGCTTGGCTCGACTTTGAACCTTATATAAATCATTAATGTAAATATTAAATAATATCGGGCCAAGTACAGTCCCCTGTGGAACACTGCAACCCACCCCTAGAGGCTCACTTAAAACACCATCCACTTTGACCCACTGCTCTCTACTTTCAAAATAACTTTTAAATATATTTAACTCTGTTCCTTCGCTCACATTGACCATGTGAAGACCAAGGTTAATGGGACATTCTGGCAAGTTAGGAGGGTAATAGGTAGGAAATGGGGCCTGAGCCCTAAGGTGATACACTGGATATCCACCACAACCAAGGATCCAGTACGGTTCCATGATTTGGTGGGAAGGAACCAGTACCGATAAAAATGCTAGGAAGCTAGACAGCCTGCAAAGACTGGCAGCCATAGGCATAACTGGCACAATGAGGACGACCCCAAAATCAGCTCTAAACACTGCCCTGGGACTCCCGCCGCTCCCCCTCTGGATCAGAGGGGAAACAATGGCAACGCACCTAATAATCAGGGATGCGGGGTTGTGGAAAAGGGGAAGAGAAAAGATCGGGCACCTGGCTATTGCCAGGGTGGCGGAAAGGGAAATACCCCTTTCAGCATACAGGATCATGTGGAATACCACCTAGACAGGCATGGACTAGGAACGAAGTCGACCTTTCAGGTAATCGAGGCTAGCAAACAAGGAATTGACAGGAGCAGGTCTGTTCATAGGAAATAGGGAGATAAAGAAGAGCTACACACTAGGTCGGTACGCAACGGTTTTCCAGGCGGAGGTATATGCCATACTGGAAGCCGTACGAAAGGAAGAAGTAAGGTCCGGAGCAGAAGATAAGGTCTACATATGCACAGCCAGGCTGCCATAAAAGTACTTTGTAAACCTACAATGCCAAAAGGACTGGTCCAGGAATGCGCGGACGCCCTCCAATATCTAGCAGGGGAAAGAGGTTGAACTTGTCTGGGTTCCTGGACACATGGGGATCCCAGGTAACGAGATGGCGGACGAGCTTGCAAGGAAAGGATCAGCTCAAGCATACGTCGGACCGGAACCGTGTCTGGGATTTACCAGAGGTCAGATGAAATCTGCCACCATGGAATGGACCCATACAAGACTAAATCACGAGTGGCAACACACAGGGGACGCCAGGCAAGTCAAGGAGCTCATCCAGGGCTTCAGCAAAACAAGAGACTGGTTACTGCGCAGGAACCGAACAGAGATAGGACCCCTAATAGGAGTTCTCACTAGACATTGCGCGCTCCAAAAGCATCTGGCAAGGATGAAGGTAGTGCGGGACTCAACTTGCGGAGAGTGCTGGGAAGAGGATGAATCCTCACACCACTATCTTGCAAGGTGTACGGCCTACAGAGGAATCAGAGAGGGAATCTTCGGAGCGGAAGTGTTCGAGCCATAACACCTTCCGACGCTGAAATGGTCAGATATCCTGACCTTTATCCAAAAGACGGGAAGGTTCGACCATGGTAGTCGCCGGGCCGGGAGCCCCCCCTTATTCCACTACTACTACTACTACTAACTCTGTTCCTTCAAAGCCAATGGTTTCAAGTTTTTCAAATAGCAAAAGATGTGAAATGGTATCAAAGGCTTTCGCTAAGTCAACAAATAGACGGAATGTTATTATCGACATAGTTGGAAACATTTTTAAATAGTTCCGCCATTGCATCATCTGTTGAGTTACCCTTTTGAAATGCTGTTTGCTTCAAATATTTTTGACAAGTTGCTAACTAGATCATTAAGAGAATCTTTTATTTATTTTGCAACAAATTTTACCTGCGGAGCTCTAACATCATTGATTGTTTCAATATTACTATAATTAAAAAGAAAAATTTTAAATGGGTAAATAATGGCGTTTTTTGTATAAATCTCTCAAAATTTTCGCCTGCAGTGCAATTAGGACAATTTTTCCAACAATTCCGTAATTGAAACTATATCCAGTGACCCCTAAATAATTATTTCACAAAAAACGTGAAAGAGATCAATATTTTCAAGGAATTTTCTGTTTAAATCACAAAAATTTTTGAATTGGGCGCTATTGATTGTTACAATTGTAGTTTAATTTTAGGCAAACTTTTCTCAACAACATTTAAAACGGGTAAAAATGGCATTTTAGTAAAAATATCCTAAAACTATTGCTGGTGGCGCATTTAACACATGATTTTTGAAAACAAAAATCTAACAGTTCAAACTTACTTTACTTAAAAATTAATTATTCTTGCTTCGTATTCATGGTCATAAATACCTTGAAGGGAGTCTTGAGGTTTTCTTTCCGAAAGCGTCCGTCGCTTTCGTTTTACTTGGCAGATGGAGGCCTTAACACAAAGTGACCTTGAGCAACTATGAATACTTTTTTAGCCCAAAAATACCTTAAGGTTGCGTTCCAGGATGCCTTGTTCACATGCACATCCAAAATAACAATCTATTTTTAAAATAATAATTTCTTTCGTAAGAATTAATTTGCTTTAAGTAATGATCTGTCAGCCGTTAATGCAATAAATAAATTGGTGGAATTGATCTGGACTAACAAACTACACAAACTAAGAGAACAAAAGGAAGCAGGGCCGGATCTACAAATAATCTACAACTAACTAAATCAGGGTTTTGAAAAATCTGAACATGTTCAAAAACATGTCAGGTCTTTTATTATATCTTTTAAGATCCATGCAGCTACACCCCGCATTTGAAAAATCAACATTTTTTTGAATGCGGGGTGTAGCGGGGAATTACGGGCTAATTATCTACCGCAAAAAAAAAAATTCGGCTCATCTCCTTATCTGATTTTTTTAAAGTTTAATATGCAGGGTGAAACAAAAAGTATGTCAGAATTACGAGCTAAGTACGGGCTAATCATCTGCGGCAAAAAAAAATTTGGGCTCATCCCCTTATCCCATTTGTACTAGCTTTTATTGAATTTCACCATGATTTTTATAGGCTGTTGATAAGTCAAATCTTCTTAGTTAATTTTGACTAACTCTGATCAACTTGAAATGTGGTATGCGTTATGAGTTCCGGTGATAATGCAATTTTCTAAAAAAAAACTCCATTAGTGAAAGGTGACCGAGGGGGTAAGGGGGGGATTTACTTATTTAAAAAGCAAAACTCCTGCGGATATAATTGGTTTGGATGCATTCCCTAACAGCACACAAAAAATTAGGTAAGGACATAAACCCAAATTTTTTGTTGCAGCAGATGGTTAGCCCGTAATTAGCCCGTCATTCTGACATTTTTTTTTTTTTTTTTTGATACCCCTATTATTAATGGATACGGGGTGGGACTGCACGTGCAGCTGCACCCCGCATTTTAAACTTTAAAAAAATCAGATATTATAGGGACATGAGCCTAATTTTTTTTTTACCGCAGATGATTAGCTCGTAATTAGCCCGTAATTCGGACATACTTTTTTAGGGTACCGCTATTATTAATGGATGTGGGGTGGGACTGCACATGCAGCTGCACCCCGCATTTTAAACGCTCAATGAAAAGGTTTAAAATAAAACCAACCAACAAACAGTATGGCATATGACTTATCTGTAGTGAATAAAGCTATAACTGCATTTGCTTAACAGCAATCCAGTGATCAATCAACGACTACCACCACAAATTAGAGCTAAACAAGTGAAAAACCCTGTATATACCGCAAAACTGGCTGCTCTTATTTTACGAAAATAACAATAGCGGACGGAGAACGAAGCCCAACAAAGGTAAATCAGAAAATGATCAAGAGTTCACTGGTGTTGATTTATATATGTAGGACTAACTGACCGGAGATTGAAATTGCAGAAGATCATTATGAAAAAATTAATAATTCAAAGTTTTGGTCTAAAGGTGTTACTTTTAGAACTTTAACTTTGGGCGACCATGTATCTTTACCGGTCCAAAATTTTCCATATATACGTAGAATAAAAATAAAACTTTCTAGTGAACTTTGCTTAGATGAACTTTGCTTAGATCTACAGAAATGATGAAAATCCCACAGAAACAAATAGGGTATTAGAGCACTACTACATTTAATTCTGTTATAACTTGCAAGAATATAAAAAAGTAACTTGCATCAAAGAAGATCCTACTATGATCTGGTTTTATTATTCAAAATTGTAAATACCTACAAGTCCAAATTTATTTGTTAAAGGGGATCTCCAGCAAAAATACAAGTTGTGACTTCTATTGATGTTTGGATATCACTTTATCAAACCTTTTGGGTAATACAAGCCTTGACAAAATATGACAAGCTGCGATACTGACAAAGTTAACAAATACAATATGTCATTGTCGTGTCTATATGTGACACTTAACCTTCAAAGTTCAAAGACAAGATATATGATAGATTCAAAAGGATAAACGGATGGTTATGTCTAGGAGCATGGTGACGAAATGATGATCTGATTTAATTTTTGAAATTAAAAATTCGTTCCTTTAGAGTGAAAAATCAGTAACTAATGACGACATACTAGTTAACGAAAAAGATCGATTCTTCGAACAACTGAATGATGAAATAATGAAAATTGACAGTTTCAGAGAAATCTTAATGCTTGGAGACTTCAATGGTAGAACGGCGAAAAAATATAATGACCCGGTTGTTGGCCAATTCGGAGAAGATTTTGTCAACGACAATGGTAATAGACTGATCGCGTTATGTGAACAGTATTAATTTCGTATACTTAATGGATTCTTCCAACACCGGTTAATACACAAGTACACCTGGATTCAACAGACAAGAAACTTTAAGCAATAGGAACACAAACCTTATCATACAGGATGTCAAGATCAAAAGAGGACCAACATGCGGCAGCGACCTTTACTTCTGAAAGACAAACCTAGTTTTCGAATCAAAACAAAGAACCTAGACATAAAAACAAAGAAGAACATCACCAAATTAAACAACGAAGATACAATTTGAAAAGTTTTGACCATGAAAGCGTAAAAGAGTTATACAAACAAAGACTGGATTACAGAATGCCTATACTTAGCTGCCTTAGAAGCACTCGGACTAGAGGAAAAACAAAAAAGACAACAAAAGCCCTACTGGCAGGATGAAGATATCGATATGGAAATAGAGCAAAAGAGAGTATCATAAATACCTGAACACTAGAACAGACAATGATAAACAATTATATAAAACCATCATTATCTGGTTTTAATATATATGTATGAGGTTAAATATAGGCCTTTCCCAGGCCAAACTTGTAAGCAAGATCTAAAATCTAGCAGGCCATGGAGCCGTTTTAGCTCCGCGCCTATGCACATGCGCGAAAATTTTACGAGGCGGCCGGTTTCGCGAGCTTCGTCTTCGACCTTCGGTCGAGACGCCATTTTTGTTGATCACACATAGTCTTTTTCCGCGTTTTCGTTTATGCAAATTTTTTTATTGTGATATTTTTAATCTTTGGTTACGCGAAAGTTTTTAGGAGTTATAATAAAAACTGTTTATATCTTGGAACTTAATATGTGGCCGCATAAAAAGACGTGCTGTGTTTGTAGATGCCGCCAAACAACAAAAGTGAAGTTCCACAGGTTGGTAGCTATTTTTTCTTAAAATTTGAAGGAAAAAAAGTGAAAATACCTAAAAATTATTTCTATTCATATATTTATTTATGTAAAAATAGAAAATACTGATTTTCTAAAAACGTAAACAAATAGAAAAATTTTGACAACTGCACATCTATCTTTCTGAATTTTCGTTGGTTAACCGATGACGATGGCCGCGCATGTGCAGAACCGCTAAGCTTTGACGCCAGAAAGAGACAATAAGAGTCATAAAAGAGTAAAAGAGAAAGGTATAGGCGTATATATAGGACATCCTGCGTACAAAGTTGTGCACGCCGAAAGCATTGCAAGGGCGTATATTTAAGCTCATACATATATGGGTTTTAATTACATCAATCTGAGGAGAGACATAAGAGATCCAAATCTTCTTGAGATAGTTTTCGATGAGGGTCAGTCCATATCAAGTCAACCAGGGTATCTTACCACACCATCTCCGATGTTGATGATTTTTAGTATACATGTTTTTCCTACCAAAAAACTGGAAAATCCAAAATTTCAGACTTTTTTGACCAGTTGTTTATTTTGAATTAATTTTTGAAAATCGAAAAAGTCACTTATTTGTCCTTAACATGTGCGCACAAAATTAGGAATATCCAAAGAACCACTTATAATAGAAAAGTAGGTGAAGGTTCATTTTAAAGCTCTTATAAAGACCTTTCATATGAGAATATTGCATAACATATTTGAAAAAAAAAAAAAAAAAAAATTTGATTTTTTTTTTGAAAAATTTCAAAAAGGCCATTTTTAATTTTTTTCAAAAAATTATATTATTTTCTTTAAAGTGTTATTAAACTATTCACAAAATTTTGAGATGGACAAATCATGGGTTCAATGTGAAAAAATTTATTAAAAATGTCACATGCATGAAAAATCGCCTATAAATAGACAATGCATTTTGGTAATTAGAAGAATATAATGGGGTTTAAAGCGATCTTATAAAAATATTTAACAATATTTTATTTAATAAAAAATTATATCCTACGTTTCATTCTGTATCAGTAATCAGATTAACATTGCCCCCCATTGTAATATTTACTTACAAAACCTCTTTTCCACCGGAGACGTACTATTGGATGTTCCAATTCTTAGGAAAATATGCCTGTATAAACCTGCCAATACTTTTGTGAAATACTGCCTGTTTATTCCTGTTTAACATTAAGGACACACCTCCTTCATTTTATTGGTCTGTTTAGGTACATTGTGGGGATTTGCTGACATGAAAATTCCTCCATAAATTGATTTTAAATTTTTGGCAAGTATCTTCCTGATACAGCTCCAAATAATCGATACATAATAGTTCGACTGAAGGTTTATCAGAAGTCATCTCTGTGTAATTTTAAAAGTTTCAACTATGGGTGAGGCAAGTGGATGGACTAAATATAAAGTAAAGTGCTGTGATCCACTAGAGTTAAAAATCAAGCATTTTGGGAAATTAAGAAATGTGACCAAGTGGATGTGCAGTTACAAAAATGTCAAAATGGGAATGAAAATCTGTGATGGTTGTAGACTAAAGCTTTCAAAGGAGTTTAAGGCATCTGAAGAAGATGAGGCAGGGTAAGTAACAAATAGTATTTTTTAATATAAAATTAATAAACTAAACCAATTGCGTCAAGTACGGAGTGGAAAAATCTCATGGCATTATTTTGCATGGCATTATTTTGCATGGCATTTTGAGAATACAGACATTATGTACAAATTTCTTGGCATTATGTACACATTTTGGGTCAGCTGTTACCCCCTTTTTAAGTTCTTATAAAAAACTAACTTTTTAAATTTTTTTAGACCCAGTCAAGTTCCAGAAAATGATCCAGATTTTCAAGATCCTGCTGAATCATTTACTCTTTTAAACAAGTCATTGGAGCTTCTTGGTGTGTCGCCGATTAAAAGAAAAAATGTATACAAAGAAAAAATTGATATTGTACAGCATACAATTGCGAAAGCATTTACAAAGGAATCAGATTCAACGCTAGTAAAGGAATGCCAGAGTGACGAAAGTGAAATGATTAAGCAGTTAAAGGACAAATTTTTAAAAACCGAAAAGAGGAGTGAGAAAATACTAGTTTTATCATGTTTACCTCAAAGTTGGAGTAGAAAGAAGATTGAAGAAGAATTTGGAGTTTCTCAATATTTGGCCAGAGCTGTAAAACAGTTAGTTAAGGACAATGGGATATTATGTTCTCCTAACCCCAAACCGGGAAAGACCCTTAGTGATAGAGTGGCCCAAATAGTGGTAGATTTTTACCAAAGGGATGACATTAGCAGGACCATGCCAGGTAAAAAAGATTATGTTGTTATCAGAAAATATGGAGCTGAAAAAGAATATGTACAAAAAAAATTAGTCTTAGCTAATTTAAAAGAAATTTATGCATTGTTTAAAACTGAGTACCCCAATGAAAAAATTGGGTTTTCAAAATTTTGTGAACTGCGACCCAAAAACTGTATACTGGCAGGAAAAAGTGGGACTCATACTGTATGTGTATGTACTATACATCAAAATATAAAACTAATGCTCAATGGCTCCAAATTAAATAAGCTATATGATGAAAATAACAGGCCTCTTGCAATATCTTATCATGATTGCCTTTATAAACTAATGTGTAATCCACCTTCAGTGGACTGTTTTTTAAGCAATAGATGCAAGCAATGTCCTGGAGTAGAACAGTTTAAAAATACGTTAATAGAAAAATTTGAGGAAGAATTAATTGATGAGGTCTCATTTAAAAAGTGGGTCTCAGTAGATAGGTGTACTATGGAAACCGTTGTTAAGAAAAGTGATGATTTTGTCCAGGAATTTACTGATGATCTTGTAAAACTTAAATCACATTCTTTTATTGCAAAAATGCAAAAAGATAGATACAATGAAATAAAAATTAACCTTAAACCTGGAGAGTCTTTGATCACTTGCGACTTTGCGGAAAATTATTCCTTTGTTATGCAAGATGAAGTCCAGTCTTATCATTGGAATAACAGCCAGGCAACCCTCCACCCTTTTGCCATTTATTTTCTAAGTGATGGTAAACTGCACAACCTGAATTATGTGTTTATTTCGGAAAGCTTGACACATAATACAATTGCATTTCATTTATTTTTAAAAAAATTAATGCCTGATTTAAAAATCAAAATACCAGGACTTAACAAAATTTTTTATTTTTCGGATGGATGTGCTGCGCAGTACAAAAACAAAAAGAATTTTCTGAATATATGCCTGCATAAAAAAGATTTTGGTGTTGAAGCAGAGTGGCATTATTTTGCCACCTCGCATGGCAAAAGTGCCTGCGATGGCTTGGGAGGAACTGTTAAAAGACTTGCTGCCAAAGCCAGTTTGCAGAGGCCCGATGACAATCAAATAATGACACCTCTACAATTGTTTACTTGGTGTGAAGAAAACATATCTGGCATTGATTTTAAATATTGTACAGAAGCAGATTATACAAATCATGAAATAATTTTGAATAAAAGATTTGCGGAAGTCTTAACAATACCGGGGACACAAAAAATTCTTGCTGTAATTCCTCTTAGAGAAAGCACGTTTTTGGCAAAACAGTTTTCTACATGCTTAGAGGTCGAAACACATAATCTTTTTAAAGGTGGAAGCATTATTTTGCAAAATATCGAGTCAGGGTTTGTCACTGTAGAATATGACAGTGCTTGGTGGCTGGCTTGTGTCTTGGGGAAAAATAATGAGAGCGGAGAACTGAAAGTAAGCTTTCTTCATCCACGAGGACCTGCCTCATCATTTTGTTACCCAACACCTCAAGATATTTTAATTATTAAACCAGAAAGTCTTATAAAAAAAGTTGAACCCAACACTGCTACTGGCAGAACTTACAATGTCAGCAAAAAAGAAATGTCAGATTCATCAGAAATTCTTAAAAGAAAGTTAAAAAAATAAATTTAAGGTATATAGTTAGTCTTAGTGTTTTCTGTCTAATTTTTATCAACGAAGTAGAAAAGTTTGTTTATTTCTTTTGCGAGTTTAAAATAAAATAATTTGTAGATAAAGCCTCTGGGTATTTTTTAAAACCTGTATCCATCCAACAAATTTATTTATTTTAATATCCAGTGCACTATTGGTGCTCCTAAAATATGTTTATTTTTTTAAATGCATGATTTTTAATGTACTTAATATTTTTGATATTTTTTTTGACATTGAACCCATCATTTCTCCATCATAAAATTTTGTGGATAATTAAGTAACACTTTGACCAAAATTATATATTTTTTTCAAAAAAATTAAAAATGGCCTTTTTGAATTTTTCAATTTTTTTTTTCAATTTTTTATTTTCAATTTTTTTTTTGTCAAAATTATGTTGTGATATTTCATAAAAAAGAGCTTCAAAATGACTTTAAAATGAGCCATTTATTACTTTCCTAGTGTAAGTGGTTCTCGAGATATTGCTAGTTTTGTACATTCTTGTTAAGGTCAAAATGCTGACTTTTTTATTTTGAAAAATTAAAAAAAAAAAACTACGAATCAAAAAAATCTAAAAATTTGCATTTTCAACTTTTATGGTAAGAAGAAAATATATACCAAAAATCATCAAAATTGGAATTGGTCGCGTAAAATTTTTGTGATTTTTTGGTTGATTTGATATGGAATGACCCATGACAGATATCGGGATCGAATGCATTCTACACCCGATTCCGACCAGGGTTTCCCATGCGCGGCCACCCTGACTCAAAAAACTCATCACTGGACCGATATGAACTTGTATAGGCAAATCTCGCTTAGACTACGTGATCCGTGTTTTGATTCGGGGAGCCCACGCATAAGAAACCCATAGATGGGAACCGGGTTTTAGAAAAAGAGAACAATATAGTAAGCGTGTTAAATTCGCAAAAATGCACCGTGAAACTTCGAGTGCATACAGTGCGCACGGCTGGTCGGCGGCAATTGTGAACACATCACCTTACGACGCGACGGAACGCAGCCTCAAGGTCCGTTTCTGCCAGTTTGACATAGTCACTATTATCCTCTTTTTCTAAATGCATTCGTCTGAGAGAGATCCAGCATACCAGGGAAATACCTGCCTGTACACCTTTCGACCCCGCAATCTAGATAGTAGATAGCAAAAAAGATAGTTACCTCTGACAGTTATGCGGGGTTGAAGGGTGTGCAGGCGGGTATTTTTCCTGGTATGTGTAGTATGCTGGACCTCTCTCAGACGAATACATTTAGGAAAAGAGACAAATGGTAACTATGTTAAGCTCGCAGAAACGGACCTTCAGTGATCAACACTGCGCGATCTGCAGCCTTTTGTTCCAACTAGCATCATGTTTTAAAACGTTGATAAAATAGTGTTGAAAGAGGTCAACAGTGGTATAATTGTATTGGACTTTTTATAGAATTGTCGTAAATTTTCGCCATTTTGGATTCCAACAATAGGTTTTTGACCAAAATAAAATCGTTATTTATGGGGTTTCAACATGTGCTTTAATCAAAATATTGCTTGTTTAGTGTTAAGAACAAAATACAAAATTCAATATTTCCCCCAGAAAGCAAAAAACATATGTGAAAAAAAAAGTATTATTTAAATGAATATTTTTTCCCCCGTTTTCTCAAGTATTTTTGGAGCCCATGAAAATTTTGTGAGTGTATTCGAAAACTATACAGTACACATGGGACCGCAGCTGATTATCAGAGTAGGATGACTGGGAAAACAGCTTTTATTTAACCTATAGTATATAAATATTCATATTCCTGCTTCAACTTATCTCACTTCCATTTTAATTTACTTTAGAAGATTGGTAAACACCATTTTATAAATTTTTTATGTTAAAAAGAAAAAGAATAATACATAACAAGCAAAGGGAAGAAAGATGAAAAATTTATATTTCTAAATCGATAAAAACCTTTAATTTGTTATGTAGTATTGTTAGAACAGTTGTAAAACCTTTTTATAATAATATCTAGACTTAAGGGTTCATAAGGAAGTTTTATAAAATCTATATGTTGTTTTTCTATCCATTACTATGTACCATAAATTTTTATAAGCTGGTGTTGGTCAGTTGTTTTTAAAGTCTTTTTTACTCATTTAAGAGATATATTAGAGTTATAAAATTATCACCAACCCTAAATAATATAACTTTTGGTTATTTTATGAAGTTTTTATATTATTTGCTGTAACTTCTATATAGACAAAAATGCTCATTGGGAAAGAACCTATATGAAAACTGTAGAGCTAAGATAAAGGTAGGAAGTAAACTGACCAAGGGCTTTGTGGTATCTAAGGATCTAATCAAGGATGCTGTATCCCTTCCACCCTATTTAAAATATACCTGGAACAGGCCCTGAAGACTTGGAAACGGCAATGTAAAAATATGGGAGTTCCTCTTGATGATACTACACTGTACACATTATGTTTTGATGACCACCAAATCGTGATAGCCCAAGAATACGACGATACGACATACATGACAAGAAAACTTATCGAAGAATACAGGACATGGGGCTTAGAAGTAAGTTTAAAAAAACACAATACGTATGTGTTCTGAGTATAAGTATTTGGGAATGAAAATAACTCGGGATGGGACAGTCAATGGGGCGATTAAAGACAGGAACATTCAGGGCAGGAAAGCAATTTCTGTACTGAATGGGGTAATATGTGACCAAAGTATCTCGAAAGAAAATAAAAAGCTCATATACAATACAATCCTAAAGAGCATGATATCCCATAGTTCAGAAATGTGGCAACTAAAAGAACGTACAGAGAGAATGATAAATGCCACAGAGATGTACTTATGGACGAGAGCTCCAGGTAAATCAAGAACGAAAAGAGTAACCAACGAGAGAATTCGTGAAATCATAGGAGTCCCACATATCTTAATGGACGATATTAAAGTGAAACAATTGGTTTGGTACGGACATGTTCAAAGATTGGCGAGAAGAATGGACACTCTAAGAATTCTGAAACAGATCATACACTGGAGCCCTACCGGTCGTATAAAACGAGGACGACTAAGGAAAAGTTGGCGGGAGGGCATCGACAAAAAATGAGAGCTAGAGACTTGGACGATAATCTATAAGAGGATAGAGACGAGTGGAGATTGGGAATCGGAAGACGTCGGGGAACGTTTTGAAACCGATCGATATATATATATATATATATATAAATCAATTACACCGCTACTCTTATAATAATACAAAATAAACACAACTTGTATTTTTTAAAGACCCTTTTAAGTAAGATTGAATTGTATGTTCCCTATGAAATAAGACCTTCTCTCTGTTTATCTAAAAATACTAATGTAAAAATCCGAAATATTTTCTTTAAAAAAAAAAACAGCTCGTGTGTAGAGGGAGAGGGCGGTTTAGTGGGTTTTAAGTTAGATTGATATGTAAGAAAAATAAACTTTGTTATATTAAAAACAAGTGCGCAAATTCTAGATTCATCGCCAAAATGATGTCCTAATTGCGCCGCAGGCAAAATTAAAACAATATATGTGTTAAACCAGAAACTTTTGATACGTTTTAAATATTTTTGATGAAATTTGCCTAAAATTGTGAAGGTTCTTAAAAACTTCGCTCCCACTTTTTGGAAGGGAACCTAATTTCTAACACCTTAGATAGGCGTATTTTCTATCTACAATTTTGCTAAATTAAAATTACACTAAAAATGCCATTTTTAACACGTTTTGTGTAACAGTAAAACACCAACAATGTTAAATAGCGCCGCGGGCAAAACTTTTTGAAATAATTTTACCGGGACAGTGCTCCAAAAACTGGGTTCCGTCCCGGCCAATCCGGTATGGTTGTTCACCTTGCATATTTGTGATTTTTTTTAGGAAGTGCAATTAGCGGCACTGGAGTAGCTCTGGTGGTAGGATCAGTTTTAATGTCCCCCATTACAGCGAGCAGTTCTATGATAATGGGTGCAGGAGGAGCGGTTATGTCTGTTACAGGTAAAAAAAAAAATTGTTTAGAACTAAAAATCCTACAAATAATGTTGTTTAGTTTGCTTTAATTGTTTTATGTGTTAGGTGGTCTCTCCAACATAATAACTGATTACATAGACTACAAAAGCTCAACTATGATTATGGCAGACCTTCAGACAATTCTCATTAAAAAAGCGGAGTTTGACAAGAGTTTGGAAAAACAGATAGACAATCTACAAAAAATTATAGACTCATTAATAAAAACTGGAGTTAATAAGGACACTGCTATTGTGACAGCAATAAAAGGTATTTACTACTCTGCAATTTTATGTATGACTATTTTGGTAAAAACAAACAGTAAAAAAAACCTCCAGAAAAATTGATTGTTACGTATTAAGAAATAAGTTATAGCCCAATGAGCATTTTCAGAAACCTCTGGTGACAAAAATTTATATTAAAGTAGTACTCGTGGCATATCGGACAAAGCGTTTTTGTTTCTCACTTCATTACGACCAGGCCTCCAATGTCTAATGGAGAATCCAGACACCTACAGACCTGTTTCATCCTTATTAGGAATCATCAGGGAATCATAGGATTGTACCTGGCAGTTGAAGCTACACAGTGACCATGCACACCTCTCGAATTTAAAACAAAAAGTTTGTAATCCGTGGGGACAAAGTAACTGTGTGCGCCACCTGTCGAATAAACCGAGAAACAAAAACATCAAAATTGAAAAGTGCAGAACACCGTAAATACTGAATCCTGTACCTTTCAGCAGGTTATAAAGTACTACTTCTACTTTATATTTTCGTTTCTTCCAGTGTGACTCCTTGTGCAAGACCTGGTGTTATTTTTGACCATGCGTGTTCGGCGATTCCTGATTTCGTTGTTTCACCTCTTTGGGTATTCGTCTGATGTTCTTTAAGACTAGCAGAATGATTTGAACCTTGATTTAAATATTGTCCTGTGTGAGTGGGTTTACGATAGACTGTTGTTCTGATGTCGATTTCTACTCGACTACTCGCGACATCAGAACAACAGTCTATCGTAAACCCACTCACACAGGACAATATTTAAATCAAGGTTTAAATCATTCTGCTACAACCCAACGAGGCATAATAAGAACTTTGTATAATAGAGCCGTTCAAATTTCTAACAATTTTTATGACTTGGAAATCGAAATAAGAAACATTAAGAAGGATCTGCAGCAGAATGGTTACAGCCTTAAACTTACAACAGATACTATTTCTAAATTTCAGCAAACAGGACAGATATTACAAGACCAGGCAAATGCATTTCGTACAATTCCATACATTAAAGGATTATCAGAGAAAATTCGAAGAGTAGCGAAAAACTTTAATATTAAAACAGCTTTTAAATCTAATAACAGAATTCGAAGCCTTCATAGCAAAACAAAACCGGAGAACAAACAAAATAAGGAATGCATTTACCAAGTTCCTTGTGAGTGTGGTGAATCATACATAGATGAAACAAAGAGACCACTATCTATCTATCTTAAAGAACATCAGACGAAAATCGCCGAACACGCATGGTCAAAAACAACACCTAATGAAGTGGACAGAAGCAAAGGTCTTGCACAAGGAGTCACACTGGAAGAAACGAAAATTCCTTGAAGCTGCCTTTATTGGGCAGAATCAGGGTGTTTTCAGTAAACCAAGTGTTGAAATTTCAAATATTTGGAAGCCCTTCCTTGGGCGGAGCCAACTTCTTAAATTTCACGGCTGAGTGATTTCCCATAGTATATAAGTACGTAGCCTTAGGAATAGATTGTAGTTTGCACCTGAAGACGATCAGAGATTGTACCGATCGAAACGTCGTGTATAAATAAAATATAGACAATGGAAGTCCGAAACACAGAGTTAATTTCAAATACATCATTGTCTCAAACTTTCAAACAACAAAGAGACACTTATAAAAACTTGGGAACTCTCACACAATAATTATATAAATGGGTGCCTGTAATATTCTTATGAACTCATTCATAAACCTTTTTTGCCCATTCTTTCTATAATGTTTTTATTAATTTCTTCGATTTTGCGACATTAAAAGGCGCGTTTTTGCGACATTAAAGGCGCGTTTTTGCGACATCAAAAGGCGCGTTTTTGCGACATAAAAAGGCGCGTTTTTGCGAGATGTCATACCATCATTATCTGGTTTTAATTACATCAATCTGAGAGAGAAAAGAGATCCAAAACTTCTTGAGATAGTTTTCGATGACAGATATCGGGATCGAATGCATTCTACACCCGATTCTGACCAGCATTTCCCATGCGCGGCCACCCTGACTCAAAAAACTCATCACGTGCACCGACATGAACTTGTATGGGCAAATCTCGCTTAGACTACGTGATGCGTGTTTTGATTCGGGGAGCCCACGCATAAGAAACCCATAGATGGGAATCGGGTTTTAGAAAAAGAACAATATAGTAACCGTGTTCGCAAAAACGCACCGTGAAACTTCGAGTGCATGCAGTGCGCACGGCTGGTCGGCGGCAACTGTGAACACATCACCTTACGACGCGACGGAACGCAGCCTCAAGGTCAGTTTCTGCGAGTTTGACATAGTTACTATTATCCTTTTTTTCTAAATGCATTCGTCTGAGAGAGATCCAGCATACCAGGGAAATACCGGCCTGTACACCCTTCGACCCCGCAATCTCACTATCTTCTTGAGATAGTTACGTCTGACAGTTATGCGGGGTTGAAGGGTGTGCAGGCGGATATTTTTCCTGGTATGTGTAGTATGCTGGATCTCTCTCTCTCAGACGAATACATTTAGGAAAAGAGAACAATGGTAACTATGTTAAGCTCGCAGAAACGGACCTTCAGTGTTCAACACTGCGCCATCTGCAGTCTTTTGTTCCAACTGGCATCATGTTTTAAAACGTTGATAAAATAGTGTTGAAAGAGGTCAACAGTGGTATAATTGTATTGGTCTTTTTTATAGAATTGTCGTAAATTTTCGCCATTTTGGATTCCAACAATAGGTTTTTGACCAAATAAAAACGTTATTTATGGGGTTTCAACATGTGTTTTAATCGAAATATTGCTTGTTTAGGGTTAAGAATAAAACACAAAATTCAATATTTCTCCCAGAAAGCAAAAAACATGTGAAAAAAAAAGTATTATTTAAATGAATATTTTTTTCCCATTTTCTCAAGTATTTTTGGAGCCCATGAAAATTTTGTGAGTGTATTCGAAAACTATACAGTACACACGGGGCTGCAGCTGATTATCAGAGTAGGATAACTGGTAAAACAGCTTTTATTTAACCTATAGTATATAAATATTCATATTCCTGCTTCAACTTATCTCACTTCCATTTTAATTTATTTTAGAAGATTGGTAAACACCATTTTATAAATTTTTTATTTTAAAAAGAAAAAGAATAATACATAACAAGCAAAGGGAAGAAAGATGGAAAATTTATATTTCTAAATCGATAAAAACCTTTAATTTGTTATGTAGTGTTGTTAGAACAGTTGTAAAACCTTTTTTATAATAATATCTAGACTTGAGGGTTCATAAGGAAGTTTTATAAAATCTATATGTTGTTTTTTTTATCCATTACTATGTACCATAAATCTTTATAAGCTTATGTTGGTCAGTTGTTTTTCAAGTCTTTTTTACTCTTTTAAGAGATATATTAGAGTTATAAAATTATCACCAACACTAATGCCGGCATCCACCAACGCATTTTTTCTCCAATTAACTTTTAATTGCGGTTAGCGAGTAAATTCGGTATCCACCAACAAAATTTTTGCGTTAATCGCGCCGTTTACCAACCCGGCCGATGTGGGGCGATTAAAGCTTAATTGAGCAATTAAGTCGCTGTCATATGCATTTTGTTGGTTATGTTTTCTGTTTATTTTGATTTACAGTTTTATTTGTTGAATTGTTTTTTTTTTAAATATGGAAGATATATTGTATCATGACGATTTGGATGTGTTGGACATAATCAATGATGGAATTCCAAGACGATGGAACGAGAGACCAAATTATTTTGAGACTATGGACAACAGGGGGTTCTTTAGAAGGTTTCGGCTCACAAAGCTTTCAAACTTCAGACTTATTTCACTTTCATAAGCTTCTTTTAAGTTTTTTTTTATTTGTTTCACCTTTTATTTAAGTGTTGATTAACGTTTGGGTAATTATGCAGTATACAGTTTTCTGTTATTTTTTATTTTTTATGAAAACTTATTTATGGGGGCACCTACTAGGGTCCCTAGGACCCCAAGTCCGCCTGCGCCCGTTGGTTTTTTTTTGGTTTTTAAAAAAAAAATTCACTAAAACAACCCAATCCAACACAGTCCAACCAAACTCTCTTTAAAAAAAAATGGGCGCAGGCGGATTTGGGGTCCTAGGGACCCTAGTAGGTGCTCCCATAAAGAATTTTTCATAAAAAATCAAAAATGGCAGAAAACCGTATACTGCATAATTACCAACGTTTGTAGTTAATAATTTTCATAAAATAAAAACAAATATAATTAAAAGTGAAGTAGATGTTTTATTTATCTAAAAACTAAATAAATACATTAATAAAACAAAGAACAAATGCAGACAACTATTGCACATAGACATGCCTAAATAAATCACATTGGTCAGTTAGATATTGCATATCACAAAAAACATTCTCTTTCAACAGCAGAAAAAACAATGGTCCATCTCAACCAATTTTGTTTAAGTTTTTAAAACGGTTTACATGGTTTAATTGTATTACATATAGGCTTTTTGCTCAAGGACAATAGTAACTTGTTTGGGTTACTTGTCATGACGTCACGGTTACTTTCAGTGACCATGCATAGTTATGACATCATCATAGAAAAACATGAGATTTATAGAAAAAATAATACAAATTAAAAAACCATAAATAATCGGTAAACCACACTTTGAACCTTACATTTTTTAAATAACCATGTCCCATAGGCTGGTAACATAGTCTGGTTACTCGTTACGTCATGACGTGGATTACTGTACGAAGAAAAATTGAAAACGAGCAACTGGTTTACCTGGTAACTTGTGGTTACTTCGAGGAAAAACTCTTTTTGACACTGTCAATCACCAGTCATCATAAAAATTCTGCCCTACCTAAAATTTTAAAGTAATGAGAATGAAAGAAAAAAAATTAAAGATCCTGAAACATTTTAATCTAAAACTTTTAGGTTTTTTTTCCTCTTTGTAATATAAAAAAAAAAAACATTTTTAAGAAGAGAAATAGAAAATTAAATACACAAGTGTGTACAAAACTTCATTGCTGCAACCTTTAAGTCGAGGTCCTATAAAGCTTGATTTTTCTAAATTCATATTTTATTATTTTTCTTCTTTAATTATTATACCTCTTTTTTCTTAGAGTGTTTCTGTCACCTAGGGCATAATTTTTGGTGATAACAGTTTTAAAATAAAACTGTCAAAAAATGTAGAATTTAAATAATTTCAGTAAAATTTGGAAGAGCAACATGTTTTTCTTGATATAAAAAATATCTCAACCTTATGAACTACTTTCTTAATTATAAGGTACTCAATATATGTAAAAATTAACAAACATCCTAAATAAATCACTTTTAAGCTGAGAAGATTATTACCCACAGACCTTCTAGGTCAGTGATAACTGGAAACAAACGTTTTTGACATTTTATTAATAAAAGTGGGTTGTGTTTCTCCTCAAGTAAAAAGCCCCATTGCAGCACCTACCATAATGTCGTTGTTGCAGTAAACAGTGATGTGGTGCCTCAGATAGATTTAATTTTGGCAGTCTTGCTTTATTAAACATTTTCTAAGTAGGTTTTGCAATGGGGACCTGTCAAGTAATACAAGGGAATAAGTATCCTATTCTAAAACTACAAATACTGAAAGTGACTTAAAAAAAATTAAAAAATAAACATAACAAATATTTTCAAACATCTAATCACACAAGATGGCTAAGTTTTTCCTCCTGATAATCTCCCATACATTTCATATCACATAAAAATTCACATTAACGAACCGTCTAAACTATTTTTTTTTTGTTTGTAACGACTTGTTGGGCTGATAAAATTTAAGGCACTTTTACTTTAAGTTAACCCTCTTATCTGAACGCATGAGTTACAAAAAGTCACTATGTTGACTTCGTTGCAAAGGATTTATTTTTGAAAAGGCCATTTATACACACATTTTGCAATCCTTGGGCCATTATAGTATTTCATAGTTATATGCACCCAGCATACTGTTCAATGCCGACTTTTGTTTACCACACACTGTGTTAAAAAACAAAATTTAGGCAAATCCACTTTTTTACACTACACGACTGAAAATGAGCAGGAAATAATGCTGGCGACAACAAACAGCACCGATTCGGCCATCCCCGTTTAACTTAGAGTTTCAGTCGCAACAGCTGGGTAACGTATTTTCTGATAGGCTTTAAAAATAAATAAACAAAAACTGAAAGAAAATTAAAAAGTAACCTTTTACATCAAAATTTTCTTTGACATATCCAGTGTTACCAATAGATACACACCAAATATATGATTAGGTAATTATTTCATAAAAAAAAGTTGGTGGATAGGTAAACTTGTTTAGCCGCGATTAGCAAGTTAATTCCAATTAGCTAGCCCTGATTAGAGTGGGCACAAATCATATAACTTGGTTATTTTATGAAGGTTTTATATTATTTGCTGTAACTTCTATATAGACAAAAATTCTTTTTTATTATTAGATTCAGTTGGGTGGTTCTAAGTTGAATTCGATCGTGTTTGTGTTAGTTATAATAATTTTTTCGGGTTTTTTTCCTAGATTCAATTATTTTATATCTGGCCCTGTTACACGTACTTGAATGTGTATAGAGCCTATTTATGTTTCTATAAAGTTTCATTATTGTAGTTATATTCCTTTACTTAGGGATCGTATTATTTTTTTAGGCATAGCCCTTGGATGCATAGACCTTACAGAAGAACCAAACAACACCATTATCGAGACCCTAAACAAAATTATGAAACTGCACCATATCGAAAAAGTGACTCTTGAAACACTGCCTGTGGTTGGAAGGACTATGCACTTGTCAGAAAAAAGTTTTCAATTTATTTACAATGTTCTTGGGCTCACTGGAAAGTCGGCACCTCATATTTTACAGACATTGGGCAGGATTTCCAGTATGGTTTCGATCGCTTTCACTGTTATTGGTAAGGGCATATTTAGAATACAAATATAATATAATAATAATAATACAAGAAGGACGCTTTGAGTGGACCGATGATCTGAGAGATGATCTGCTGGAATGCTATGTGAGCAGTAGCCCAGGTCGAAGGGGATATATGCTTCGTATGCGTGAGCTTTGCAATGATATGCATTCTGAGCATAATACATTTACTGCTCAGAGCCTGCGAGACTATGGATCTTATCTTCGGCGAAGGGGATATGTTAGAAGACCTCAACAGCCGGCAGTACCTGAGGAACAGGAGCCGCAGATACATGCAGCTGAAGAGGAACTTCCGGTAGCATCGGAAGAGAGACTCCGAGACCGCAGGGCGCTGCACAAGACTAAGCGCCCGAAACCACAAGATCTAGCTAGAGTGGCCGCAGAACTGTTAAATGCTCTAACAGAAGAAGCTGACATCTGGCGTATAAATTGCGCCGTCTACGAGACAGCTTGCTCCGTGTCGCCAAAGGTGCCCCACGCCGAGTAAAGAAGATGGAAGCAAAAATCCTCTCAGCAAGGCAGCACGTATCCCGTGTGTGATGGAATACAGATTGGCAGGCAGGTCTTTTACGCCAAACGTGCGCCGCATAGCCGCTAACCTGCGGCGCATCCACCACACACTGAACGAAGCAGCAGTGCTGCGAAAGGATACGGATGCTAGTGACTGTCAAACAAAATCTAATTCGGCGGGCGAGGGGCATTTCGGAAAACAAGTTTTTCGAAAACCCCAGTCGCCTATTTCCAGCTGAGGGTGAAAAACTTCTCGAGATAATTCGTCCGCTTAATGTAAACACACCAACCCTGGCACAGTTTGAAACCTTTGTGAGGGGGTTTCCACCACCAGAGCAACTGTGCCCACCAATAACTGTGTAGGAAGTTTGAGGTGCTCTTATGGGTGCTAAGAACTTTGCTGCCCCGGGGTCTGGTGGAATTAACGCCTAGTGGTGGAAGAAATTTCCGTCAACCCATGAGGCCGTAGCCCGAATTTTTAACTCCTGGGTTAATGAGGGGCAGCGCATCCCTTCCTGGTTTATTGAGGGGCGAACCGTCCTACTTCCCAAGAACGGAGACTTGTCCGTCCCAAATAACTACCGCCCGATAACAGGTTTAAACGCTTGTTACAAGATTTTTACCCGACTCTTGTACCAGCGGATACTCCAAGTGTACGAGCAGCGAGGGTCAAAGAAAGGCGTAGCCGGCTGCAAGAAGAATCTACTAATAGACCGATGTGTCACACAAGACTCCTTCCAGTACAAGCGAAATGTTTTGATGTCCTGGATAGATTATCGCAAGGCCTTTGATACAACTTCTCATGAACTTATTCACCTTTGAGAGGCGTTGCGGTACCGGATCCCATAGCGAGATGCATTTCAGGAATGATGCCACTTTGGAAGACCCGATTTACCATAAGTACAGGTAACACAAGGGTTTCGACTGAATTGGTATCGTTCCTCCGGGGAGTGTTTCAGGGAGATTATCTAAGCCCACTCCTCTTTTGCGTCTCGCTACTTTCGTTGTCCGTTGCTTTGCGGAACACAAAGAGATACATGTGCGGTGCTCCTGGCCGTAGAACAAGAGAGATCTTGACCAAGCTCTTCGGGTAGTGCAATCTAACATACTCATGCGATCGGAATGGAGTTCGGGTTGGATAAGTGTGCGACGGTTCAGCTTAAGAAAGGATGCCATGCGGATCACGCCGACGACGCGCAACTTGTAGATGGGAGCATCCTACGCCATCTGGATGCCGGAGAGACCTATACATATCTGGGTGCGACTAAGACAAATCTGGAGTTCAGAGCTGTCTGGAAAGAACAAAGTTGCTGCTACACACATGCTTGCCGTCCCACCACTCACTTGCTTCTTTGGAGTGATAAAGTGGAACGTGAACCAGTGGCGCGAAATCGACGTGAAAACCCGCAAGATGATTACGCGATATCGCAGCCATCACCCTAAGGCGTCTGTCCAACGGCTTTACTTCCCACGTTATCGAGGAGGCCGTGGACTCTTAAGTTTGAAGTGTTTACATAGACGGTTGGTCCTAAGTACCGCGTGCGAGGTAATCAGAGACGAGGATCCTCTGCTATGCATGGTGCGTAACCAGTTGGGGTGGGGGCATTTCTTTTTAAAGCAGCACAAAGGGCATCGGATAAGCTCCAAATAGGTTTTGACAAAAGTCGGCGGCAGGAAAACTCCATTACAGAGTTGACCAGCCAAAGACTTAAAACCACCCTAAAGAGTGCAGAGGTAGACTACTTAGTGCGTCTACATATGGATAAGCCATTGCACAGGGTTTTCTTTAAAACCATTGAAAACATTGGCTTATCCAAAAAGTTAAGCTTTGCATTCTTAAGTATATCGATCGACACACTGCGGCGTTACGGGTGCTGTATTACCACCTAAGTCACTCGTACGGTGTTGATGATACTCCTTGCTATATGTCCCCTCTGATATTCCGTCTGTAGTGGAGAATGATAGAACCAGAATATACTGGAATTTCGCATTCCCCACTCTGACAAGAATTATAAAATTATGTATGTCATTGAGTTCTCGGCACCCGCCGAGGCAAACATCATTGTCAGGAACTTCTCTTTGACCTTTGCCGAGTGTACCGGGGCTATACATTCAAGCTAGTGGTTTTGGTAATTGGAATATCGGAGGTGCACGGTAAACACTGCTCTCAGCTCTCAAGACCTTGCCAGCCTGCCGTGACAAGGCAGAACACCTTGCTGGCGCAATGCAAAAAGCGATCATCCTCGGATCATTTCGTCTGCTCAGAGCACACGATGCGGAACACCGTTTCTACTAACCTCGCGGTTGGTGGGGAGTAGAACGGTGAATGCAAAGCCTGGCCTATCTGCACCCGTGTAAGTTGGAGCCGCGGGACCGCAGATAAGGCCAAACACAAAAATAATTTATAACACTAATAATATAATAGTCATCTTTTTGTCTCTGCAGAAGTCTCAAAACGGCATTTACCTTTCTTTTTTAATTTGGTTAAATTACTGATTTCTTTTCTACAGTAAGGTAAGTTTTATATTTTAGGTAACAAAAATATTTTTAAAAAAATTATATGAGTAGATTCAGTAGGTATATCGAAAATTACATTTTTCTTGATGGAAATCTAATTTTGGGATCATAGAAGGCTTGTGTGAAATCCTCATACTCATACATGAAAAGTCGACTAAAACCATGGCTTCATAACAAAAATAAAATATATTCTTAATTTAAATCGCATTTTTTAAGGACATCAAAGGTCACAGTGACTTTAAACATTTTTTTAAATTAGATTATAATCATTAATATCCATTATGCAAAAAATTAGTTCTTATCAAAAATGTCGTTTTTTTTAACTTAAATTGCATTTCTTAAGGTCATTGAAGGTCATAGCGAATTAAATATTTTTCCTTGAATTTCTTGTACCGTAATGTCTAAATTATAGCCATCAATCATATGTGTAAATTACAATCATGATCCAATAACTATGCAGAATTTTTAATAAATTATTGACCGCTATTTTGAAAAAATGACGATACATATAGCAACTTCCAATAAACTGTTTTTGGACTTTGACCTTTGCCGCCATTTTAACAGCAAAACTGGAAGCGAAAGTCGATAAAAGGGCACTAAAACGGTAGGAGTTGATTAACCTTTAGTGGAGACGATGCCGCTCAGCTGGTGGTACCTCCAATATACAGGACACTGTTGATTTTTATTATATGAGTTAATTGTCAAGATGGCCTCCACAAACGACAATAGGTCACTAAAACGGGAGTCGGCTTGAATATCGGAGGTCGCGGACGAACCAGTCGATTTTTTTAAAAATATTCTACCCATGAAGAGGATCAAAAACTTTAAAATCCAAAAACTGCCAATTTTTCCTTAAGATTCTCCAACAAAAATTACAATATATCGAGAACTACTCACACTAGAATAGTGATATATAGCTCATTCTAAAGGTATTGAAAATACCTTTCGACCGAGGTATCACATGATGTATGTTTTACAAAAAAATTATGTAATCCTCAGAATTTTCTTCACACAAAATTCCTAAAAAAATTAACAACTTCCCCCCTCCTTCTCCACCATTCTAGACTACTTGACAAGACCTAGTTTGCCGGCCTCCGTAGCGCAGTGGGTGGCGTATCGGCCTGCCGCACGGAAGGTCTCGGGTTCGAATCCCGGCTAGGTGCCTGAATATTTTGTGTTGTCTTTAACTTTGCAAAAACTCGGCTAAGACTGAGCATTGATTCTATGATGGATGTAAAGTCTCAGTTTAAAAAAATGACAAGACCAAAAGTTACAATTTTTTTCAAGCGCAAACTTCTTGAAATTTCTGCTCAGGGCACGTCTTTAATTTTTTAAGTATCACGCCGCTCGCTTATAATACAAGGTGTTTGGTGCAAGAAAATGCCTGCAGAGCTCAGATACTGCAGACAAATTGCTCCAGTTCTGACTTCTAATGTTTATGCCACGCCCTGCTTAAGTCGTTTTTTGGCGTAGAACACGGAGCTTCAACCACAACGTCATCGGTTCTTGCTAGGTCCAAAATGCACTTCCCAGTTTTACAAAACCCCTAACTTATTGCTGTAAGATATTTGTTAGCGGAGTTATTTTAATGTATAACCCCACCATTAAATAACTTATCTGAAGAAAGCTGCTTGGCAGTGTCCGAATCTACCTCTAAGAGGAATTCTCCCAATTGAATTTTGCATATTACCAAATCAGACTGCATCATTTTATTATTGAAAAAACAAAAACAAAATAGCCGGTGCTCCATAACCCGACACACTCGCGTATTTTGACAAATAACAACTCTCGCCATATTGAAACGCTTTCGAAACAGTCCGAGGAGCGGTTTTGAAATCCTTTGAAATGTGTTGAACCGTGACGTCACCAGTTCAACGCCATGACATTGCTTGCATGATTTCGAAATGGTTTCGAAATCTTCTCACGCCAAAAAACGACTTTAATCTGGTGCAATTGAAAAAATTATCTGAGCCTGTGTAATAATTTTTGTAAATCAACCAATAGATTTGTCTAACGTTTTTTTGACTAGTTGTTGTGATCCACTTAAAGTAGGAAAACATTCTGGAAGACTAAGAAATGTATCAGCAAAAATTTGCTCTTAATTTGTGACAGGTGTAGAATTAAACTGATGAAAGTTTTAAAATATCGAGTAGTTGGTGGTTTTATTTAACATAAAGAAGACGACCCGTCGCGCGTCGCCGAAAAATCGAGAGTGCAAGAGTTTGGCACAAAAAAAGTGCTCTTGGTCAATCTAAAAGAAATTTAACTAAAACCAGAACACTGCATTTTTGCAGGTAAAAGTGGCACTGTGTGCGTGAGTACTGTGCATCAAAACGTCAAGCTTATGATAGCTCCAAGATAAACAAATTAATCGTTGATAAAAACAATAAACCCGTTTTTCCAGACTACCATGCATGTTTGTCAAAAATAATGTGCAATCCACCAAATGCAGATTGTTTTTTTTTTGAAAATTGTCCAACTTGTCCTGGAATTGAGAATTGATAACAAATTTTAATGAAAAAGCTTGAGGAGTTTTTCATTGATAATGATTCTCATAAAATAAAATTATTAACCTATAGAAGAATTTCTGGAGGAGTTCACCCATGAAACTAAAAACACTCATTTATTTCCAATATGTAAAAAGAGTTATAACGAAAAGAAAAGAAATTTAAAATTGGGCGAGGCACTTATCACATGTGATTTCACTGGGTGCGCAGAAGAAGACATTGAAGTAAAAACGGAATGGCACCTTTTTTGCCACCCGGCAAGAGCCCTTCCGATGGTCTAGCAAGAACAAATTATGACGCCAGAACAACTTTCGATTTGCGCAAGTAAATATAGCAGGTATCACATTCAGGTTTAGTAAATCTGCTGATTACGAAAGGCATGCAATTTATTTAGAAAAAAGGTTTATTGAACACACAAACTATTCCTAGAACTCAAAGATAATAATTTCACTCAGCTTGGAACAAAAAATTCTGAACTAATATTTAATCTGGTTTTTTGACTGTTGAATATGATAAATGGTGGAGATTAGCCTGCATAGTCAGTTTCTTAGATCCAATGGACCAAACAGTTCATTTTATTATCCGACTCCTAAAGCAGATGTTTTAGTAATTAAAAGGTTCAACCTGTTACTGCTACCGGTCGAACCCACACACCCACTAAAGAGGAAATGTTGGATTCTTCAAAAAGTTTTTAAATAAAATAAAAGCTAAAATTAATCCTAGTGTAATTTTTTTAAACTTCTTTCTCGTTTATGTTACATTTGTCAAAATTGTTTCCATCATTTCTCCATCCTGAAATTTTACCAATATGTTGCTAAAATATTGACCAAAAAATATTTGTTTAAAAATAAAAAAAAAATATTTTTAAAAATCTTTTTTAGTAGTAAAGTAAGTAAATTATGAGGTACCTCGTTCGAAAGGTATTTTCGAAACCTTTAAAATGAAAAAAAAAACTACTACAAGAAATCTGAAATTTAGTACTTTTGAAAAATTATCAAAATTGCGTAGGTGACCTGCCAAACCTTTGGTTAATTCTAAATGAAACGACCCCACAAATATTTTTATTCCTGAATAGAAACTGGCTTAAGCAAAATAAATAGCGCCAGCAGGCACGAATAGCCATCCATAAAATCTTTTTTTTGGTTGAAAATGCAATTATCTATCTTAATGTGAAAACCAAGTGTCGCTAGGTGCTACGGTTCGCGAGTTTGTTTTTTTAAAAGTTTAATCCCCCCTCCTACCTTCTTGCCAACCCCCCACCCCCATCAAAAACTAATCAGCTCTGCGTCTGATGACAAAGAATTTTTATTTCAAATTTGATAAGAATCGGTTTAGCGGTTTTTGAGTTATTTTTAGTGAAAATAGAAAAACTTCTATGGATGGCTAAAAATAGAGTTGATAGAACGGAGCAAGGCACACTGGTCCGGACCTCAAATCTGGGAGGAATAGGCTAATTTTTAGAATAGAGTAAAATATTATTAAACTACACGTATTTTGTAGATAACATATGTCTGATGGTCATCCATAACCGCAAGAATTTATTTCCCTCTTTTGTTAAATTTGCTCTGCGAAATTTCCATCTTTTATTTATAAAGCTACTACTACTAAAAAATAAAAAAAGGATAAACTCTGGTTTACTGAAAAGTAGTTCTTTCTTATTTAATGCATTTGGTTTCCTTTGTATGTCATCTTAGGTTTTCAAAAAATTTCAAATGTTTAACAATATTTAAAATCGGGTCCCTACATTTTATCCGCCATTTTGTTTTTTGCACTACTTATAGGTACATATTTGCCCATTTTTTATTTATTCATTCAAAAAATAGAAGCGAAAATGAAAGGACACAGGCTCTCAGCACAGAGTACCGAAACAGACTGGTGATCCGTGCTCTCAGATTTGCAATCCGTACCAGTGTGCAAGGGGTTGGGAGTACGTGTACATTTTTACTAGCAGTTCTTTCCGGTCCCATAATTTCACAATACATTCACATTTCTTTCGCAGTATATTGCAGTCGCAGTAGTACTTCAAAAATTACTTTTTTGGGAATGTATAGACCTTTTTTTGAGGTTGTCACTCTCTCGAAGGTAGGGTTGGGTCGTTAATCTCGCCCTGTCCACAATTTATAATATCGCTGCCTTAATGTTACACTGTTCTATCTTTACATTAGAAGCCTGGAGTCGATTTCATGCACAATTGCTCGTGAACATTCTCAGAGAATGCCTCATGCAATCTACAAGGTCAAGTTGACTTTTGACATTTAAAATAATGGCTACTTACTTGTAAGTTTTCACATACCTTTATCGCTTAGATATCCAAATTTGTCAGTAATAGTCCCTTTTCGTACAATTTATAGATTTTCGCCGTTTCCAACGAGAAAAGTCATCACATTGACAGAACGCGGTCAATCTCTTTAAGGACCGGTTTCAGCTCTTTTATGTGGCGTTTTTGGTCACTTATATTTTAACACTGCCTTTAATTTTTTAAACTTTGAAAAAGAATGGGGAGGTCAGTGATCGCATAATTAATTAATTATAATATATATATATAATAATCTTTATATCAATTCCTACTTTTCAATAATACTGAAGGTCGACTGCCAGACCAAAAAACAATAACAAAAAGGGTTTAGTACAGTTAAGAAAAATGTTTTGGATAAATGATATTTAGACCGGCTCGTGATGTAGGGTGCTTTTATATTCTGATGTAATTTGTGACATAATTTACGCATGATCGAACCCCGCGGCCCTGTCGACTTTAATATTAATTACAGCTCATTCAAAATTCTGCTGACCAAATTTATGATGGCTACCAAAGATCGGGATAGTACCAAAATATTTAGGTTCGCCAAAACCAAATGTTTCTAAAGTATATTTAGGCTAATTAGGTATTGAGTTTTAATTTACTTTTAGAAGAAAACAAATGTCAAATTTGGTCCCATTTAATCTTGAGAAAAAAGGCGATTTAAATTTCTGGTTAAATAATTAATCGATTTGAAAGTGCAGTGTATAACAACCACAGTAACTGTCGAAAATAACAGACATGATTTACCTGCCAAATTATTTTGAAAGATCTTACTGTCAGAATTTTCCTAAAAGTGAATGACGAAGCGTTTTAGAGCCGCTTTTTATTTTTGTCTTATCGTCGATAGTTTTGCTTTGCCTTTGATTTGTCTATTGCATCAGCTATGTAGCAGAATTCGAAAGAAGTAAGTGTTAAATTTAAATTTATAGAATTTAGTAGAAAGTGACTTTGTTTACATAGAACCATGGTAATGATGGTAATTTAAGGCCTAAAATATTTTCGCGTAATTAATGGTAGAGCCATGATGAACCTTAAAATAATTTAGCTAAAAACCTGTTAAATTATTTTTAGATGTGCTAAAATACACTTATAGTAAGACACGTTTTTTGGTAAATTTAATGACTGTAAAGAACTTTAATTGAAAGAAATTAATACCACAATATGTCTTACACACAGAAAAACTTCTCTTCTCCTCAGGCCGTTGTTTGGTGATGCACCAAGATTCCAACCACATGTTTGACTGAAGAAAAATCCGGTAAGTCTTGGCGTCGGTCGATTGTTGTCCAATGTTCTTTTTTTTATATAATTTAATTATATATATAGAGTAAAATGACTGGGGTAATTTTCAATTTTTTAAATTATTTTACAAATTTATTTATCTCGGAGGATCCAATTAAGAACCATTTTTATTAAAAAGAAGTGGCAATTTAAATGTGGAAGAGGACTCAATCTTAACAACTTTTAAATAAACAAGTTTTTTCTGCGACATAGAGGCAAGGTGGAAGAAAAGAAGAGGTAGAATTTTTGGCGCGTAGAGATGATTAGAAATCGACATTTGAGGGGGATCCACTATTGAAAATAAGTAGTATAATCAAACCATCACTGTACAAAAATACGTAATTATCTTTTTAATTACAAATGACGTATGTCTTGTTGAAATCAGTTGTTTGTTATGATCACGTGACCCAGGATAATTTACTAAGAAAAGACATAATCATCAATAAAAACTTTAAAATAGGGCGTCAGTTATTGCAGACATTTCTTTAAGTGTCAGTATGGTAGCTATACAGGGTTATGAAAATATTGCACTAATAAAAAAGAGATATATCTCGGAAACCAATAAACCTATTTACTCTTAATTTCGCACACATAAGCACCCCAAAATCCACTTCTACCAATGTATCAGGTCCGGACCAAAAAAAAATTGGTATTATATATTTTTGTTAAAAACAACACCCAAGGTTTAGTTTTTTATAAAAAAAATAAAAATATCCAAATTCCAATCCTGAGATATTAGAGTTACAAACAATATCACGTTTTGCATTACTAAAAACAAATTTTTAGGTTAAAACTAATTTAGGCATAAATAAATCAACACCCACCCTACCCAAAACAAAACAGGCTAGTACAGGGCCGGATTAATATTTTTTAATTTATTTTTATAAAATATACAAACACATACTTTTCATTTATTAATAAACCCTATTTTAATTTGAAATCCGTTTTCGGAATTGATTTGAAGTCGTAGTCAAATCATTAAAATTTCAGGTCCAGACTAATATTTATTTGGTTTTATTTGTCCTTATTGGAAAACAACATTTTTTTGTACTTCATTTGGAGATTTTGATATCACAACATAAAAGGCAAAGAATGTTGCCCTAAATATTTTTTTAAATTGATTATCATCTATAAAACCGTCCCAAGATTACAACCAGGGGATAATGTACAGGGTGATCAATTATTAATGCCACCGCCATTTTTCTTCGTTATTATGCATGCTGTAAAGAAGTTTTTGAAATCAGAAGAAAACTAGGAATTTAGAAATTCGATAAAATATAGGATCATTTATTTAAAATTAGATACCTTATGTCAAAATTTGACATTTGCAATGACGCTTGTCAACTTTGGCATACATATTCTAAAAGGCTGGAAAAAATTATACAGCTTTTGTACCAAACACTTTTTAAAGTATGCCTAATAACAAAGAAAAGTGGGACATTATCCCTTGGTTGTAATCTTTGGACGGTTTTGTAGATGATGATCAATAAAAAAAAATACTTATAGCATGCAACATCCTTTGCTTGTTGTGCTATCAAAATCTCCAAGTACAAAAAAATGTTGTGTTCCACTAAGTACAAATAAAATCAAATAAATATTAGTCTGAGCCTGAAATTTTAATGATTTGACTACGACTTCAAACCAATTTGGAAAACGGATGTCAAATTAAGATAGGGTTTATTAATAATTTAAAAGTATGTGTTTGTATATTTTATAAAAATAAATTCAGAAAAATTAATCAGGCCCTGTACCTGCCTGTTTTTTACTTGGTTAGGGTGCGTGTTGATTTATTTATGCTTAAATTAGTTTTAACCTAAAAAGACGTTTTTAGTAATTTAGAACGTGATATTGTTTTTAACCCTAATATCTCAAGATTAACGCGTTAAATACAGTATTATAGCACCATCCTTTAGCTTTTATCTGGTAATATCAAAATTTGCAAATTGCAGTATACAGGGTGTTTTTTTAACAAAAATATATAATACTAATTTTTTTTAGTCCGGACCTGGAACTTTATTTTTTTTATACATTGGTAGAAGTGACTTTTGGGGGACGCCCACGGTTTATCAGAATATGCAAAATCAAACCCGTTAAATAAAAGAAAGTTCAATTATAAAATCATTCACTATAGGAACAGCAATTCGTTAAACCAATTTTTTATCCGAACCTTATTTCTTCAAACCCATTCAATAACAAATTCTAAATTTATAAGACCCGTTTTTAATCAAACCATTGTTCATCAAACTCATTCAATATCAAACCGGGAATTCGTAAAACCCGTAATTTATCAGAAAATTTCTGCTAAATTATTTACGCATTCGCCAATACCACATGAACCAGAGGCATACACGCAGGTGGCGCAGCGGCGCGGCGTTTTGATGCATTTGTCGCTGTTACGCGCGCATATTTACAGGTTGCGTTCAATAGTTTGTGTATAGATGTCACTTGGATTCACCCGTCTTGCATTCATGTGTTATTAGCAAAAATTTTCTGATAAATTACGGGCTTTACGAATTCCGGGTTTGACATTGAATGAGTTTGATGAACAATGGTTCGATTAAAAATGGGTCTGTTAAATTTCGAATTTTGCAAATTATTGCAAAAAGAGACTGTTGAGGACAAATTTGGATACCTACGCGATAAAGATAGTTGGAAATATTTCATATAATAGTAAAAAAGCCAGCATTATGGATAAAGGCCAACTTAAGCTTTTAGATCGCAGATGGACATATTCGGCTACCCTACACTGAGATAAATTATATTATCCTTTACACACCAAATGTGTACTATTTGGGACAGTACAAATTATATAATATGTATAAGATTTTCTATAATTGCTATACAATTTTTGTATACCCACTGTTAAAAAATTAAAAAAAGTTGTATTGTCACAAATAGTATACAACTGGGGTATAAAGGCTAAAATCCTTTCTCTCAGTGTATGTTGATAGAACATTGTAATACTACGGGAGCGATATGTATATTGAAATGTCTGGATTAGGCTGAAAAAAAAATTTGTATTTTATTTAGATCTATCTCTTCTTATCCGCGACTGGAGTACAGAACATCCCTCAATCGAAGTAATCCAAGAAGTTCAAACAAAACTTACTCAAGAAAAGGTGATTTTGCAAGACTTACTCGAAGTTATTAACGCTTCCAGGGATATTAGGGACAAAGCTCTGGTCAAAGCTATTAAAGATATTGAGATTGTTGAAGATGAGGATGACTTATTAAAGGATTTTGAAATCGTTGAAAATTTAGAGACAGATAAGAACGAGAAAGTTCAGCAAAATGAGGGAGGGATTGAAAAATCGAATGAAGAGCAAATTGTAGAATTACCCCAAAAACCTAAAGCACACGATGGCTCTCGTAAATATATTTATCCAAAACTTTCTGAAATAGATTAATCTAAGCGGTTTCACATTTTTTATTTGAGATTTATTCTCTAATTATTCCACTTGTGTCTTATATTATAAACCATATATATATACCTTCCATGGACATTAAAAAGATAGAAGCGAAGTAAAATATTTATCAAATTGATTTTAACATACTGGGTGGTCCAAGACTGACCATCGGATTTATCTGGGAAAAGTGTTATAACCCTTGTAACTAGGCTTTGGGAAGGCTAAGCCGCACATAAATATTTTTATTGAAAAATCAGGCTCCAATTAATACAATAAAAACATTTTCCAAGTACTCTATTTATTGGACCACCCATCCATCCGGTGACCAGTCTTATTGTATATATTTATATATGGGGACACTATGAGCTCTACAAACTTAAATAAATTGGGGCCTGTATGTTTATTAAAAAAAAAAATTACCGCTCAGCCTTCCCAAAATCTAGTTATAAGGGCTCGAAAGTTTTACCACATAAATCAGTTGTCCAGTCTTATTGGACCACTTTGTATATATGCAGCATATGGGCAGTGTTTTGTGTAACACATAGTGACTCCAAATAATGTTGGAGACGTTTCAATCATTTAAAATGGCTTTGTTTGGTCTCTGTGTTTTTAAAGTCTATGATGACATTATGGGACTGAATTCTTGAATCTCAAGCTCACAAACGTTCACTTCTGAATTGAATAAATGAATGTGAAATAGTTATTTTCCTACGACCAAATACGAAAGTAACCAAATCGGCTCTCTATAACGCCTCAGAAAGTTTTATATTTCACACGAATATCAATTTTATCTTCGTCTCTAGAGACGAAAATGCTTTCTTCTCTAACCATCCAAACAATGTAGGTATCTAGAAGGCTATGATTTGTAAAAGTGTCGAAAATAGACCGAAACCAAATACGAATTAAATCTTACAGAACTCGATAGAAAGTAATTTTCTTACACTCGCTTGTTGTTTCGTTCGGCTGGCGCCTCGTCACAACATTCACGCTCGTGTGAAATATGTCACTTTCTTCTTTCGTTATCTAATGTACTATTATACGCATACGTTTTTCGAAATGAAGCTGTTCGCCTGCCTCCGATTACGCGATCAAGTTCGCACGGTTTTTGGGTGAATGTGATCAGTGAACGCTGATTCAATATTACAATTATAATCCGCGTGCGCATTCACTTGCGTTCAAAGATCAAGAATCCGGCCCCTGGGGGATTTCATAATTATTGATAGGACACTAAGCTTTACTAGGTACTAGTGAACATATCATATTCATAGTTTAATAATCTGCGTTAATACCCACCTAAAAGCGCTTTTATATAAGGACGGTTTTAAATAAAATCACTTTCTCCGGCGGTTCATACGTTCTTCATTAAATGTCATTGAATATGTCAATAAAGTAAAATAAAATCGATTTAAATAAAAAAGAGAGTTTTACCAACAGAAAACTGTTGGATTTTTCGCCTTCTCCACCAATTCTACCACTGACTGGTTTTAGACAGTCCATCCACAGTTGGTAAAACTCTCTTTTTTATTTATATTTAACTCCAATATGGACATTGGGAATTTATTTATCATTGTTAAAATCTATTTACTGCTTAAATCGGTTTTTGTGGTGTTTATACGACAACATTTTCAAACCGTCCTTATACAAAAGCGCTTAAAGAGGCCCGTATAATAAAGTAACCTACTACGTTTATAAGCACCTAAAATCGGTTTTATATAAGAACGGTTTTAAATAAAATCGCTTTCTCCGAGGATTTATACGTCCTTCATTAAATGTCAGTTAAAAAGAAAACAACTAAATTAACACCAGATTTTTTGTTAAAAGCAGGTTTGAGTATTTCTTTAGGTTGGAAAGAATGCTCTAAAGCGTTTTAAAAGTGTTTATACCGAAACTTAAATCGGTTTTAGAGAAATAAACCGCTTTCTTAAATCGCTTTAAAATAAAATCGATTTTGTGCTGTTAGTTAGTTAGTTAGTGTTTATACGACAAAATTTTTAAACCGTCCTTATATAAAAGCGCTTTAAGAGACTCGTATAAACAAATTAATTGAGAATATATAATTCTATTATCATTATAAAAATAAGAATGTAATATTTTAAACTTTCGAAAATAAGTTGCTGTAAAGTGTATTTACTGACGGGACAAAAAAGTTATGTTGTTAAGCCAAAGATTCTTTAAAATTGTAAGAATTCAATATTATATGATACTTACACGCTTAGCAATAAAAATATAATAACTTAGACCCACCTATTTTGATCATCTCTGTATGTTGTGGATTTTGTTTTTTGTTTACTAATAAATCTTTTACTATTATCTTAAGGTTTAGAAAAGTTATTACTCTACATGTTTAGTGATACCCCACAAACTAAATTGTTTGTAATGGTTTTTGATATACAAAAATAAAAATATATTTATAAAATTTATTGAGCGTGAATTCTCCCGTCTGTAAAAATTTGTTTCCTCAAATTCGAGACTTATTAATCTCTTTAGAACTACCTTTTTGCCCTGTCGTTGCCGTATTTTCTATTTTGTAACCAAACCTCACAAGTAGGCAGTAAAATTGTAAAAATCCATGTTTTCCACATATAGATAAAAGATATTAGGATAATTTTGATCTGACCTTATCTTATTCTGTAGCTCCATCATCACATTTTTAAGAACAGCGATATGAGTTGGAATAATCTTGTTTTCTACTGCAACATTTTGAATTTTTCCTCTCGTCACACTTAAGATTATTTCCAGTATTTAAAAAAATTACTGTAAAAAAAAAATTCTTTAAACTTTCAAGAAATACCTTTATGATATTGATATTTCGAAACATCTGCAAAGGCTACACTACAATTTTACCTCAATGAGGGTTTTAATCTGAGACAAATGGACAATAAAAATATCCCCATTTTCTTCAAAACATTTTTTTTTTCATATCTATTTATGTTGAATTATTAGCAGATTTCGAAAATTGGGAAGAAGTATGGTGCAAAACAAAGAAGTTTCTTCTTTTGATATAAAAATTAATTTGTCTCCCAATTGGTTGTAAAAGGGACCTTTTACATATTCCACATCAGTGGGGCTGAACCTGCTGCGCTCCACCCCCACCGCATCAAAAATTTTAGGCCATGTTAAACCTTGTTTAAATGATGTTTAATTTCGCTAAACATTTGGGAAAAAATTACTAATTTAGAAAAAAATTTGTGACATTATTTCATATTTTTGAGTGTAACCTAAAATTACTTAAGTTTTACAAAAAATCCACTATTTCCTACTTTTATGCAGGTCGACTTTTTTAGTGCAGTTTCCAAATCTGCTACTGTTAAAAAATGTGCATAAATCCCACTAACCTAATTTTAAAACCATCCCATTTATTGTAACATATAAATGGGTAAAGGCTTGGCTACTTGGCTGTTGGCAGTGTGATAGTTGGCAACTACTCACAATAAATAATTTTGTCACTGTCACATTTTTGATTTTTTTTGAAATTTTAAATTTGATTATTTACATACGGTTTAAAAATCGAATATTGCGGTATAACATCCGGTTCCCACCTACGACTTTTTCGTGAGTGACCACTCATGCGTCAAATTATATCAATATGAAATGTTATAACAGTCATGTGACGCGTGCGCCAACACGCACGAAAGTCGTATTAGGCACGATACACTCAACACGGTATGCTACTAGCTATTTATGCCCAATTCCGTCGGTTTTTGCGCAATCATACACTGACGTCAACATTCGAAGTTTTATTAGCGTGCTCGATTGACAGAATGAGTTCACTGCGCTGATATACTTGTCTCATGTTTTATTTGAAAGCGTAAAGGAACAGAAATAATCTCGCTCGCCCTCCCAAAAGAATACGATTTGATTGAGAGACTGCCTTCTACAATGTTCTACGATAACAACACACAACTTGTACAAGTACCACTTTGTAGTTTGATAATGATTATGTCAGTGTCAAAATTTATTTAAAATAATTATTTACAATGTGAAAGTGCGCTGTTTTTGAATGTAAAAATTGTTACAGAATTATAAATAACATTAAATACTTTAGATTATTATTTTTGCCTGCCAAATAAACGCCAAATAAAGTCAAGAAATTGTAAGTTTTTATTATTTATTTTAACACTTATGTTTTAGCATAGTGCTATATTTAGGCTATCGTTTTAGTTCTACCTGTTTATTTTTCTTTTAAAATCTAAAACAAACGCAGGTCAACCCGTACAAACCAAAAAACACATTAAACGCGCGGCGGCCCAAAATTACATTAAGGAAAATTAATACCTTTTCAATGCACATGTATTGGTATCGGGGTCACAAAGTGACGTCACGCCGAGATGCGCATTGTCATACCGTGTTAAGTGTATCGTTGGATTAGGTGTCACCGAACATTAACAAGAGAAGAAGGTTCACAGTCCGTCGGAACTTTGATGTTGTGCTTAAATCGAAAAACGTACCGACGGACGATTCCGAAAAATGTACACTTCTCTCCCCATAAAACTAGTACAGCAGAAGGTAGCTGCAAATACTATTTTTTATATTTTCCTATGTGCAACACTGACTTTTTGACTTTGTCATTTTAGGTTATATTTTTGGCATATATAAACTTTTTATAAGGAGACGGATTGTTTAAAAAATAAACTCCTTTCTAATTCAAAATATAAGGCCACTAAAAATAAAAACCACATTTCAAAAAAGCAAAAATGTTTTATTAACTAAACAGAAGCTACACAGTAATTGGTTTATTCGACTAGATGATTATGAAAGAAGCAAGTCTACATTAGTAACTATAATAAATCGATTTCAAGAAGGAACTGTCCCTCAAAAGCAAGGCATCGGTTTGACGAAAGTTACTATCCAAAACAATTAAAAAGCCAGATCAAGTTAACGAAATAAATTTAAAAAAAATAACAAAATTAAAAACATAATAAAAAAAAACTTATTTTTAATAGCGCTAATTCTAAATAGAGCGCCATGTCCTCTAGACGATATCCAGCTCCAAACATTTACCGAAAATCTTCCCGCACGGTCTTCGTTTCCAGCAATATATCGTTCTTCGTATCAGGTTCTTGGCGGTCGATAAACCAGAATTTATTTTTTATCGCTGCTGGACTTCTTTTGCTCAGTTAGTTTAATTTTTTTAGCCTCGAACGTTTAATCAACCTGCCTAATGTTGTTATCTTGGAGGAATAACAAATTCCTCCAAGGTTGTTATGGATCCTAGAAAATTTTATTCAATTTTTACTTCCTTCGTTTTGGCAAACGGATGATTTCCCAGAAAATTGATTACTTGGTCTTCCTCTGCGCTACTAACTTTCGTCAAACCGGTGTCTTCCATTCGGTGGATACTTCCCTCCTCTTGAAATCGGTTTTTTATGTTTACTATCGTAGACTTGCTTCTCCAATAATGAACAGCTACTTGCCGAATAGACAAACCACCGTCTAGTTATTTAGAGCTTTATCAAATTCGGAAAGATGCGGCGGCATTTTTTTAAAATTTGGATGACACTGACATGCAAAATATAGATATAGAAAGACAATGCCGTACTATAAAAAATTAAACAGGCTGCTAACTTCTGCTGTACCAGTTTTATGTGGAGATAAGTGTATGCAGATGTGCGGGTGTCGACGGACAGCCGGTTTATGGATTTCGCACTGCGGCGACTTCGAGGGACCGAGGAGTAGCATCCGATGTTCGAGTGAGATATGCATATGAAGGGGAGGAGCTTAAGAGTGAACCTTGATGGAGGTCCGTAGTGATTCTGACGTGCAAATACTTTATAATGTTCCATTGTCCAATGAAAATACAAATGCAAAAAAGATGGAAGGACATCATGCATTTACCCAACTAAAAAATGGCATGAAAATAGTCGAATTTGCGAGGTAAGTAAGACTAGCTTAATTTAATTAATATTACATATTATTATTACTACTACCGTGTATCTACCTCACTGTGTTTTTTTTTGTCAAAGTGACATATTTTCCTAACCAAAAAACCAATCTTTCAAAAACTATCTGGGAAAATTATAAAGAGAGAAAAAACTAGAAAGAGAGGGCAATATAAGTTGCTCTAGCCATAACCAAACTAACAAATTTGACGACATTGTTTGCTTTGGTAATAACTTTGTATGAATCTATGCTACCAAAAAGAAATTAATAGAAATTTTGGAACTAATCCACGACGTGTTAGGAACGCGGTTGCGACATATCAGTGTGGTATTTAGTACCTAACTTTGAAGTCGTGGCAACGGAATAATAACTAGAAAATTGTTCCCAGGCACGTAGCGGGGGCAAGTTACGGTTACTCTTAGAAAATTCTATGTGGGGCCAGTTACGTCGTGACAACTTTAAATGTTAGTTGGGATTGGAAAGACGTGTAACGCTTTATCAAAAAGGGGTTCCTAAATATGTACATTAATGTTAATGATTGGGTTAAACTTTTAATTGTTTGATAGTAATAAACAAAAACAGCTTTGTGAAATTAAAAATAATAATACAGTGCGGACGTAAAAACTCCCCCCCCTTGCTAACTGTTAAACGGATTGAGGTATCGACTTCAAATAAAAACCATGTTTAATGATAACACTTTTGCTACTTTTTGACGTATTTTTATAAGCGTCATATTGACGTATAAGGTCACTAACTACTTTAAAATTTTAGATAGAAAGGGGGGGGGGGTCGAGTGATACCTTGTTTACTTTTTTTAGAAATCGGTTTACGACTTACAGAGTTATGCATTTTTTTACTATAGTTTTCGTATTACTTATAGTATTACTCAACAATAATAAAAACTTTAGTTGCTAGTGACATTATGGTCTTACCTTAAAAAATTTATTTAAAGTCAACTGAATTCGTTCAAAAGTAAGAGGAGAGGTGCGCAAACTATAGTTACAAATGCACATAACTCTGTAAGTAATACACCGATTTTTAAAAAAATTAAAATTTTAAATAGGGAATTAAAATACCTTTTAAACAAGGTATCACTCGACTCCCCTTTCTATTTAAAATTTTAAAGTAGTTAGTGACCTTATAGTCTTAGGTCATTATGAGAAAAATCATTAGGCATGTTTTCTATTTCAAGTCGATATCTCAATTCGTACAAAAGGAAGGAGAGGTGCGTAAACTATAGTCGAAAAAAACCATAACTCTAAGTCGTAAACCGATTTTTAAAAAAATTTAATTTTAAATAGGGAATTAAAATACCTCACTCGATCCGCCTTTCTATTTAAAATTTTAAAGTAGTTAGTGACCTTATAGACTTACGTCAATATGACGCTTATAAAAAATACGTCAAAAAGTACCAAAAGTGTTATCATTAAATATCGTTTTTATTTGAAGTCGATACCTCAATCCATTGAAGACTTAGGGGGGGGGGGGCTTTTTACGTCCGCACTGTATATAATACAGATAGTGGAACCTATCACATAAAATTTGAAAAATTAAACTTTGAAGAAGATAGTGACAAAAAATAAAAAGATCCTAGTCAGTCATTTTAAATGTATATTTCCTAAATTAAAGTTAATACCGTAAAAAATAATTCATGTTTACGTAAAATTATGTCACATGTATCTTCAATGCACTGGCAGAATAACAAAGAATATAAAAAAAAACTAAAAATATTACGAACACAACACAAATAAATTATGGAGGGGGCTTATTATTAAAACATCAATTTTTTAAATCGATACGTTTATCAGATTAACAATGAGTAATTTTTTTGGGAAAATCAATGTGCAATGTCACAGAAAACTAAGCCAGCAAAGTAGCTATTTTTTTCTGTGCTAATGTGATTGTTTGGTATTACAAAAATAATCTAAATCCTAATCTATTCTTGTACTAAATTCGAGAATTTTTAATCTAAAGAAACTACTGTCTTTTGATTGCCAACAGTAAATAAATTATTAAAATATCAGGAAATAATCATAAAAAATTGAGTTTTTAAATTAGGTATACAAAAAAATCGATCACTTATTGAGTACTAGTGTAAAATTTTGTTCTATCTGGCAATGGCATTATCACTCAGGTAAAAAATCAATAAAAGTAAAGTAAAAACTCACTACCATAAAAACTGGATAAAATGTTGTATAAAAAGGCAATTGTCAAGGTCTTACGTCCTTTTAATTTTTTTGTTCGTGCAGTCTTCACTAAAATCTCGATCAGCATCTTAGATAAACAGGCCTAAAACAACAAAATAAATATTCTGTAATGGTTTTTAATAGATGTTTGAAAATACAGGGGAGTTTTTTACAAAAATAGGGAATTTTATAAGCTTTTTTATATGAAATTATGTACGTATATCATGAAAAACTTTTTCTCCATTTGTTTTGGACACTTTAGGGTTTTATTTTAAACTTAAAAAACTTATTACAGGAAAAATCAACTCAAACCACAACAAAAAATAATCCCAAGCAGCATTTATCTGACCTAAAAGTAAATCTGACGTAATGCGACGTTATTTAAAGTCTAAATTTAAGTCATTACTTCGTCATTTGGTAAAACACGTCGCTTTTATATCAAAACCAGTGTTGTTAAGCGTAAGTCAGTGTATTGAACGACCCGTTATATACACAATTTTAAAAAAGTCGTCCATGGACCTGTAATGTGTGGGGCGCAGCACTTTCGCGAACCTTTTTTGTGAAAACGCGGGAAATGATTGGGAAAATATTTTTACTTTTTCGTTTATTTGTCAAACGACAACAAAAGTAAGGTTAAAAAAAAAGTTACCCAGGGCGAAACATCGTTTAATCATTTCTCTTTTCGCTTTGGTCCTGTTCCTTGTGGGATGCCCGTCCAAGTTTGAATTTTCGTTTTTTCCACCCAAGATCTTTTGATCATTTGTTTTTTAGTTTCTTTTCGGTTGAAGTAACTGATTTGGAGGTTTATTGGAGGTAATTGCCTTAGGAGCATAATCCTACTGGAAATATTAACACGCCAGGACGAATCCGTATTAGATAACTTTTATAAGTACCAGTGCGGAACGATGCCTATTTATGAGTGATTCAAAGTTGGAAATCAAAGTGTATGATGGTTTTTAATGATGTATGGTGGAAGGCGACCAGTGAAACCACTGATGAGCCCACGCTGGTTACCCAGGGCGAAATATCGTTTAACCATTTATCTTTTCGCTTTGGTCCTTTTGGTTCGTTATTTCCACCTAAGATCTTTTGATAATTTGCTTTTTAAAAGTAAGGTTATCTGTGCGACTGACCTACCAATCGAACACGTCTGCTAACCGTCAAATACTCAGACGCTAATGTTATATAACGAAAGTTGGAGACTCGGTCCGAATTAGTCAAATTTTAGTGCAAAATAGGTAAGTCAATTAAATCCGCCATTCTCAACAACATCGCCTCTATCGGCCATTACGAAAACATTTTTTGTTTTACAAATTTTTACCCAGATTAAAAACGCCATTCAAAATTAATAATTATAATTTAGAGTCCGGTTAAGAAGTAAATAGACCAGCTAAGCAATGTAAGTAGAAACCAATTTTCGTCTGAAGCCCGCTTACTTAGCTCGCGATTGGTTTGCCGTGTGGAGTCATAGGCGCAGACGCTCTAATCAGTTTATTGCACTTTGGGTCTTGTTGTCTCTGTGTTTTTTCAGTTATTGTTTTATTTAAATTATCATCGGCGGTTATAAAAATGTTTCGAGTAGAAAAAAATTCATTAAAATTAATTGGAAAGTCCCTGATTTTCACAAGAAATGTGAAATAGCGAAATTTTTTCTTAAATCTTGAAACGTCAAAAAATTAATGACTCCAATAAACGTTAAGTAATTTTCCACAAAATTTATTTGAAGCATTTTTTGATTAAGTTGAAAGGAACGGCTCAGTTTTGTTCCGCGTTTTACACCTGTATCCTCTTAAATAAGTACAATTATTTTTTTGAAAAAGGAGGAAAGGTCAAAAATTAAACAAGTTGTTATTCATAATATTATCATTTTATTTGAGAACTCATGAACTAACCCAATTCAGTATTGAAATGTATAGTATGTAAATAAATTATTTGGGAACTCAACAACACATCAACTAAGCAAATTCAAAATAACGGCTTGCAAATAATATTTTTTTATCATTTTATATTTCTTCAACTTATTAATTTATTTTAAACGGCAGTGACGATACGTCCGCCCCTGCCTCAAACAGAGACAACAAGCGAACGCCGCGCATCGTCTCTGCTTGTCGTGGCCCATTTACTTAATAATTGAACACACACCACACCACTTTCAAAACAAAATAACCAAAATACAAATAATTTAATTTTTAATATTTTTTACTTTATATTAAAGCATTAATTCTCCAGCCGATCGCCTTTTTTTGGCTTCCTTCCGCAAAAATTGCATATTTCCTGCATTTTAAAAGTATTTAAAAACAGGTTATATTGTTCTCCAAAATAATATACTTTTATAAGTACAATTTACGTTCATTTGCGGGCAGTGATAAGTAATTTTTAGTTGAGAAAATCAAACATTAAACAACGTTGGCAATTGGCGAAAAATCACCCCTAATAAGGTTTATTTACTGACATACTGACTTCGAGGCGACTTGAATCTGTATTCCCCATTTAGGCATAAACAAGGGTCGACAATAAATCGAAAAAAGGTTGCTGGCTGACGCCGGGTCACTTAATCGCTACGTCTCGTCTGCATAGCGTAAGATAACATCCAAATGCTGCTTGGGATAGCTTAAAAGCAGACAACACCAAGATAGTGGCCGTGGTTTATCGAAATTTTCTCTTAGTCACAAATTTGTCACAGCTCAGTTTTCGAGATATTAAAAAAAATAACGTTAAATAAAATGACGGTAAAAAGCAGATTTGTTTGAATATCTCGAAAACTAACCTTTGACAAACTTGTGGCTAAGATAAAGTTCAACTACTAAGAGGACTGGAACCTTTCACGTGGACGATAATACAGGAACGTTTTACCACTTCACCACTTTAATACATAGGTCCTTTCCCTTAAATTCAGGGGTATAATAATGAAAAATAAACTATTAATAGAATCAACTATTATGATGTAATACATATAGATAGGTTATTTAGGAGACATAGATTTAAGGTTCACCTTCAAAATTCTATGACCTTTTACCCGGAAATAGTGCTTCAAAATTAAAAGATATCTTAGGAAACCTTAAGGATAAAATTAGCACATTTGATAAGGTATTTACGAAATTAGCTATAATTAGTAGTAGTACCCGGTGAGACCATTTTTGGTCTATATCGACTATGTGCTCCCTTTTCGCTAACCCCGGATTTACCCGTGCACCATACCGCAAACTACAGTGGACCGCCGGCTTCACACTCCCTCCGAAGGTTGATCCGGGTGAAATGTCTCTTAGGGAAAATCTGAATTTTCTAACCCTTCTATTCTAAAAATCTAAACAAAACCTTGCGGAAATGCATCGTTTTCGAGAAAAATTAAAAAAACCTTAGCACACAGGGGAAATCTGATACAAAAAAAAATGATAACGATTTTACAATCTAGGCAAACTCTTTACTTTAAAAAACAGTAGCACACAGGGGAAATCTGATACAAAAAAAAATGATAACGGTTTCATGATCAAGACAAAGAAACGTGTTTAGTGAATGCTATTGACACTTGCGGAAATGTTAATTTATGAAAATAATCGAAAAAAAGCGACAAAAATATAATCTAAAAATATAAAACCATGATTATTTGTAGGTATCCGATGGAAATAAGTTAACATATTAAATTTTCAAAATTCTCTTGAACTATATCTAAATATGCCTATATTTTTTGTGATAAAAAATAGGTATTGGAACAAAAAAACCCAACCCAACCCACACAGATATTTTTCAAAGGAAATAATATTCCGCAGTCGGACTTGACTTTGCAGAAAAACCATGTGAATATTTGTGGAGGCGATATTGCAAAAAAACAATCTTGACCGTATGGAAGAACTAATTAAATGTATAAGATTAAAATATGAAGATTTTCGTGATATATAAAAATTTTGTATTTACTTATTTAAATATTTTTTTTGTATAAATGAAAATTTCCGCAAGAATTAAAGTATGCCCTTATTTTGCCTACTAAGACCACTACAATTTCATACTTAGTTTTTTAGTCCACCATATGCTATGGGGGACTATTAAAATCGTGAAATTTTGACTTTTCTTAATTTTATCAAAAATGAGTACACTAAGTTTTGTTCATATTCGTATCCCTCCTGCATCATTTATGTTAATTTCGTGGGTTATGGGATTTTGGCAATTGAAACAAGACAATTTTTTTTTTTGCTTTGGGACGTTTCGCCTCTATATTGAAGCTTTTTCAACCCTAAAGACAGAACACAAGCAATTAATTAACCTAAAAACAATAAGCAAAAACTCTTTTGTTCTTTGTTTCATTAACAAGGTTGTAACGAAGAAGTATGAAATAAAGCACTAGAGAAAACTTTTTTTCAAAACTTACTTCAGAAAAGCTCGTCAAAAAGCCTGTTGGTATGGGATCACCATCACTTTGTCCTTGGTTGAACCCCATTTTATTATTCAATTTTAAAAGCAATTGGCAAAATTAGAAATGCACATAAACAAGGCTTGCACCTTCCACCTGTGCTAAGCTGCATTGGTTCTCCAGGGTATAATTTGGCGAAATACTTACACAAGGTACTGTCTCCCCTTACAAACACTTTTCATTACAATATTACAGATTCTTTTCAATTTGTAGAGCTTATCCAACAAAAAACTATTCCAGAAAATTATGTGTTAGTTTCTCTGGATGTTGTGAGTCTGTTTACAAGTATTCCTAAACAACTAGTTAAAATTTTAAGAAATAAACAATATAGATACATTTCTAACTACACAGATATCTCTAGGCAAATGTTACGTTATTGGACATTATTGATTTTTGTTTTGACACAAGTTACTTTACTTTTCAACAAAAATTTTACCTACAAAGAGATGGCACTGCAATGGGCAATCCAGCAAGCCCGATCATAGCTAACTTAGTTATGAACTTTGTTATAACTGAAGTGTTGCAGCGCTTACCATTTGACATTCATTTTTTCTATATTTTTGTAGATGACTCTTGCTTAGCTGCTCCAGCTGATCAACTGGATTTACTTTTAGATACGTTTAATAGCTTTCACCAGTCCCTACAATTCACTATGGAAGTGGAGAATGAGGGAAAGCTTTGTTTTCTGGATACTGTAGTATACAGGGAACCAAATGGTTCAATTTTAACAAACTGGTACTCAAAGCCTACAAGCTCAGGTAGAATTTTAAACTTTCATTCAAATCATCCATTCACAAATAAGGTAGGTATAGCCAGTGGTCTCATGCATCGAGCGACTAAGCTAAGTAGCCCAAAATTTCATATTGAAAATATAAACAAAGTAAAGATACTTTTAAGAAATAACAATTACCCTATGAACTTCATTAATAGATCAATCCAAAATTAAAAAAAAAAAATAATGGATCCTCTAAAACTACAAATGATAAAAAATATTTTAAGTTTCCTTACATAGATGGCTTGTCTCAACAAATAAAACGCTGTTTCAGAGATACTAACACGGAACTTGCTTTTTACAATATCAAAACAACTCGATCTTTCTTTACAAAACTTAAAGACCCCACTACTCTAAGTAAAAAGTCTAATCTTATTTACTGCATACCGTGTGAGTGTGACAAGTTTCATATTGGACAGACGAAACAATATTTAAAGAGGCGGTTACAACAACATAAAAACGATTGCAGAAATGATAAAATGTATGACGCAGAAAAAACTGCGCTCTCTAAACATTATTTTGAAAAGCAACATAGTTTTCAATTCCAAAATACCACTATTCTGGATAGTGAACCTAATTACACAAAAAGATTACTCAGCGAGATGATTCAGATTCAGTTATATGAGTTAATATAAGAACAGATGTGAGGGGTCTCAGTACTTTGTATTGCAATTTACTAAATAAATACAAAACTAATTTAGGTACCTGATTTAATAATGATCAAATCAAATCAAAAACAGACTAAAGTGTGTAACTACCTAATTTACGTTTAAATTGAATGCACCTATTGGCCAACGAAAAATTCAAACGCTTGAACTAAAATTCAACTGACCGAAAAGTAAATTATGCCACTAACCATAAGGTATTATAAATATATAAAAAAAAAAATTTGGAATTTTTGCCAATTGCTTTTAAAATTGAATAATAAAATGGTGTTCAACCAAGGACAAAGTGATAGTGATCCCATACACACTACCAACAGGCTTTTTGACGAGCTTTTCTGAAGTAAGTTTTGAAAAAAGTTTTCTCTAGTACTTTATTTCATACTTCTTTGTTACAACCTTGTTAATGAAACAAAGAACAAGAGTTTTTGCTTATTGTTGTTAGGTTAATTAATTGCTTGTGTTCTGTCTTTAGGGTTAAAAAAGCTTCAATATAGAGGCGAAACGTCCCAAAGCAAAAAAAATTGTCTTTTTTCAATTGCCAAAATCCCATAACCCACGAAATTAACATAAATGAGTACACTAAGGTTCCAAAACCACTTAATCGATGAAAAAAAAAAGTTGCCTGTTATTATTATTTTATTATTATAAAGCATTTTTTGTAATTTTCTTTTTTTATATATATATCCAATATACAATATTAACTATTTACAATAAATACCCAGTATACCCCACAAGAGAAAATCTCGCGCGTGTGAAATTATACTATTCAGCATTTAAAGTAAGCTAGCTACCTAAAATTATAACTAGATTGTACTAAATTATGCTTAAGTTTAGGTTTTAAGGTGGCTAATCCCGGATTTGCCCGTGCACCATACCGCAAACTACAGTGGACCGCCGGCTTTACACTCCCTCCGAAGATTGATCCGGGTATGTCAGTATATACACGATAACTTAAGAACGCCTCAATCGATTTTAACGAAATTTGGTACAAAAATCTTCTATCGGCTGACCATGAACTGATTAACTTTTGGGTAGGGTGGTGGGGGGTTGAAGAGGGGAAAAGGGGGATAAAATATTTTAAAAAAATGTAACTTTGGAACAAAAGCAAGTAGCTATATACGGTTTCCAGATTTAAGTTTCCATGAATATGGACTACAAATTTTGTTATAAGTCCAAATGCTTTAGTTTCCGAGTTATTTGACAAAAAGTTAAAATATATTAAAAAAATCATAACTTTAGAAATAAAGCAGCTATTAATATGCAGGTTTCAGATTTTGGTTTTCGTAAATATTACCCAAAAATTTTGTTATAAGGTTCAAATCTTTCCAAGCTACAGTTTTCGAGATATTTTCATTTCCTTTCAACATAAAATAATTGATTGAATCTTGACTATCCGTGCTTTCTACTACCAATTTTTTGTAAATGATTTCTTAATTTTTAGTAAAATACGATAAAATATCAAAAATTAAAATTTTCAACTTTTAACTTATTTTCGCAAAATTTGTCTAAGTACATTTTATTGCCCATTATTAACAGCATATTAGACTGCAGTTAGTTTTGCGCTAATAGATTTCCCTCCCATTTTTTTCAAAAGAATGTCTAACTTTGCATATTAAATATTTCGTTTATAATGCATTTCCGCAAGAAACGAATAACGTTGCGTTGATTAGGACCGTCAGTAAATTATTTCAGTATGCTTAGTTTTTCCCTACAAGATTTCCCCTAAAGCCGGTGATCCTGCTACATGTTAGACTTGCATCTATCTAACACCGCTATCGTCCCAGATGTGGTTGTAGACGATGGACTTTTTTCCATTCAGCACAACAGTCGCGATCACCTCTCGAGTTTGCTGGTCCCATCCTCATGCCCCGCTCGACCCAACCACGGTTCCTGGTCTGCTTTCGGTGTGACGCCAATTGAGTTGAGATATTGTTTTGGCATTGTACGCACGCATGATGTTTGTACCTTTTTCTGAAACTGTTTGCTCTCTAATGACTGATCCGGGTTTCTCCTCCACATGAAGTGGCGACCGTACCACTGGATCATGTCTGCCCAAACTAGACATTCAGTTAAGGAGCACCTTGCGCACATCAAGGTTAGATAAGTCTAGTGCAGCGATCATGCTTCATGATCACTCCTTTAAATTAAAAAAAATATTGATATTAAGCGTTGGTCCCATTTTAAATACTTGGGAATTTATGTAGGCTATGTAACAAAAAAGATTAGATCGCTTTTACCTTTGTTTCGATCGTATAAGATATATTTTCAATTGATCAATTAAAAACATTATATTACGCACAGCACAGTCACACCTCACATATAGGCTGATAGCAGGTCCACGTAGCTACACCCCGCATTCGAAATATCAAAATTAATACGGGGGTGCAGCTGCATGTGCAGTCCCACCCCGCATCCATTAATAATAACGGTACTCTACAAAAAAGTATGTCAAAATTACGGGCTAATCATCTACGCCAGTTTTTTTTTTAAGTTTAAAATGCGGGGTGCAGCTGCATGTGCAGTTCCACCCCGCATCCGTTAATAAATAATAGCAGTACTCAAGAAAAAAGTATGTCAGAATTACGTGCTAATCATTGCAAAAAAAATTTGGGCTTATGCCTTCACTTAATTTTTTATGTTGTTAGGAAATGCATCCAAACCAATTATATCTCTAGGAGTTTTGATTTTTAAATAAGTAAATCCCCTCCTTACCCCCTCGGTCACCTTTCACCAACGTAGTTTTAGAAAATTGCATTATAACCGGAACTCAACGCATACCACATTTTAAGTTGATTGGAGTTAGTCAAAATTGACTAACAAGATTTGACTTGTCAACAACCTATAAAAAACATAGTGAAATTCAATAAAAGCTTGTCAAAATGAGGTAAGGGCATGAGCCCATTTTTTTTTGTCACAGATGATTAGCCCGTAATTCTGATATACTTTTTGTTTCGGTACTGCTATTATTAATGTGTGCGGGTTGGGGCTGCACATGCAGCTGCACCCCGCATTTTAATTTTTAAAAAAATCAGGTAAGGGCATGAGCCCAATTTTTTTACAGCAGATGATTAGTCCGTAATTCTGACATACTTTTTGCTTCGGTACTGCTATTATTAATGTGTCAACAACCTATAAAAAACATAGTGAAATTCAATAAAAGCTTGTAAAAATGAGGTAAGGGCATGAGCCCAATTTTTTTTTGCCGCAGATGATTAGTCCGTAACTCTGACATACTTTTTGTTTCGGTACAGCTGTTATTAATGTGTGCGGGCTGGGGCTGCACATGCAGCTGCACCCCGCATTTTAATTTTAAAAAAAATCAGGTAAGGGCATGAGCCCAATTTTTTTACAGCAGATAATTAGTCCGTAATTCTGACATACTTTTTTTTAATGTGTGCGGGGTGGGGCTGCACATGCAGCTGCACCCCGCATTTTAAACTTAAAAAAAAATCAGATAAGGAGATGTGCCCAATTTTTTTGGCGCAGATGATTAGCCCGTAATTAGCGCATAACTTTGACATACTTTTTTGACATACTTTTTTTTGGGTACCGTTATTATTAATGGATGGAAACTTTAAAAAAATTGCATTAGATAATTAGCCCCTAATTCCGACATTACAAAAATTTTGCTTTTTCGAATGCGGGGTGTAGCTAGCACTAAAAATTATTTTCAGAAAAGATCGCCTGTATCCAATAGAAAGACTTTTCTCGGACACAAACATTTTTGTCACCTTCTTAGAACTGCACAGTCATTTTCTATATTTAAAAAGAGAATAAAATATTATTTATTAACAAATTCAAGAATACAAATACACCTAATGCTCGACTAAAAAAAATAATTTTTATTTATATATTCATTCATAAACTTTAAATTATTTTAATTTTCGTAATTTACATGAAAATTAATTTAGTTTTAACTATTTGCCATTTTTCTTAGTTTTATAAGTATAAGGGTAAGGCCTAATATTATTTTCTTTACATCCATAAGAATTTTTTTTGTGATTACTACATACCTTAGGCCATATTTAGTACCCAAGCGCGAGATTAATCTTGTTGTCTAAATTTTTATTTATTGTGACTGCTACTGTATAGGTACACACATTGTATAAATTTAACAATAAATGATTTATAATATTAATAATAATAATTTATTACAAAATTACATTAAAATCTGTAAGTAGTTAAGTAGTTATAGGAAATAGGTAGTAAACACCTGTCTCTTTTTCAAGCACTAGTAAACATGAAGGTGAGTAACCTATTAGAATATTTTGGAAACTATACAAAGGAAACTTTTCAAACTTTCTATTCTAACATAAGTCCACGTAAACTATCTTTATGAAATACTCTCATATTTGCAGTGTTGCCATTTGCATGAAAACTTGGCAACAACCTTCTTATTTTAAATGGAAGACCCTGTATATTTTTGCAGTTCTGGATTCTACAAAATATTTCAGGTACATTTTATGTATAATGTCCTATACCTATGTTCAACTGTTTTTAAAATATTGACAGGTGAAAATTGACATTTTTTAACTTTGACAGCCCGTAACATTGAAACGGTTAAGGATAGAGCAAAACGGTTTTTACATTCCTATCTTGGTTTTTCACAAGGTATCGTCTTATACTACTTTTAAACCAGGGTTAACTAATCTTGGGATATTTTAACCCTAGGGTTAGATACAAAAGAAGTGTGGAGAGTGATAAACATAAAGATTTGGAGAAGTGGTAAAACGTTTTTTAAATAATCAAGTTAAAGATTACCCTTACCTGTCTTTGGGTGTTAACAGCGAAACCTGCAGATACTTCTGTACCTTGTACTTGTCCTGCACGGCATGTTGCGCATGTGACGCTGCTCCCTTGAACATTCCGTGTACAAATTCGATGCATGGTCTCAGCTGATCTATTTCGTAGCCGGTTGTACTGACAAACTCCTCACCCCAAACCTAGACGAAAGCTAGATTTTTATTTCGATAAAAATGAATCTTATATACTACCAAGCAAAAGCCTTCATCGGTAAAAATACCACATTTTTTTAATCTGTTTCGTTGACACTATTTCTAAATCCAGGTACCCGCAAAGATACCTCTACCTGTGGGAAAAATTTTGTGGCATTAGCTCAAATAATTATTCCGCTTACTTGTTAGTCCAGTGCACTTTTTTTGAACGAGTACCAGTTACGAGAGGGCCGTCATCAATAAATAAGCATTTTGTTAATGCATTTTTAAACCACTCAAAAACATACACTGTAGAAAAATAAAGTTTTTGCCACTGATAGAGCGAATGCCACAGCATAAAGGATACCCCCCCCCCCCGGTACGAGCATATTTTTTTACTTTTCAAGTACATCATATACCCAGTGAGTTCCGGGGGAATCCATGCAAAAAAAAAAGTTGTAAAATAAATAAGTCACTACGGAAACTTATAGAAGATAACGTGTTCTTTAAAGTCACTCGTAAAAATATCGGTTTATTAGTTGAATTTGAAACTTTAACGAATTGGATGACTTCCTGTCGCACCTTTGATTCTTCCCTACAAGGGTACTCACTTAGTTCCGCCCCCTCTCCATAAGAATTACAGACTAAATTTTTTTTTGTTGGTGTTATATAAAATGAGCGCCATTTTCTTCCGCCCCGTTGCATTTTTTTTTAACTAACCTTCCTCCTCTTGTAATAAACAAACTGTCTGCCAAACTTTCTAACATCGGACAATTAGTTTAAATACTGTGCCTAATTCAATTAAATCAGACGGCAACATCAACAAAAAAATGTTTTACAGAAATTCCAACGGTGCGGGGGGTGGGCAGTTCATATCAGTGGCCCATCATCTAAGGGTTGCGCTGTTTTTAATGAATAAATATAAAAGGAGTGTGATTTGTTACCTGAATAATAAGCGAAAATCGCCCTTTTTTCGGTCCAAATCACTTTTTTTCAATCACAAATTCTACTCAGGAAAATTCTCGTACTATAGTTACGATTAAAAAACATTCCCAGAAATGCAAAAAACAAATAATGGCTTTTGCAACAATGAATTTTTCAGCAATTGTTGATAATTTCTTTCAATTAAAAAAAAATGAACAACCGATTACACCATCTATTTGTACGGAAAAAATACAAAGCAAGGTATCAGTATCGAACTGCGCATTTGCAGAATCGATATCGAACTTTCAATATCCTATGCTGAACGTTTCGTTGCTGCACTCGTAGGGTATCGTTATCCCTTAACGCATTCAAACCAATTTGGCAAACCAAAGCGGCAGGCGTCATTGAGCGCGCTCTAAAGCGTTCAGATTAAACACTGGGTGAAATTTCCCCGCGTTCAGATTTGATAAAAATATCGTACGCCGATTCGCCTTTTACGCCCTACTCTAGGAGGTGGTTGTAAATCCCTCGACTTGCGCAGTAGGTTTATAAAAGGTTACTTTGTTTATACGGGCCTCTTAAAGTGCTTTTATATTAATAAAAATGTTGTCGTATAAACACCACTAAAATCGTTTTAAGCACCAACTCGATTTTTATTTTAAAGCGTTTTAGGGTCTTTATAAACACTTTAAAAGCGCATTTCTTCCAACCTAGAGAAATACTCGACCCTGGTTTTCCGAAAAATCTGTTATTAACTAAGTTGTTTTATTGTTTTTTCGTTAAACTGACATATTTAATGACATTTAATGAAGGAAGAATAAACTCTCAGATTTTATTTAAAACCATCCTTATATAAAAGCGCTTTTAGGTGCGTATAAACGTAAGTGAAACCAAATTAAAATCAACCTTTTCAATTATTTTTAATTTTGAACATTTTCGATTTGTTTTAGTATATTGTTTACAAGATTGGTGAGCGAAAATAATGGAAGAGAGGCTGTGGCATTTCCAATAAATAATCAAACTATAGTTTTTTCAGAAGTTGATATTGAAATGAATGAAAACTAAAATAAATTATTGAGGTTATTTTTTGTTCGTTCGTCCAGTTCGTTCACATTAACCCATCGACGTTGGCGTCAGCATATTTTGGACGTTCCCTATCTAAGGTTAGTACAACGTTCGGCGATTAATCCACGACATCATACGGCAAGATGTATCGCCCGACATACCGTTGGAATAGGATCCCAACGTTGAGAAAACAAAAATGTACACAAGAAGTTTTTAAATCCTTTGGAGAGGATTTTCGATAATTTTTGTGACATTACTACAGAAAATTAAACACCAGCATTCAATTTTGATTGTACTCTTATTTAAAAAAAACCGCATACATGTATTTTTCCCTATATCTCAAACGACTTTTTATTAGTGTATACTCAAACACAACACCAGCTTGCAATGCCTGACAGTGGTATTACGATGACGTTAGGTCATGTTGATAAAATCAAAAATAAAAAGGCCTCTAAATCAAAAAAATGCCTTAATTTAAAACAAATAACCTAATTACCCGACTAAGCAATGCAAAGGAGGGTTTTGAGCTTAGTTTCTTGCTTCCAAAATCAATGTTTTTATCTCGGATATAATTATTTAATGATACCAAAAACAGCAAGTAAATATATTTAAAATAGACCAATCGGATTAACTCATTTAGCGAAAAAAAAAAAATATTTTTTCGTTTTTTATTTTTCATTTGCCCAAAAATAATTGCATTGTCACGAAACTTGGTAAAAATGTAACTATCTGTGTCCTTAATGCCTACCATTTCTTTTTAGATAAAAAGGTTAAACATTTTTTGAAATATTAATTTTTTTCGGTCTAAATCACTTTTTTTCAATCAAAAATTCTACTCAGGAAAATTCTCGTAGTATAGTTACAATTAAAAAACATGCCCAGAAATACAAAAAACAAATAATGGGTTTTGCAACAATAAATTTTTCAGCAATTGTTGATAATTTCTTTCAATTAAAAAAAAAAATCAACAACCGATTCCACCATCTATTTGTACAGAAAAATACAAAGCAGACGTTTTAAATAAAGTCGCTTTCTTCTTCATTAAAATCGTTTTCGAATAGCTGATCAATGTAATGTCATTCATCTTGCCTTACAGTTTTCTAAAAATTAAAACATATATATTGTTATATTAAAAAAACCATTTGTGCATTTTTTTTTAAACGCAAATAAAACAACTAAGTTAACAATTTTTTTTTCCGGTTTAAAATAAGATTGATTTACTTAGTATTTAAAATTGTTCTAAGGGTATGTCTAGGACAAACATTTTCAGACTGTCATTTGTTTAAAAGCGCTTTAAGAGTACCATATAAACAAATAATTGTTTGACCTAAAACTTTATTTTTGTGCAGTATTGCTATAAAGATCTTATGTATTTCGATTAATAAAGTGTCATACATAAACAAAAATTGTTTGTCGTAGAATCGATTTAAAAAAATTGGCAATTTAAAAAAAATCAAGAATCGATTACACCATTCAGTTGTACGGGAAAAATGCAAATACATTATTTTTGTTTAGTATTGCTATAAGCTTACAATGAACTTTTTTTGATCATTTTAGCAAATATGTATTTTTTATCTAAACTGCTTTCCTTCAAAAAAAAACTTTTTTATTACCTTTTTTTGTAAACTGAAATTCATAAAAGTGAAATTTATAAAAATTGTAGATCTTTGCACAGTCTAAAACTTTTGCATTGAAGTTTTTACTCTATGACATTCAGTTTTGCCGGAAATTGCAATAATACCACTTTTCTCCCCCTTTCCCCCACCAAATCCACCTCGCAAGAGTCCCACTCACGCATTTAAAAAAAAAAACGGTTATTAGAAGTCCCCTTACGATTTCCACTCATCAAAATGCTGTTAATTTGTTTTTATTATTTTCTCTCTAAATGAGTTAATTTGATCGGTCTATTATCCTTATTTTATTATTACACATCGAAATCGTCGTGTGACATTGAGGATTAATTGGAAAAATCCATTAAGAAAGGTTTTGATTAAAGTGAGATATAACCCCATTTTTAATATGCTCTAAAGAGTGTTTACCATTTAAACCCAGCATATGTTTAATTTTTCTTTCTAAATTGAAATTTCTTAAATCCAAAAGAGGTTTGTGGTTAAGATGATTATTCACTAAACAAATTAATTAAAATTATTGTTATAAATCACACTATGTCCAAACTCAAGGAAAGTTGGTTTAAAATGCTTAACACAAAAAAATGTCACTTAAAACTTATGTAAAATACGCTAAACCCTCTTAGTAAATCTCACTGTAAGTGACTATTATTTCAATAAATACCTCGATACAAAAAAAAGTCCGACGGCTACCTCCTTTGGAGTTCTTATTTTGAAAAGATACATAATAAAAAAATTCATGCGGAAAGCTATCATAACACTGCTTACCTCTTCATCTAGAGTTTCCTGGGATATGATTATGGCGCTGGCCGCTAAAGCCGATGGCAGAAATTCCAGGTAGTTTTCACCTTCAAGCATAGAGAGTTCGCAGAGGAACTGTAAGAAATAAATAGGATAGTTACTATACAAATATTTAAAATGTCTTGTACTTAAAATAAGTTTGTTGTACAAAACGAAAATGGTCAATTGAGAAAGTGGTGGTGTGGCCACATTCTTAGTTGGCTGGTTGTATCGTATCGCGCGGTGTTGCCGCGATAAAGATATTGTTATATACCGAATATACCACAATAAAGCGTAAAAAGGTAAGACTATTTATGAACCTACAAAGAAAAAAAAAAGAATGTTAAGTTCCAAAAAACAAATGGTTGGCTAAGTAACGGCAATTTGACTTACCATGGCAAGATTCTTCGCTTTATCGCTAATTTTGTTGATGGTGCACATAGCAGTGATGAACGATAGTGGCGTAGGGACTGACAGGTCGAAGTTTAGTACTTTTAGAATAAGATGTTCCATTCTGATAACTTGTCTTTTGGTGTATGTGTCGTCTGTAATGTAGACGAACTCTTCAATGTTGGGACAATAGATTTCTTCGTATTTTCTGGAAAAAAAACATATAGCTCCAGAATCTGTAGAACTTTATTAAAAAACCCCTAGCTCTGTATAGCTTAAGACTGAATAGAGGGTTTTTTGCACTTTCTTATTTATTATGTTTATATATACATAAAAGCGCTTTTATATAAGGACGGTTTTAAATAAATAAATAATAAATCGCTTTCTCCAAGGGTTTATACGTCGTCCTTCATTAAATATGTCATTTTAAAGGAAAAAGAAATAAAACAACTTAGTTAACAACCGATTTTTCGGATAACCAGGGTGGAGTATTTCTTTCGGTTGGAAGAAATGCGCTAAAGCGTTTTTAAAGTGTTTATAACGACCCTAAAATGGGTTTTTAAGCGATAAACCACTTTCTTAAATCGCTTTAAAATAAAATCGATTTAGTGCTTAAATCGGTTTTAGTGCTTAAATCGGTTTTAGTGCTTAAATCGGTTTTAGTGCTTAAATCGGTTTTAGTGGTGTTTGTACGACAACATTTTCAAACTGTCCTTATGTAAAAGCGCTTTAAGAGGCCCGTATAAACAAAGAAATTGTTATTGTTATTCTTCGTTGACGCAGTAGCGATCTGACAACCTGTTATATTTAGTTACGAAAGTAGAGCGTATCGTTATTTTTTTATACTTTTTTGGGCAAAGTTTACTTCGGATTTGTACGTAACATATCGTCGCCCTAGATGTGAATGGAACTAATCCACATAACACTACTTTGGAGTAAAATGAGATTAAACATTTTTTGTAGCATAAAAATGGTTATGTTTTTGTTCGCTATCATAAAAAAAAAAGTAATAGGTAAAAAAGCAAACGAAAGTTAGAGCTTTTGTCAACATAAAATTTGGACATTTTAAAGTGGTTGCTATAATTAACTCAAATTTTAATATTTTGTGGATGATGATGAAGTTAAGCGGAGCAACATGTTTTTTTGTTATTGCAAATTATACATTTTTATTGAAACGTCCCACACTGGGTTTTTGCCGATTTTCTTTGAATTTTAGAAAAATTATCAAATTTTGTTTTGTCCACGTACTAAAAAGTGGTTGAATTAAATCAAGCAAGTTACACAAAAAGAACGTCTTTGGTTTTTACACCGTCGCGTCGGGTGACTATAAAAAGAAAAGGCACGGCATAGCGTGTATCATTAAAAATCTAAATCCCAACAAGAGCAAAACGCTGCACGTCATCCTTTTAGTCAAGAAGTCAGTTTTTATATATTTCTGAAGCAGGAAACATCGTCGACACAGCAAATCAATCTAAATCAGAGTCCGCAAAAAATGCACCATTAAATCCCAGGTGTATACGAGAAATTGAGAGAGATAAATATTTTCTAAAAATCAAAGCTTTTATCAACATCTAATCTGTTTAAAACTTTTAAAACTCTTTAACCTATGATACGAGATGTTATCTGTCGAACTTGCAAATAAATCAAAAGGGCATATTTCAAAATCGTGGGACCAATTGTGATTTAACAACGTTAAATCAGTCTTTTTTATATCAACAATCCATGTTTCCAAAAATTAAGTAACATGTCGGAGGCAAGAATTTGTTTCCTACGGCACAGTAGTGTGGACAGGTTTTGGTATAGTCCAGGCATGATCATGACATGATCTGTGGAACCGGGGAATTAAACTTTAGGTCTTTCCGGGGAATTATTGGGTTACTTACTTATCTGGGATTATTGTCTAAGCAATTGTTTAAATCTATGTTGCTCAAAGAGCCATGTATTAAAGGTATTTTCTAATCTAGATTTCGTACGATATGTAGGAAACAGACCAAGATACGGTATTGACAACTGCTTCAAAGTTGGTAGTGGGCGTCAGGCACTACCAAGGATGAAAGCAGTGCTAATTAATTGATTCTACTCTTGGTGTTGCAATAACGCGATCTAGATAATAGACAGAAGTAAATATTTCAACGCATCGGTATCGGTATACGTATCGCGTTCGAAATAAATCCAAAATACAATACATTTTTGACTTGCTCATGCCATGTTTCGAACGATGCCCGCTTTTTTGACGGGTGCGATGACACCAAAGCTGACAGCAATCGATGCGTACGGAGTGATGAACGTATCGTTACGTCCATCCCAACGCACGCATCGCAGTTCTGTCATCGCACCTTTCAAAAAAGCGGGCATCGTTCGAAACATTGCATAAACAAGTCAAAAATGTAGTGTATTTTGGCTTTATTTCGAACTCGATACGTATACCGATGCGTTGAAATTTTTACTGTAAGTGTCTAATAAGAAAATAACCTCGCAAAATATGACAAGAAAATTAAGAAGGGAGTTTCTTGCATTCTACATATTAGTTATTTCTAGTCTAGTTTTTCTACAATATGTAGTAAAAAAGACCTGGATACGGCATTGACAATAGTAAAGGTAGATTAATTAAAGTCAAGGTATTGCTGCAAAGTTGATAGTGGGTGTCGGGCACTGTCAAGGATGATAGCAATGCTAGTTACTAATTTTAGTTTTTTGTGTTGCAATAACGCGATCTAGATAATACGAAAATAATCTTTTGAAATAAGATAAGAAAAATAAGAAGTGACTTTTTTGCATTCTGTAATTTAAGTTATTTTCTAGTGTAGTTTTTCGACCATTGTTTGTAGGAAAACAGAGTATAGTAAGGGCAGATTAATTAAAATAAAGGTGTTGCTGCAAAGTTGGTAGTGGGTGTCAGACACTGCTAAGGATAATTAATTCTATTTTACTGTTACAATAAAGCGATCTGGATAATAAGAAAATAATTTCAGATTTCATACAAATTTAAAAAATTACCATGTTGGTAGATTCCTTTTGTTTTAATGCCGTGTACTAAATATTAAACAATTAATGAAATCTAAATAAAAATAAGTAAACAGTATAAAATCGGCATGTTATTTACGTGTGCAGTTAGGTAAAGCTAGATATTTTCATACGGTGTTTATTCGGGCAACCGGGAATGCTGCGTTGGGTCAGGTATTTTTCACAATTATTATAAGCACAAAATATACAATTGTGTTACATATTTTTTGTGCTACCAGTTGCTTAGATTGCGTATTTAAAAGAGATCAAGATTATTCAGCATAATAAAATTCTCTTCCAATTAAAAAACAAAAAAAGACCTTAAGAGAATAGAATAAACAACTTCTTTATCAGCTTTTAAGAATCTTGTATTAAGACGACACAACGTACAGGCCTGGCCAAAATAATATTGGTATTATTTTATTGTGGGTTAATTTCGATAAACATAATAACAACGATATAATAGACAATCACAGCTTGGCCTCCAACTATGGATTCTTAATATGGGACCCCGGTATTTCATTATTAAGTATTTTATTTTACTTACGAAGCAAGGAACATTGCAGCAGTTCCAACCAATTGCAACTTCGCCCTGACAACAGACATATAGCTAAGGAACCTGTAAAAAAAATATTGTCAATAGAGAGAAGTTGATAAAAAAATATCAGTCTTAATATAAAAGTAAATCTCGGGAAGACGACTGGAATAGAAATAATGTTACTAAGGTGGTAGAATTTATTAATGGCTAATAAACTAGACGGCATTTAGAATACATTGTGCCATTTATATGTCATTTTGACCGAGATGCAGTCTGCTTACCAAAAATGTCAATGTATATGATTAAAATGATAATCAACAGAAACAAATTGACTCTAACCTTAAATCTTAATTATTATTCCTTCTTGAAATCCGCAAGATGACGTAAACTTTGAATATATCCTTTCAACATTTCTATTGCGTTTAAGACCATTAATATCCTAAAACCTCATCTAGTGAAGGTTATGGACAAGTAGGAGAGGTTGTCAAAATCAGGGGTATACTCTCTAAGCTGTGCTAGTTGCCCTGCGACCTACGCAGGATAGACGGGGAGGAATGTTTTAACTAGAGTCCATGAACATTTTAGTTTTGTTAAAAAATATAAAAACACAGATATCACAGAGACAAAATCAGCGCTTTCTCAAGCTTGTTGTAGGCGAAACACGTGTCATCTACCAAATTTTGAATAAATTTGTATTTGAGACTTTATGACTTTGAGTTTCCCAATTTGAAGCATTTGAAATTCAAGTCTCTTTGAGAAAATGGACGACCCTTTTTAATATTAAGAAAAACCGACATATTTCTGAAAGATCAATTGGCAATTTTCAAAAAATATAAAAATATATTGGGTCATTATTTTCTTTTAATGTAAACCATAAAGTTTAAATTGACAGCAAAGGCCTAAAATAAAAGAAACAATTAGGCTCTTGATTGCTTTGTAATTGATCTTCCCAAGTTTAATATGCCTATCAGATAAAATTGAACACACCTGTCTATGAAATTTACCGCCAAATATAGCGTTTCTGTGTGTAACTTATACTCCTCTGCAACTTCTACCAGCCAGTCCACAAGAATTGTTCTCATGTTTGATGTGATGTCCGGTTGCTTTTTCATGTAACCCGGTTTGGCTCTGTTAAGTAACTAAAATAAGGATTATAAGAAAGGTTAGTAGTCTAGTTTCTTTTATCTAATAATATGTGGAAAATAAAATAAATCAATGTCAAAACTTACTTCATGTTCTCTTAAATACTGGTAGATATCAAGACGGTACTCTTCCACAGCAAAAAAGTCGGGTTTTTCAATTTCCTTTTCCCTTAGGTTAAGAATATTTTCAATGTTTTCGCAGCTCCTAAAAAAATACAAAATGAGTAACAACAAAATAGAACTAATATAGGTACTATTCATTTCAAGTTTTGCGGACCACAATCAAGATGGCGGTGTTCGGTTGAAATGTCCCACCTTCAACCAACCAATTAGTTTTACTCAAGAAAGAAAATAGGAGGCGGCCACAACGCACAATGTCGAGATTAGCCCGAGTGGCCATGTAAAATCATTCTTTGAATCGTATCCATTGAAGGGTGAAGGATCGAACCATATCAAATCGACCGGGCAATTGTTTCGACCATGTCCAACTTTGAGGATTTTTGGCACACCTAATCTACCTATAAAAAAACTCCACAATACAAAATTTTATAATTTTCAGACCGGTAGTTTTTGTTTTATGTATTTTTGAAAATCCCAAAATTGTTAATTCTGGTCCTTACAAGCCCCAACTAAAAGCTCAATGAAAACTATGGTAGCTACGAGATTGATTTTTACCTTGTTTTAAAGGTATTTAGAAATATTAAATGATCTACCACATGATATACTTTTTTTAAATTTATTGTTTGAAAGGAACTCGCTCACTTAGCATTGTAGATCTGTTCTCCCTGATCAACGTTTAAATAGACCTTTTTTTGATCCGGCCCACGATTTCAGAGATATATATGTTGAAAGTTGGAGGTATCAGATTTTAGGGATTTTTCACTAAAATCTGTTTTTTGCCTATTTTGTTGTATTCGAGCAGCTAACTTGCTACTTCCAGTACACCAGTTTTTAGGTAGAGTACCAGACTATTAAATGCAATTGTAAAAATTGACATATTTCATTAAGCCACTCTCAGTGGCGGCACAAACTTGAAAAGCGTAAAAAACATTTTTATCAAAATGCAATTTTTCGTAAAATCGCTGATTAAAAGAGAACAAACGGTGAAACATTTTTTATTTTTTGATAGGTTATAGAAAAATCTTCAGAGAAAAAAAAAGATAAGCTTAATATGTATAAGCGCATCACACTTTGTGAAAAACGCCCTGGAAAATTATCGGGTTATTGTCCCCATTTCTTCAGAAGGCTCAGCCGATTTTGACAAAAGTGGTACCGCTGGAGTGCTCAGAGGTACTATATATATTGTTGTTAATTTTTACCTCCCTAGCCCACATGACTAGGGAGGTTTTGTTTTCGTCAGAAAAAAGTTTTTGAGATTATTATTATTATTATTATTAGGCATTTATTGAGTATTATAATTTACAATCGATCAATAAAACAACAGTTAATATTTATCAATAAATACAAATTACCCCCCAAAGGGTATTCTCGTGCGTGGGAAAAATGACATATTAAATCCAAAAATTAACAATGCTGGCTTAAGGTAAAGTAAATACTAAATAACTAGAGAGTTTATCAAATAATACCATACATTCGTGTTTCTACGTGCGATGCTATTTTTCAAAAATTAAAAAAAAAAGAAAAAGAAAAATCTTCCCTAGCCAAAGGACTTTTACAACACATAGTTAAACGTCAAACCTCAGTTTAAACCACGGACTTTTTTACGTTTTACAGGTGCAGTTTACCAACAAAACTTCGGTTTAACCGTTACCGGCGGTCTGGGTGTTTGTTAAACTTCAGTTTAATAGTTAACGAAAGATTCTAACCTCAAAATAGTTATTAAAATTTACTTTTTGGTGAAAAAAACTGTAAATATTAATGAAATTGCTATGATCGATGACTTAGAATTTGTTTTTGATCAACTGGATGAAGATGATGATAGTTATACGACGATGTAGATTTTAAAAAGAGGTTTAGATTATCTAAAGACATGCGAAATTGAGCACGAGGAAATTCGACAAAAGTTGGAACATCCCACAGCAGTAAGTTTTATTTTCACAACAAGCTCACACGTATATATATATATATACACTGTATATTTTTGCGTTTCTGACGATTCTAAACATTTTTTGTTGTGGCGTCTGGTTGTATATCTGTCTGTAACCAAGGCTGACATCTCAAAAACTACTACTATATATGCTGGGTTTGGCTCTAGTTGGTGACATCTTAAAGATATGATTAAAATAATCAACCCTATATGCCAAGAAAATTTAGTCTTTTTAAACTAGAAAAAAACTTGTTGTGCTCCTAATCCTGCAGCTAATCAAACAGCTCTTCTTTTCTTCCTGGCCATGGTTTAACTGCGACTTATAAAATTGAGCAACTTCTTTACCAATGCTTTAATCCAAAGATTAAACTTAAGTTCAAACTATGGTTTAATCTGGAGTTTTACCTTTGGTTGTAAAATTAGCCCTTAATAACACTAATCATAAATAATCTGACTTTTAAAATGTCGCTTAATATACATTCTTTTCGTCAATTATTCCCTTGTAACATTGTGTAGATAAAAACTTTTAACCTTACGTTTAAAGTCTAAAATAGTGTTAGTTGTTCTAAGTAAATAAACGTTTTCATCGTGACGTCTGTCTGTCGGTCATTTAAATTGATATGCGACACCTTGCATTACATATCTTTAAGCGGGTCACCTGGATTGGGGAAAGGAGAGGAGGGGGGTCCGAAGCAGGAGAAACGGTATTGGGTGATCACTCTAAAGAAACCTAAGAAAAAACATTTATACTATCAGATGTCTTTATATTTTTTGTAAGTTATATCTCAAAAGTATAAAAAAAATGAAAGAATGGCGGCTCGCATCAGCCATATTGATTTTCGGCTGAGCCTTCTGCCCTCTAGCATGGCATACACATATTCATAGTAGAAATGGGGACAATAACCCGAGCATTTTCCAGGTTCACGGGCGTTTTTCACAAAGTGTGATGAGCTTATACATATGTAGATTATCTTTTTTTTTTCTCTGAAGATTTTTCCATAACATATCAAAAAAGAAATATTTCACCGTTTGTTCTTTTTTAATCAGCGATTTTACGAAAAATAGCATTTTGAAAAAAAGTTTTTTACGTTTTTAAAGTTAGTGCCGCCACTGAGAGTGACGTAAATGAAACATGTCAATTTTTCAACTGCATTTAATAATCTGGTAAAATCTGAAACCTCCTACTTTCAAAACCTATATCTCTGAAATCGTGGGTCGGATCAAAAAGAGGTTCATTTAAACGTTGATCAGGCAGAACAGATCTACAACATATGAAACGCCCAGCCCATTCCAACTGAAAGCCATTAGCAAAGCTAAGTGAGTAGGGTCCTTTTTTCAAAAAAACTAAACTTTGAAAAATCTCAAAATACCCTATTTTTAATTTTTTCAAAATAAATATATATTTTTCTTTGATGTTTCCTTAACATACTCACAAAATTTTAGGATAGGGAAATGATGGGTTCCATCTCGAAAAAAATAACCAAAAATGCCTTTATCAACTTTGGTTCATATTGGTATTTACAAACAGGGTGATATCTGTAAAACTATTATAGCTATCATATTGAGCGATAGCTTGTTTTAAAGGTCTTCCGAATGCCTATTAAATGATGTGCCACATGATATATAATTTTCAATTATTTTTTTTTCAGAATGGAAAAATATTATTTTTGAATATACGCTTTTCTTCGATTACGTTTTATGATATGATAATAGACACTTAAAGTAAATATTTCAACGCATCGGTATCGGTATACCTAAGGCGTTCGAAACAAAGTCAAAATACGCTACATTTTTGACTTGCTCTCGTTGCATACGGAAGGATGTACGTATCGTAACGGACCCACGAACGTACGCAACGATTTCAATCAGCAGTTCTGTCATCACACCCTTCAAAAAAGCGGACATCGTTCGAAACATCGCATAAACAAGTCAAAAATATGTGGTATTTTGTTAGGTATACGGATACTGATGCGTTGAAATATTTACTTTAAGTGTCTATTATGTGAAAATATTCACGTTGTGATATACTTTAAAAACTAACGAAACGAAGACAACGAGACGAAATATTTGAATTACGTTTTTATATGTTTTTCCCAAGTTTTACCAGATTTAAAGCAAAAAATTGATAATTTATCCAAAATATTTTATTTTTTCGATGGGTTAATATAAAAACAAAAAAAGACTTCAACATTTATCATCATTTGAAAGAGTTTGGGATTGAGGCAGAATGGCATTTTTTCGTTACTTCGCATGGTAAGAGTGCCTGTGTGTGTGTGTCAAACTTCAATATTAAATTAATATTAATTACAATTATAACTAATTATTATTATTATATATTTTATATATTATAATTAATTAAGTTAATCCAAATACAGCAACTGGAAGAACATATAATATTTCAGAAAAAAAAATGGAAGATTCTAATACTTTGCAAAAAAGAATAAATGAAAAATACATTAATTACAGATAATATATACCTGTGCTTATATTTTAGATATTTTTCTCGTTGGCAAAAAATCTCAGAAATAGACATTTTATTTTACATTGCCTTTAAAACATGTTTGTATTGCTCAAATCTGGAAGTAATCATTATCTTTTTTTAACTTTGTAGTTTCCTACCACATAATCAAGTTAAAACAAAATATGTACCTTCATAGAAAAAATATATTAAAATATTTAGATTTTTTTAAATTTTTTAATCTAAAAATATCAAATTCGAAAATTATGTATCAAGTAGTATACATCATTTAATAGGTGTTCAAAAGACCTTTAAAACAAGCTATCGCTCAATGTGATAGCTACAATACAATAAATTGATAAAAGCATTTTTGTTTTTTTTCAAGATGGAACCCATTTTTTCCCCATCCTAAAATTTAGTAATTATGTTGAGAAAACATCAAAGAAAAATATATATTTTTTTGAAAAAAATAAAAATAGGATATTTTGAGATTTTTTCAAAATTTAGTTTTTGAACAAATTTCAAAAGATAAATTTCCAAAAAGTATATCATGTGGCACAGCATTCAATAGGTCTTTGAAATACTTTTAAAACAAGGAATCACTAAATCTCGTAAATATTATAGTTTCCAAAATATTGAGCTTTTTGTTGGGGCTTGTAAGGACCAGAATTAACAAATGGTGTGTGTGGTCCCAAAATTCTAAAATTTTGTATGGTCCAGTTTTTTTGCAGGTAGAATAAGTGCGCCAAAAATCATCAAAATGGAGAGGGTCAAAACAGAAACCACCTTTTTTGTGGTTGATTTGATATGGTTACTTAATAAAAAGAACAAAAAGTAATTTTTACAAACAAAAGATATCTGAAGAGAAACACAATATAAAACACAACCAATGAAAACAAAACAAAAATAACAAAAATCGGAACAAATAATAGAGTTTATACGAAAACAATTTTAACAATTTTTTTATTAATGTTGGTTCCAATATGGCAAAAAACAGAAAAAAAATAACAATAATAACGATAACAAAACAAAAAAAGTATAACAGTCAATTTTAAAAAAAAGAAAAGAATTTCTTGTCCGTGAAAAATAAAAAGAAAGGTTCGTGGCATATCGGACACACAGGCCTCCAAGATCTAATGGATAGTCCAGAAACCTACAGGCCTGTTTCATCCTTGTTACCCTGATGATTCCTAACAAGGATGAAACAGGCCTGTAGGTTTTCTATCCATTAGAACTTGGAGGCCTGGTCATAATGAATTGAAAAGCAAAATGTGTGTCCGATAACAGTCAATTTTTCTCTTTTCAAGAACGAGTCAAGAAATAAAAGAATTAATACAAAGTTTAAAAAATGGCGCCAGTCCTGGGTCTGCCAAAATTAAAACAATAACCCCAAAGTTAATAGCGGATTTCATTGTGCCTCCTGTTAGTTTTATTATAAATAAAAAATTTGAGAAAGGACAGTTTCCTGAGGTGTTACGAAACATTAGTTATCGCAATATTTAAGCAGTCATATAAATTAATTTAAAAAAGAAAAACGATATTAACTCCAACAAACAGTTTGGCTCGAAAAAGGTGTATCTACGATGCGATATGTGCGCTTTTTAGAACGCCCTTTAGATTTCCTTCTAAAATATCATCATTACTATTACTATAGAAGTAGTCCATATTTGATTTTGTTAAACTATGTAACTTTATGTTTAGGGGATTCTACAATAAACCTTAGTAAAGCTAACTACAAAAGTTATTCTTCATGAGTATTTTTATTAAAAAAGTTAACATGTAAGACCCGAGTTATTACATGGCGACCCTGCCAGTTGGCAGCGCCATAAGTTTAAGTTTTGTGATGACGAATCGGCAACAACAAGTCAAGAATATTTGAATGTGCAGTTTTCTCAATACCTTAAAATAAGAATGATTCCGGGATAATGCTTTAAACAATCAGCGTACAAAATTTGATACAAATTTGATTAACCGTTTTTTAGATTAACTAATTGAAAGAAGTGCATTTTTTATGCAATTTCAACCTTAACAAGGATGCTTAAGTAAATTTTGCATTATTTATTTTTATCTATCAATTATTGTATAGTCGTATTTAACAATGTTTTGTAGTTTCAACTATTTTTTAGTAGACATTTTCTTTTTCTTTAGAAGTTTGCATAACAAGTTCTATTGTAATTGTTAAAAATTCCAGTTAGCACAGACAAGATCACTTGAGCTTATGTGCATATAGTTTTAACATAAACAATTTTGTACTTTCTAATGGAAAAAAGAGTGTTTATTTGTTTATTTATACAGCCAAATATTAAAACTTTACTCACTAAAACAAACAAACCCTTGCTAATCCACTGATATATTAAAAAAAATTGCGGTCTTGGACTCTCGCGAGTTTTTTGAGAAGCAACATGTTTTTGTATTCCCAAAATGTTAAATTCATACCTGTCAACACTCATAGGCGTCAAGATAGGACTCGATAGAGATTCATCTTCCATAGCAGACTTGTTTGCATCGTCTGTTTGGGCAAGTGTCGGCAGGATACCTTGCCGCTCCATCTCCGCCACCTCGGTTTTTGTAAAAAATCTGTCGTCTGCGGTTCCTAAACAAAAAAAAAAATAAAATCAAAAACATATTTTATTGAGAGTTCAGTAGAAGAGGCCCCCTTATTTCGGATAAGTTGCGCCCAGCAAATCCTTACCAAGCAAATGTCGTTGTTTAATCTTTTTTTATGTGCTGTATCTATAATTGCTACATTAGAGATAGAGCAATAAGTGACCATAAGCTACAAATTCTGGAAGTTCTCAACACCAAGCAAAAAAAACAAGAAGATAAGTTTTACAAGAAAAAAATCATAAATTATGACAAACTAAAAGCAGATCTACAAAAACTAACTGACTCCTTCAGCTTGGAGACTAATGTACACAAAAATTGTATGTCGATTGTTTTACTTGTAATACAAGTTAAAAAATACTCAAAAATCGTTTTAAAAACAACACAAAACCGTGGTTTACTGCAAAAATCCTTGAATTGATAAAAATACAAGAATATTACTATAAGAAACAAAAATCCTTTTAAGGAATATTTTACTAATGAACACACAAAATGAAAGAAAACTCTTAAGTTGGAGATTAAAAATGCTAAAACTCAATTTTATGAAAATAAATTCTAAAAAACTAAGGAAAGTCCTAGAAAAACATGGAAACAGCTTCTTTGTTAACCTAGGCAAGAACGTATCAAATAATATTCCAAACAAAAATCTAGATTATGACAAAGAAACCAAATGTCTCAGCACATTTACATTCAACATAGTAAGTCTAGATGAAATTGGAACAATCATAGACAGTTTGGATGTAACTACGGCGCCTGATTGTGATGATATTGAGGCAAAAAGTCTAAAAGAGTGCAGGTGTTGTGCCAAATGTATTAAAAGTAGCCAAAGTGTTTCTGTTGTTTAAAGAAGGCGATAGAGAAGACATTAATAATTATCGGCCGGTGTCAATTCTCCCTATGTTATCAAAAATCTTGGAGAGAGTTGTGGAAAATCAGTTGAGGTTATACTTATATTCCAATAAGATTTTGTCTCCCAATCAATATGGCTTTCGAAAATCGAGTGACACTAGTTCAACCACAGTAGATGTTATTTCTGAGATATATATATATATATAAAACTAGACCAAAAAAAAGTGCGCTATTGTGACTTTAAAGTTTTGTTAAAAAAAAATGTCTCTTTTGGGATTCCGTGACACGAGTGTCCGCTGGTTTCAAAATTACTTAAAAGAAGGAAGAAAGCAATTTGTTTGTGTAAATGGAGAAAGAAGACCTGAAAATAAATTAAGTTGTGGTGTACCCCAGGGCTCGATCCTGGATCTTACATTTTTTTTAAATTTATGTCAACTCATTAAACCATCAAAACTTAAAAGGTGAAAATAAAGCCTACGCAGACGACGCAAATGTGACCTACTATGGAGACTCGTGTCATGAAATCACTGCTAATATTAAAAGTGATCTTAACCAGCTCAATGGTTGGTTAATCACATAGACTTTCATTGAATGTTAAAAAATCTAGCTACATTTGGTTGGGGAAAAGAATTAAAGAAAATGTTAAAAAAGAAATGAACTTTAATCATGGCTCAATAAAACACACAAATAAAATTAAGTTTCTTGGACTTATCATAGATGCAAAACTATCATGGACAGATTGACATTGAAAAGATTAAGTTATACGACTGCGAAAATATTTTTGCGATCAGTTTATTTTTCCTTGATACACCCACATCTAGAGTATCTAACTGCTATTTGGACAAAAGCCCCGCAAAAATCTTTAAAACTAATTAAGGTACTCCAAAACAAAGCTATAAAAAATCTGTATGCTCTGAAACGACGTTATCCAACACACAACTTATATAATAACTGTAAAATAATGTCAATTAAAAGCATTTCTCAATTTCAAACAAATCTATTTATATATCAAACTTTAAATAACTTAAGACACTCTCAGTTGGAATTTTGTTATAGACATGAGGTTCATACCTATGAAACTAGACAAACTTTAAAACTTTATCTGCCTCAAGTACGGTCTAATTTCCGTAAAAACTCGATTTACTTCAAGGGAGTATCGTTATATAACCAACTAGACGATACTATCAAAAGCTTGGATTTTAAAAAATTCAAACAACAACTCAAACAAAAAACTCCATTTTATTTAGATTAAAGTGGAGATGTTTAAATAGCTTCTATCTATTTTACAAAATGTAGATTAAATTTAACTTTTAAATGAAAAGCTGCTGCCTGCCATTTTTTTTTTCTCTTTTAGAATTAAGTACTATAATTTATTATTTTTTAAGAGATTCCCTACGTAAGCATACATTTATTGTAATATTTTTTTGGGATAATAAAGACTATTTCACATTTTATAAAATGTTAGTTAATATATCACCGACCTGGTAACGATTCCCTTTATCTTTCTTTGTTATCTGGCGCGGTTTTGTAGACTCGCGATTTTGGTCTGACAAGGTTTTTGTTTGCGCGATTATATTCCGCGCGGTTTTTATTGGCGCGGTATATAGTTGCTTTCATTGGAGAAAATACCTTCGACTTTTCCTAACCCATCTGAACTTTTCCTTACTTTTCCTTTTGATAACCCCGTTGTTTAATCCTAAATTTTTTTGTTTTCAATTCTCCATATTTACCTTTACCTTTATAGACATTTGAAGTACTCTTAGCCTTAAGTTTCTGTTCGATTTTTGCCATCCGTTCTTCATAGTTACTGTCTTCATAAACTTTAAATGCTTCAAATTGAGCTACTGGCACAATTGGATTGACCAAATTCTTTCTTGCCTAAATAAACAACCAATATGTATTACTTACTACCTTATATTTACACAGAAAAGAATATGTTAATACCTATATGAATATTCTTTGCTTTCTGCGCGCGCACATAAAAAAAATGTTTGACCTCGTTCTTTCTTTTTCTCCCGTCGGTTGGCCAACTGCGGAAAAGTTATTAGACATTTGGGGCGGTATTTGCCAAGATGGACTAGGTTTTAGTACTATGGGATACATGTCGTTTTTAATCTAATTATGCGGGTTTTTCTTGAAACTTGTTGAAATTTTGGACTTACTATAACCATATAAGTGATTTCGCAAGGGAAAGACAGGTTTTCCAAGGATTTCGCTAAAAAAAGGAGACTGTATGATAGGCCTAGTAATTAAAAATACTAGAGAATTATCGATACATAAAGTCGGCACTATTTCTGACAGTTCCGCAGGAAGGTTGAAAGGTTTCTGACATTTTTGTCATCTAAACATGCTCATATTGTGCCATTCTTAAAGTTGACAAATTAAAGTTAATGCCGTCCTTTATTAAAGGCAGACACAAACATTATGAAAGTCGACATTATTTTGATAGCAAAGATGGCATATTTAGGCAACAACGTCAGAATCCCTTTAAACTTCATGTGTCTGTATTAAAGATAGGCTATGTCGACTTTATGTACCGATAAGTCCCTAATCTGTTAATTGTGTTACTTACTAAGATTTTTTTTATCCCTTTTTATTCCTGAATTTATGGAGGTCCATATGATAAAAAAAATTCTCCACCCCATCACACAGAAGAAAAACGCTCGCTGACGTTTTTCTCATTTCGGACGAGAGCCCTACCTTCTTAAATAAAAAATCTCAGTAAAGGAGTGTAAAACTTAGTTTGCCAAATTTAAATTTTGACCCTCTCTTCTTTGTAACATTTTCGAAACCTTCCCCTCGCTCTCCAAATAAGGTAACAAATATTTCGAAATATCAGTTTAGTTATTTTATTATTATCATTTAGATAAAAATAGTAACGAAACGCAGTTACGAAATAGCCCCAACATTTTCACCTACTGTGGAATATAGGCTTAAAGTAAGGCCTGGGAGAAATGCAGAGGCGTTTCCTGTTCATACCGGCGCGTTTCCTCGAAACTCACCAGAAATGCATGAAGTTACATGCGTTTTTGCCCAAATTTCCTAGAAATACCTATGTTGGCAACACCTCGTGCGTGTCTCGTGCATCTTTTTGACGTTTAAGATAACCTAAAGTATTTTTTTAAAACTTTGATAAAATGAAAGAAAATTGAATAATTTGCACCAGAAATCATGAGAAAATGTGTTAAAAATTAAAAATATATTTTTACATGCACTCGGGAATGCGAACATTGAAAATAGAACTAGAACCACTAGAAAAATTATTTCCAGAATGACATTCTCTTGTCAAATTTCCATTTTTTTGTTTATGTTTTGCAAAAGTTTTTGTGATTGATGGTTAAGTCATGATAATTTTCTTAAATACCTGTTAAATTATTTTTAGATGTGCTAAAATACACTTTAGTAGGACACGTTTTTTGGTAAATTTAAAGACTGTAAAGAACTTTGATTAAAAGAAATTAATACCACCTTATGTTTTACACACTTTACACTTTGAAAAATTACAATTTTTGTTGTTTTTTAGATAAAAATCCTTATTTCCATCTTTCTCTAAAATACTTTTTTATAGCCTGCTGTCTCTCTTCAACAACCTTAAATATTTTTGTACGCCACTAAAATATCTCTACATCTACCTCTAAAATTCTGCGCTCTGCCTCTCTAAATATTTTTCAAGTTTTCCCTGTTTTTTGAACTTCTAAAAAACAGGAAAAATTTAAGTGTTTTATTCTAGAAATCGAAAGTTTGGAAAGAAATGTGAAGCAATATCATGGCATAAAAATGTGAAAAACGTAGTAAAAATTGCTTCATCAAAAACGTTACCTCTTAAATTATGGTAAAATATGTTAAGCCTTAAATTACCATCATGGCTTGACCATGAGAGAGCTTCAATAAGAAATAAGTGATGTGGATCCAAGATTATAGTAAGTAATTAATTAATTATATTTAGGCTATGTCAAGACTTGAGCCACTAAGCCCTTTTTCCCACCTTCCTAAATACGGAGGTGAAGGTGACTGTCGTAGTTAAGCCAAAGTTTGTAGTTAATTTTAATTTATATTCAAATTCCTTTATTGGTGCTAATGATGCTCTTGCATTTACACAAGTCAACGGTTAAATACAATAAAGTCCTATCCTATAAGATCTTAAGTATAAAAAAAAACTTGCACATTACAGTAGAAACAGTTAATTAATATAATTAAAAAGTAAACTATTTAAATTGAAAAAATAGTCCATATTCTTCTCACAGTGGAGCTTCTTAAATTAGCAAGAAGTAAAACTCTCAGTCTTCTCCACAAATTGTATCTTTAATTTTTTAAATTTTAGTACATGTTTGGGATTTAAGAAAATCCATCCTCAGCTAAAACAATAACATTGTATGAAAATTCAGCTTGGTAAACATACAGTAAAAGAGTGTGAAGTTATTGGATTTGATTTTAAGGTAGGTTTATGTAACTTTAAAATCAAATCCAATAACTTCACACTCTTTTAATGTACGTTTACCAAGCTGAATTTTCATGCAATGTTATTGTTTTAGCTGAGGTTGGATTTTCTTCAATCCGAAACATGTACTAAAATTTAAAAAATTAAAGATACAATTTGTGGAGAAGACTGAGTTTTACTTCTTGCTAAGTAAACTATTTATACAATTGTTGTTGTAAATAATTATCAAATAATTAATCAAAAATAAAAGTCAAAATTAATAAAAAATAGAGATAAATGAATGAAGATATTACCTAATTTTTACGTACGTACGTACAATAATCTTATTCAAGAATTGTTTGATTGACTGAAAACATACTTTATTGTCAAAGAATAACACAGATATAAATATTCTTAATGTAAAAAAGTAGAAGTATTGATAATACTATGAGAAAAATCACAATAGTCGCTATAGGTTACGCAAAACATTAAAAACAAATAAAATTGGAATTAAAAATTGGGAACAAAACATAAGGTTGTCAACAATAAAAATTTAAATGTAAATGTTACACAAAACACCAAAATTTAAAAAAATAAAATAAAAATCAGGAACATAACGTAAAATTACCAACATTATTAATGTTTAAGTTAAAAATTATAATGCACAATTTATTCGGGACAAACATAAAATATACGAGTATTAAAACGAATGTCTCTGAAAGATTCAACGGAGTAAAATTCTAGGTCAAGAAGAGCAGTTCTACATTTTTGGCGAAAATTTTTATAATTTTTTTAATGCCGTTATATATTATAGAGTCCTTAACAAGAGTAAGATGAGGGATTGGAAGCCGAAGATCTTGAGCGTGTCTCGTGTTAGAGACATTGTTTTCCTTTTTGCATTTTGACAAATGCTTGTGTATTAGGCATACAGTTTCCAGAATGAAAATGCATGGGAGAGTTAAAATTTTATTGTCAATAAAGAGTTGCTGGCAGTAAGTTCGAGGATAAACTTTACACATTGATCGAATGGCTCTTTTTTGTAGCACAAATGCAGAGCGGAATAAATACTGGCTGCAGCATCCCCAGAATGATATACTATTTGCCGTGACCCTAACGCTAAAGCAAGCCGAAGCCAATCTGCTATTTAGTGTTTTGATATGAATATTAAATTTTAATTGGTAGTCAATGTCCAAGCCAAGGAATTTAGAGGAGTTAACACTTGTAATATACTGATTGTCGATATCCACTTTATTTATATTGGAATCACACCATTCTTTAATTTTAGTTAAATCATTGGTCACCATATTTTTCAGGGTTTCTACTACCTGTGATGTTAAGCCTAAGCAGATCGTTAATGTAGATAAGAAAAAGAGTAGGACCTAGCACAGAGCCCTGGGAACTCCGCTGGTTATTGGTTGTATTGTAGATTCTGAACTATTGCAAAAGACAAATTGGTGTCCGTTCTGTCCGTTAAATACACTGAAAACCACTGAAGCTCGGTACCCTAACCCCATACTTGTGAAATTTCCGCAGCAGCAGTTTATGACTGACGCAAAAAACCGCTGCGGAAGCCTCACGTTTATCAATGGAAAGCAGAAGCTTTTCCATAAAATGAAATACTGCATCAGATGTCCTCTTTCCGTTCTGAAAACTGAATTGATTTGCACTAAGAAAACTATTATCAACAAAGTAGCTAATAAGGCGATTGTTAACGATGCCTTCAATAATTTTGGACAGTGTTGAGAGCAGAGATATAGGGCGATAATTCGATGGATCTGAAGTATCTCCTTCTTTATGTATAGGAATCACCTTGCCTGATTTAAGACATAAGGGAAAATTACCTGTTTGAAACGATTCATTAACAGCGCTTGCAAAAGATTCGATTGCTTCAATAGGAAGTCCTTTTAAGATTCTAATAGAAATTCCATCACTGCCTGCTGAGTTTAGATTTTGCATGTTGTTGATCGTCTGCTTTATTTCAAGAGCACAAGTTGGAAGAAACGAGTTTGGTACATCTATATGTGATACGTACTCCATTGGGTCCACATTTGAATGAAGCACCTGAGTTAGATTAGACGCAACAGACCAGTAAAAGGTATTTAGATCATCTGGATTCAAAGGCACGTCGTTTGTTTTTTGTTTCTGTTTATTATGTGCTGTAAGCTCATTTACTATTTGCCAAGTAGTTTGAGATTTATTTGTTGTTTTCTGCCATCTTTGCGCATAAAAGTTTTGTTTGGCTTGTGCAATGATTTTTTCTGTATATTTGTCGGTACAGAGTGAAATATTGTTTTAAGAATAAAAGTGGATGTTTGTGCAAAGAATTAAGATAACGAAGATTAGCTGCGCAGATACTCGAATACCTTTGGTGATCCAAGGCTTAGAGTTTGCCTTTATTTTTACAATTTTAATTGGAAAACATTCATTTATAACGCTACATATAATCGAGTGAAACCCTTCAACATCCAACCCTTCCCAATTTTGATTTTGTAATTTATTATGAAATTTGTTAAAGGTTCCACGATCAAAGATTATTTTTCTTATGATATGTTTTTTTTTTCTTTAAGAACTGTTATGGGTATTTTTGCTATTAGTGCGTGATCTGAAATAGCTGCATCTATGGACTTACAAATAACTTATTTTGAAACGTTTGAACAGATAAAATCAATTGTGGGAACAGAAATTTCAGTGACCCGAGTATGAATTTGGACGTGCATAGTTAAGTTGTAGGATACCAACAGTTCAGAGAGCACACTAGTAGCGTTAGACTCAGAGTCGTCAAAGTTTATGTTTAAATCGCACGTCAAGACCAATCTGGACTTTGTGGAACAACTCGATAACAACAGTTCTTAGTTTACTAAGAAATATATAAACGTCCGAGTTTGGCGTACGGTAAATGCACATCACATACATATTTAGTTTTAAGAAAAAAATGACTGAAAATTCAAAGTGCCTATCCTGAACTAGAACGTCGAATTTATTACATGCCTCAAAGGACATACTGTCAAGATATTCTTGATTAATTAGAGCAAGAGTGCCTCTATGTTTATCTGAACTTCTACAATATTTAGGAATTACTTCATACCCTGGCACAAGTGGTTCATTTACATTTAGCCAGAGTTCGGTTAATAAAACTATATGCGAAAAGTTAACACTGTTGAGCAGCATTATATTAATACATTTGTCGGAGGAATTTTCCATAAAAAATGCTCGTTATTTTGAGAAGTGTCACCTTGGTTTTGAGTTGACAGAACATGAATGTTACGATTGTGATTGGATTCATCAAGCATTACAATATGATTATTTTCATTTGTCTTGGTAAATATGACGGGAATGTCATTTGTTTTACCAGGGTCATGAAGAAATAGGCTAGAGAGAACAACCTTACGTTTTAATATAAAACTTGTTTTAGAGTAACTTAATAAATTTTCGCACAGCCTCTCTTTCGATAAACGAAATTTACCATTAACAATTGTATTATCTAAAATTCTAATAGACACGTTCTGATATTTGAGAGAATTTTGACAAAAGGACACATAATTTGAATAATCATATTTATTATGAGGAGAGTAAGTCAGGGAAAATATTAAGTTGGTATATTTTCCTATTGAAAAAGTTAAAAAGAGGTAAAAACTAGAATAATTAACAGTACTAAGATCAAGACTTACAATTACATAGTCATTTTGATTTAAGTTTTTTGATATCTCAAATATTCTCTTTCCCATTTGAACTAAAGAAAAGCCAGGATAGCATTCACCATAAACTGAATATTCATAGTCAGTTACATATCTTTGTATTTCAGCTGCAACTCATCTTGCATTTCTGTCGCTGAGTACCAGGATGCTTTTTTTCAGCAGTGTTATTATTTATGACTTTAACCTGTGGCTTATTAACGTTCTTTGACTGTTTTTGTTTGTAGGCTTCCACTTTCTTTCAAACTACCATTTCCAATTTAAGTAAGTTGCAATTAACTAGATCTAGCTCTTCAACAGCCTTATTGTCTATTTGAAAAGCCGCTTTTTTAAAATAATTTAACTCGGTTTTTAAATCCTCTATCGTATCTTGATATTCTCTAATCTTCTCTACATAGCAGCCCGTTGTGGACGTTATGCAAGGCTAGTTTAATTTGTTTAAACTCTTCTTGGTATTTTTCATTTTCATTTTCAAGATCCACAATTTCTTTTAATAGTTCTTCAACTCTTACGACTGTAATTCCATATTTTCCTTTAAAACTTCGCTATAACAATATTCTTCTTTCCTGTACTCTTCCACCTCATTTTCCAGTTTTCCTATTTTATAATTTAGTCCCTTACTTCTAAGTTACTCATACTCACTTTTATTCAGTGCGTTGTTGTTTTGAACCTGGATAAAACGTTCAATTGTCGATTTATAAACTAACATTGAGCATTTTTGCATTTTAACTTATTTTTGTTCAAAGCTTCGGTTAAACGTTTGGTTTTTATGTTTAATTCATAAACGTCATTTTCGCGTTCGGCCAACTTGTTGCGAAGGTCAATCATTATGTAGTATAAAGATTTTCACCTTTCATCATCAATGGGTACTCTTGAATCTATGATGCTAATGTAACTATTGTTTTTCGAAGTAGGTGTAGGACTTATTGGGATAGAGACAATATTAGGACTTGCTTGGTTTGACTGCATTGCTTGCATTTTATTTGCAATATTTCGCAAAGTCGCCATTCGTTTGCATACGTTCGGCCATTTTAAGTTTTAGGTTTAACAAAGGTTTACGTACGATAGGCACGTTAAACAGGGTTGATTATACACTATATTTAAAATGCATAAAATTTATAGTCTCAGAACTAATTTTTGGACACACTGTATTCTAAAATTTGTTAAACTTAACAATAAAATTTTTCTTTTTTATTGGAAGTATGCTTGATAAAGTAATAATGATAAGAAATCATACCCATCCTAGGTGACCTGAGATCAGGTACCAAAAGTCATCTTAACTGCAATGGAACACGCCTAACGATAGTTATTTGTTGTCCACCGTACTATTTGACTATTTTTTTTATCACAATTCCATTTTTAATTTTCAATTAAGTACTCAATTTCACTAAGCTACACAATTAATTGTCAGTTTATAAACAGTAAAATTAGGATTATTTGGGACTAAAAGTACGTGTATGTTCAGTTGAGAGCTGTTACTCAGTTGAGAGCTGTTACTGGTATATATTAAGTAATTAAAAAAAAATTGCAAACAACAATCGGAAAAAGTCAAAATTAACAAAAAAACGGCAATAACAATAAAAATCCTAAAAATAAGTTATTAAATAGATTGGAAACACTCTTGATGGCTGCTCTTGTTGCAGTGTGAGACTAAACAACACTGTCTATAGAAAATATATATCATTAATTAGCCTCTAGCACTAAGTATAAAATGACAGTTTAAGCTATTTAATATTATAACACATATAGGTAGTTACAATGTCTCAACTTAAGGCTCTATAGCTAGAACAAACCTTTATAGTTTCAAAAAGAATAAACAAGAGATGATCAAACATATTATTTATTATCCTTTTAGCCCGTTTAAAAATATTTCACCGAGGTGCTAACAACAGACAAATCTTGTATGTCTACATATAGTCAATTAATGTAAATTATTCTAATTGCCCAAAAATATCCTCTCATGCACTCTGGAAACTGACACTAGAGTTTTTCTGCTTAATCTGTAACTTTATTTTTATTTTTAGGCCAAGAACTACAATTGTGTGTTAGTTGCTGCCATCACAATAAACCCGCTTGAAAAAAATTCTGTATCAACTTAAAAGCCAGGAAGTATGGAAAGTGAACAACTGTACTGTTGTGAAAATGTAGTCAACAACAAAAAGAGAACTTTAATATGGGATGAGTTTATCCATTTTTAGATTATTTAAATTATGATGTAACTAAATATATTCAGATATACCTATATATATTTCCATAAACCAGTATCAGGTTTTACATGCTTTCTATGTCGTATGTGGAACAATTACCATTTTTTCGTTAAACGTCAACCATAGGCGGAGAAAAAAAATAAAATAATTTTTAGAAATAATTTAGTGTAGAGTGGATAGTTATGCCTATGATAGCAACAGTGGTTTATTGATTTTGTTACAATGTTCATTGACATATTTTTGTCTGCCATTGGCGGAGTTAAAAAATACTTTTAGTTATTTAGAAGATAAAGGAACTTGCAGTTAACATGAAATATTACATAATTTTAATTTACAGTGACGCTGTCACTCATAGGCGGAGCTGCTAAAATAGTTTTAATGAGATGGTTGACATACATTGTTTTAGAAATTTTATGTTGTTGTGATTTATGTTTTTATTTTTGTTTTAATATTCCAGCATTAATCGCAATTTATCATTCGCGGAGGTAAAATTTCAAAAATTAAAAACACCTCACAAGCTTTTATTTTTTTTGTTTTGGGTTGTATGCATTTTTTAGGTGTTTCTTAATTTTAACCACTGGCGTAGAAAATATTTAGTTATTAATTTTTTTATAACATAATCGCATTTAATAGACGTAGATAATATATCTTATTAATACACTATTAAAAAAATAAAAGCCTGTGAGGTGTTTTTAACCTTTGAAATTTTACCTCAGCCAATGATAAATTACAATTACCACTAACAAAAAGAAAAAATAAACCACAACATAAAAAGTCTAAAACAATAGATGTCAACCATCTCATTAAAATATTAAAATTATTTCTAACAGCTCCGCCTATGAGTTTCACACAGCGTCACTGTAAATTAAAACTAGTAACATAACGATAATAATAACCTTTTGAAAATATAATAATCCATGTTAACTGTAAGTACCTTTATCTTTTAAATAACTAAAAATATTTTTTAACTCCGCCAATGTTAGACAAAAATATGTCAATATGTTGCTATCATAAGCATAACTAACTCTACACTAAAAAATTGAAAAAACCGTTTCGAGTTAAACTATCAAGTGATCATGTGCAAATTAGACTAGTGCTAAAACAACTTTTCACAGAACATTATAACTTTAAGAAACTCGTTTTAGCACGTAGATAAATGTTTATTGCTCATCTTCTACGCCTATGATCGCGAAATACTGGTGTCTTTTTTTTGACAAGAACATACTCTAACCAAAACTGAAAAAAAAATTATCGGCCATTATTAAAAAACTTAAAAAGTGTAAAAATATCGAAAAAATTGTAATTTTTCAAAAATCCCCTGTAATTTCCAAAATAGAGAAGTTATTAAAAATCAAAAGAAAAAATTAGCTGGATTTACGTTTCTAGCAGTTATCGCACTTACCAAACTTGGTCAAAAATGAAGAGTTAAGATGGACAACCTGTATAATCCAAATGTCAAATTAGACAAGCTTTTGCGTGCCCCTAGTACAAACCCAAAGGACCGATTCATACGCCAGTGAAAACAACAGTTCAAAATGTATCTTCTGTGGGAAAATATTTAACTTTAAATTTGCCGAAATTTTCGTGTATTGCAGTTCATTTGCTCACCAGTTTAGTTAGACACTTTGAATATCCGCGGTAGTCACAAATTACCTATTTTTGACCTAAATTTTGGATGATCGAGTTTTTGATGTAAGAAGAAATATGTCAAATCCTTCATGTCATATCAAACATCGATCGGCCGCCATATTTTTGTATTATATCGATTTTCAGTAATTTTGGAAATTCGAAAACAAAGGAAAATAATATTGATTTGATGTATTCTTTTAATTTTTACTATTAAAGTGTATAAAAAAGTGTTTTAAGGACGCCTGTGTTTTTTTTTTAAAGAAAAAATATTGAAGTTTATCAGAAAAAATTTGTTTGCCAGGTGTCTATATTTAGTTTAGGAATGTGTACACCGTATCCAACCCTTTTTGAAGAAATTCTGTTTGTCCTGTGTTCGAGTTTTTTTGCAATTTAAAATCAATACTGATTATAGGTTGTAGCTGTCTCAGCATATTAGGCAAGTAAATGAGTTGACCTCATACAGGCAACTATTATTCTCAGACCCTGATTATATAAGCTATCAACTTTTTTTATATTTTGTTTTGTTGTAAGTTCTATAAAAAGACTCCCAAACTCCAAATGGGATCCGACCAGACCATTGAGTGCCATTTTGAGTGTCTTAGGGTGATCTGATTAGATTTATGCCTTTTTTTGCTTTTAATATATTATTATCGATATAAGCGTTCCATTTTAAATTTTTTTCTAGAGCCACCCCTAAATATTTTACTTTGTCGGCATGTGCGATTATTTTTATGTTTTATGCTTTATTTCAAAAAATTTTGTAATGTAAATGTTAAAAAGAAAAGGGCTTAATGGAAATCCCTGAGCCAGCCCCATTGTAGCCATCTTTGGTACCAATAGATTGGCATCCCTCTTTTATGAATAACCTTCTATTTTCAATGAGTCTATATATTAAATTGCATAAATCTGTGGGTATTTTGGCATTCATAATCTGGTCATAAAGCATCTGGATATTCTCACTGACATAAGCTGCCCTAATATCCAAAAAACTTCTATGACAAACTGTTTTTAGCTGAAGGCCGATTGAATTAGTGTTGTTAGGTATCCCAATTTATTATTTATACCCATATTTTTACAGAAGCCCATCTGATATTTAGAAAAAAATCTTGACTTCTCCAATATCCAGTCAAGTTTATTTCTTATTATAGTTTCCAAAATTTTTCTAACACATGATCCCAAGCCAGTTGGTCTGTAATTATTTGGATTATCCAGGTTTTGGAATTCAATAATGAGTTGTTGTTTCCATTTAATAGTAATTGATTCTCCTGCTAGGCCATTATTAAAAATACTTACCAATATTTGAAGGACAATCAGTGGTAGGTTGTGAATCATGGAATATGCAATTTTGTCCAATCCTGGGGCAGTATCTTTTTTCTTCCCATTGATTGCAGAGGTCAATTCTTCTATGGTAAATTTGGCTTTGATGTCAGAGTTCTGTTTGATGTTGAAATTTGGGTCAATATTAATTGGTGTTAACTTTTCTAGTATGTTCATTGCCATTTTTTTCCGTGACTTCTGTGACTTAGCTGAATTGGACTGTATTTGGGAGTACTTTCTAAAGGTGCTCTAAACATTCTTAATATTAGAGTCTCTGTTTAGGGTTGAGCAATATTCTTGAAATTAATTTTTCTTTTTGTTGGGAAATTTTTTGGTGGATGCTAAAATTTTTTTTGGATTGTTTTTAAAATTTTCTAATGCTTGTATTCTTTCTTTGATCTTTTGGGAGCACTCATTATCCCACCATGGGTTTCCTTGTTTATCTTGAAATTTTTTCATTGCAGTATTTCTATATAGTTCCCAGTCTGCCTTTTTCTTATGGGAAAATTTTGATTACTTATATTGCACATGGTGGGATCTCACTCCCTCACTAGTCCAGAATATTTTCCCAAAATGCGCTTTGTCCAAGATCTTGTGTAACTATAGTTAAATCTAATGGGCAATATTATCAAATCAGGTTCTTCAATGCATTGAACTGAAGATATAACCCATGTGGATTACAACTCTCACTCCCCCATAATGGATGGCGGGCATTTAAGTCCCCCATAAATAAGATTTTTCTCTCTACATAGCTGCATACATTGCTCAAGTTATTTTCAAAGTTAGGTGCCCCAGGAGTATCATAGTAGTAGATGGGCGGCCGTAGCCTGGCAATTGGGCCGCATAATGGGCCCTTTTTTCCATACCCCCTGTGCACCCCCGACTGATGCAAGTTTTCTTTCTCTAAGAGGACTTTGCCTGACACCTCTTTGTCAAGGGCAGGGATCTTTAGACTGCGTAGCAAGTATACACAGTGGACCACCGGCTTTACACCCCCTCCGAAGGGTGGTCCTGCTACATGTTAGACTTGCATCTATCTAACATCGCTATCGTCGCTTTCTCCCGAGCAGCCCACCGTCATATAGGTTGACCCGAAAATCGAGGTCCCGTTTTCGCTGGTCGAGGTCGCCGTCGAAGTCTTCAGACGCATTCCTTGGAGTGGTCCTGCTACCCGAAGGTGCTGCCGCCTCTTTCCAAGTCACTCTCTGTCGACTCCCGCTACCAAATCTGTCGGGAGTCCAGCTGCGTCCCATGGAGTCCCGATCTCGGAGAAGGCCCGGTCGTCCTTTTTGGGTCACCGGCAGTGTCAACCGTGTAGAAGTAGAAGTAGGCGACTTCTACCTCGTTTGTTGTTATTCTATGCACAACGTCAAATGCGGAGCTGCTGAGAAGTGGGGCCGCCCGTCGTCGTCTCGAGTCGCATTCGGTGTTGTGTAAAGCAATGTGTACTAAGACGCTGTTCACTGGTATACGGCGGCCCCCTGGGAGTATCATAAATATTGATAATGTTAACATCATGGACTTGGATTACAATTGAATGGAAAGTAGAAGAAGATTGTGAAGTATACTCAATTTTAAATTTAACATGGTTACTGACCAATGTGGCTATTCTGCCATACCCATCGGGTCTGTCAATCCTTATTTCTTGGTAAGATTTTATAAAACAATTGTCATTGGATAATGACCAGGTTTCATTAAGTAAAATAATTTCATGGTTATATTGCCTAATAAAGTTAATGACGCTATTTGTACTAAAACTTTGAATGTTCCATTGAAAAATTTTTAAACTTTTTTTGTTTTGTGTCTGCATTTTGTTTTGTTTTTTGGTGGGCTTTTAATTTAAAATAACAGTCTATTACTAAAGATTGAACTTTTTTATTTGGTTTGGTTTCTAGGTTTTTTGTTATAAAATGGGGCTCGTAGGACGAGCAGCATAGTGGAGAAGTTACTTAATTGGTCTCCATTGTGGGGATGCTCAGTATGGGGCTTTAGCAGTCCAACGCACTCCCTTCCAGGGATATCAGGTTTTTTTTATGTTCTTCTCTATCATATCCCTTGTTTCATATATTTTTTTTAATTTGTAATACTTCTTCCCCTGTTTTTTTGTTATTAGGTTTATAGGTTTCCTGATTTTCCTTATTTTCTTCTATCCTTTGAGAGTCTTTGTTTTTAAGTTCTGGAAATTCTTTTGGTTGATATTCAAAAGAAAGTGATCCTTTCATGGGCCAATACTTTTTTTTTAGATTTGGTTGTCTCTCATATTCGGCACATTTTCTGGATGTGCTGTTATGGGAAGAGCTTTTGCAATATATACACCAGATGGTGCACCCATCTTTTTCTTGGTCTTTCTCCTCATGCATACCCCCACAAGTCATACAGTGCTTCTTTCCCGCCCTGCACAATTTTGCTGTGTGACCATAGCAAAGGCAGGAGAAGCACTGCGTGACAGGCGGGACATATGTCGTTACCCTTATGGGCAGTTCATAGATGGTGATCTCGCTTGGTATTCTGAGTCCCTCAAATGTATACAGAATTGTTCCAGTTGGTATAAATTCCTTGTAATTTTTTTTAATCCTTCTACTGAATCTTCTGTCATTTCGTATTTTAATTATGCCTGCCCTACTCGTCTCTGAAAAGGAGACATCCACATCACTGACTATCCCCCTGCAAGTGGTCAGGTTTTAGGGTATGTAGGCTTTAATGGTTAAGGGCAGATTCTTGTCTCTCTGAAAAGTTTAAGATTATACTAAAATGCCAGATTTTTTTGCCAAATGCTCCGCAAAAAACTTGAGAAAAATGCTAATTCATTCATTCATTCAATAACATTATAGCGTCCAAGGCATTTTTTTATATTTTAAATTTAAGCAGAAAATTTTGTGCAAAATATAATTTCTTTGGTTTGTGTTAGCTTGATTTTTTGTAAATTAAATAAGTTTTGTCCAGGTATTCCATAACTGTTTACATGTTACATGACAACAAATAAATTTTAAAAATTTCCATTCCATACTAAACTAAAAATACAAAAAAATATAGACACAACCCATTGAATTTGGTTTTGTTTAAATACTGAAAAGATAATGCAAAAACTACACTTTAGACAAAATTTGAATCTGTTGACAGAAAATACTTTTGAAAGGTCATAATTTTTTTTATCAAATAAGATAACAAACCTCTTTTGATGTATTTTTATTCTCACAGAAGTCTTCTTGTATGCAATTTTTGCTTTCCTTTTTCTGAAGCTCTTTACATTGAAGTGGCTGAAATAAAAATCAGAAAACATACTTAAATATATTGAATACAATATTTAATAACCTATACATATAACAAATCTAATTTTTGTATGTCTGTTTTTGCGTGAAGGCTCAGATTTTGATGGAAGTGTTACCAATGCATTTTTGGATTTCTTCTTTACGGACACAAACAGCCTATAATTTGCGTTTTTTTTAAATGTAAGTATATTTGTTTCAACATGTGCCAGACCTGGGATCACTACGATAAGAAATAAATTTGAAATTCTGATCTTGAATACATAAAACAGGTAGTACCCTCGGTAGTACCTATATATATAAAAAATCTAAATTTATATCACTTTAAATCTAGAGTCAGAAAACTAATGAAATAAAAAATGAAAATTAAAGTCACTAAATAGATACTCCTCAAGACAATAGAAGGCGCTTTTTATTAGATATCTTCTGACTCTAGATCTGTGGTAGCTGAGAACTAAATCATCTCTGTTCCTAGTTGGATAGGAGTGAATATCAGTATGTGCTCTTAATTTTTCTTTGTTCTGTTTCATATATGTAGACTAGACAGTGAAAAAAAAAAGTGCAAGGGAAGGTAAGCCGATTCAGCTATATGAAACTATTTCTACATATAGGACGAGTGGCACTTTGTTTGAAAGGGTTTTGGTTTCTGAATACAACACTATCTTTTTCGAAAATCGTTTGATTTTTTTTGGAAACAAAGCTGACGTTTTTTGATCACTGCAATGGCCACGTCGCTAAAGTTAGCAGTACAAAGTCAGCAACGCAAAGATTTTATGATTGGAAAAATTAGCGGTAATTAAGTGCTAATTAAATGCCAAATCAAAAAATTTTGTGCTCTTGTAGTTTCCGAGATATGATCTGAACTGCTAGCTACCCGTGAGAGTGGTCTGAATGGTCCAGAAAATTAAATGCTAATTAAATGGTGCCATTTCAATAAGGAAATTCTATATTTTTTATTTTTTTTCTGCATCATTTTTAAAATTAACTTGGTGCACTGCTGGTTCAGTCCTATGTCATTATTCAAAAAACTGTTCGGCACTGGTCTAAAATAGCGCCGTACGAAATAGCGCGTAAGAAAAAAGCGTTGTATTGAAATAGCGTGTAACGAAACAGCGCTCATCATTAAAGCGCTGTTTCAAAACAGCGCTGTTATGAAAGAGCGCCAGTAATAATATAGCGTCAGTATTAAAACAGCGCTCATCATTAAAGCGCTGTTTTAAAACAGCGCTGTTATTAAAGAGCGCCAGTAATAAAATAGTGCCAGTAATAAAACAGCGCTGTTATTAAAGGGCGCAATTAATAATATGGCGTCAGTATTAAAATAGCGCCAGTAATGAAATAGCGCCAGTAATGAAATAGCGCCAGTAATGAAATAGCGCCAGTAATGAAATAGCGTCAGTAATGAAATAACGCCAGTAATGAAATCGCGCCAGTAATGAAATAGCGCCAGTAATGAAATATCGTCGTACCCTAACCCAACCTTAGCCCAACCCAAACACAACTCAACCAACATAATCAACTAACCCAACCAAACCAACTATACCAACCCAACCCATTGTGTTATAACCAACCCAAACAACCAAACATAATCAACCCAACCAAACTAAACCAACATAGACCAACCCAGCCCGTTGGTTGGGTTGGGTTGTTTGGATTATTAGGGGTTGGGTTTGGTTGGGTTGGTTATAAACCAATTGGTTTGGTTGGGTTGGTATAGTTGGTTTGGTTGGGTTGGTATAGCTGGTTTGGTTGGGTTGGTTTGATTATGTTGCTTGAGTTGGGTTTGTGTAAGGTTAAGGTTGGGTTAAGGTATGACGATATTTCATTACTGGCGCTATTTCATTACTGGCGCTATTTCGTTACTAGCGCTATTTTGTTACTGGCGCTATTTTGTTACTGGCGCTATTTTGTTACGCGCTCTTTTATTACTGGCGTTATTTCATTACTGGCGCTATTTAGTTACGCGCTCTTTTATTACTGACGCTGTTTTAATACGACGCTCAAACAATAGCGCTATTTGAAACGGCGCTATTTCGTACGGGGCTATTTTAGACCAGAGCCAAACTGTTCACGTCATTTCATAACAATTTGCGCTGTCAACTTTTGACAAGATTTTTTTTTTTTAATTGGTTGTTTCTGAATACAGTAAAGAAATGGAAGTTCAAGTACAAGGTGAGTATTACATAATAGACACTTAAAGTTAATTTTCGGTTTTATCAGCGTTCGTATCCTTATCTCTATCGAGTCGACCTATCATTTTTTTGAAAAATTGGTTGTTTCTGAATACAGTAAAGAAATGGAAGTTCAAGTACAAGGTGAGTATTACATAATAGACACTTAAAGTTAATTTTCGGTTTTATCAGCGTTCGTATCCTTATCTCTATCGAGTCGACCTATCATTTTTTTGAAAAATTGGTTGTTTCTGAATACAGTAAAGAAATGGAAGTTCAAGTACAAGGTGAGTATTACATAATAGACACTTAAAAGTTAATTTTCGGTTTTATCAGCGTTCGTATCCTTATCTCTATCGAGTCGACCTATCGAGCAGGTGTAATTTTAAACTAATGATGAATGCGTAATAGCTCCAGCTGATCAAATGCGTAAAAACGTCGTTTCGTATGCAGGGATGGTCGTAACTTTACGACCCCCTTAACGTACCTAACGAGGTTTTCGTGCATTTGATCAGCTGGAGCTATTACGCATTCATCATTAGTTTAAAAGTACACCTGCTCGATAGGTCGACTCGATAGAGATAAGTATTCGTCATAATTTTAAAAGTGCACCTGCTTGATTGGTCTTGATAGGGATAAAACTACAAATGCTGATAAAAATAAAAATAAAAAATAAAAATTAACTTTTAAATGTTTAATAATAGTTTCATTCTTTCGTATCTTTGCTGGGCTTTGCTGGCAGTAGGAGACGTTACGTGAATATTTTTTTTTTTTTTTTGTTAATATATCATTGGTTTGCGTGAGGTTTCAAGTCATTTCGCACTTGTTCGCACCTAAGTGGCCCATATGATTAAATAGCCTAAGCTTCATACTTTACTAACTGGTATATATTTGATGCCTATAGATGCCTCTGTCCTTGTTATAAATGAGATACGTTTTTATAAACTTACACATAACACGCTTTACGAAAGCATTTAAAAAACGTAAAAATGTTGTTCTCTCACGTAAATTTAAAATTGTTTTCCTTTAGGTGCTTTTAATGAATGTTCATAAAAAATATAAAAATAAAACGTTTGGACAGGAATTTGGTATATTAACTCTAAACTAAGAATATCCTCAAATTATTTGCACAAAATATTTTTAAAATGTTACTTAGTTTTGGTCACCCTGTATAATAACTGTATTTACAAATAATTCTTGTTTGCTCTACTAATAGCTAGTTTATTATGAGTATAAATCTATTTCGTAATTTCTATGAGAGCGAATATTACTTTTATGAAAAAATATTTGTCATTTGTAATTTAGGCTCACACTGAACAATATATTGTGCCTTATTTTTGGCGTAAACACCTAAAAATTGTTCAGAATATTAAATAAAACCGGTGCCTTCTCAAACTTTCCATATATATTTTCGATTTATGTCCTATCTTGCCATATTTGAGTTCTCATGAAAGAGGACGTTGGTGGTGTTTTTGGTATGGGAATAAATTATTGAAATACAGTAACAACATTGTCGGTCCCTTCTTTATTGAGAGTAATTTGACAGGGGAAACTTACCCTAAACTTCTTGAAGATGCTATATTGCCGAACATCGTTGATATCTTGAAAAATAATTCTACTTATCAAGAACAACTGCTCCATTTTCAACAAGATGGAGCTTCTCCATATTATGCTGTGCAGGTGCACTACTCTCTACTACTCAATAACAATTTTCCTCAGAGGATAGGAAGAAGGGGAACTATTGATTCCCCTGACCTAACACCTTTAGATTATTTTCTCTGGGGTCACCTTAAATCGAAACTTTACGCAACAACTCCTGAAAACCTAGATAAGTTGAAAAGGTAAATAATTGTGGAATGTAGAGACATCAATCTGAGATGTCGGCGAACGTGAGAATACGATTTGAGCAAAATCTCTACTACTGTATGGAACAACGAGGAGGAATGCATTTTCAACACATGTTGTGAACTGATTTGAGAAACACAAAATATGTGATCGCTCCAGAACTAGTACAACTAAAAATTATAGAATATCTTGTTTCAAAAGGTATAATCACCAAAGAAAAAATTACTCTTTAACATTTATTTTTTTTTGCCACTTGACCCATGTTCCTTATCTTAATAGGAGGAAATGTGAATATAGCCTGCCGGAGTGTGAAATATGAAGAAAATAAAATAACTTTAAAGTGCCTTTTAAAAAATAAATTTGACGCATTTAAGGAAAAAGCCAAAATTTAAGGAAAATGGGGCCAAAAAAATTGAATATCTCGAAAACGAGTCAAACGATTTTTAAAAAAATACCGCTTTAATTCAGAATCAAAAGCCCCTTAAAACAAGGTGCCACTTGACCTATATTTTCTTTCTAAACAAGAGAGTTAAAAATTACCCCTAGAAAGTATCTTTTTTTACATAGAATCGATGTGTCCGTGGAAAATTCTGGTAGGTAATGTCCAAAAAAATTATTTTCTAGTGGGCCATGGTAAAGAATGCAGCATGGATAACATGGGTTTATGGCCTACCGTGAAAGTTAACCATATTTTCATATTTCGAAGATATTGTACTTTAGGTGAAAAAAATTAAATTCTATGAGGATCATATGTCTGCGCTAGGAGTTATGAACCGTGAAAGAACATATGTCTGCTTAACACATAGGAAGAATTTTTCTTGTAATTTGAAAAGTACTTTGTATATTTTTGTAATTGAGGTGTAATTTGGAAGGTACTTGAATACTGCACGGGGGCGTATCCAGGATTATATTTTAAGCTTGACTGTCTGGGAGGGTTAATTAAAAAAAAAACAGTTAAAAGTAAAAACATATTTTAATCCCGTTTGGAGGAACGATTTTTTTCAAGTCTAGTCTCGCTTAAAAGGTAATGGATTAGTCTACAGAGACGTAATTAGGATTTTGTGTTGGCGTGCTTATGAGGTCCAAAACCGCGCTAATTTGCTTCTTAAAAAAATGTTAAATCAGAGTTACACTTCATTTTGTTCTGTTTTCGCTGATAGTTTTCCGCAAGTTTGACCTCATTTTAAAGATAATCAAATACGCTACAGGGGTGTATCTAAAATTCTATCTTATCAAAGTTATAAATACCTGGAGTGGTCCATATAAATTAATACAAAATGTAACAATATTCATTTTATTCGAATGGATTGTGGTTTATACAAGAGGTTTAGGTTAACCTATGTGGCTTTGAAAAACAATAAGGAGTATTTATATTCAAATTCAAATTCAAAAATAGCTTTATTGTCTTAAGAAAGAATATCTCATTGACAAAGAGACGAATAATTAAAACTTAAATGCACTTGTTACAGTTATATAATAATTAATATGACACTGACTAAACATAATTAATAAAACGAGTTAAAAAAAATCGTATAAGTCAGATATAGTTAAATAATAAAATAGCATTAAAATATAACTGACAGTTAATTAAAAATGGACAACTTAGATGACAGTTAAGAACATAATACAAACATTACTATATATGGGTAAACAAACAACAAATATTACAATAAATGTCTACAATCTGATAGTTTCTCTATAATATTCAACACAGTCATAATATGGTCTAGTTGCAAGACAGTGACTAACCGTTTTTCTAAATTTCTTATAATCCCCAATATTTCTAATTTCTAGTGGTAGGTGGTTAAAGAGTTTAAGACTCTCGTATATGATCGAGTCTTTAGTTAATGTGAGCCTGGGTATTGGTAAGGGTAAAAGCATGTTGGAGGACTGTCTTGTGGTGCGTTGCAGAGTAGCGTTTTCATGTGAATTTTGAACGCTTTGTTTTTTATGAATAAGGCAAACAGATTCTAAAATAAAAAGTGACGTGAGAGTTAGAACGTTGGATTTTATAAACAAGGGTTTACAGTGTTCTCTGGGCCCCACCTTGTTGAGTATTCGAAGAGCACGCTTTTGGATTCTGAACACTGACTCAAAGAGAGTTCCGGAACAAAACCCCCAAAACGCTATACCATATCTTGCTCGAGATTCGAACAGGGCATAATAAACCACTTTCGCCGAGTGAAATCCGAGCTCTTTGCTTACAACTTTGATGGCAAAACAAGCTGAAGATAATTTGGACTTAAGCTGATTTATATGCTCCTTAAAATCTAAGTTTGTGTCCAGAGTTAGGCCAAGGAATTTAACGAGTGGTTGAGAGTCGATGGTTTGATTATTAAGACTAATAGATTTTTGAGAGAATCTAAAGGACAAAATGTTTGTTTTTTTAACATTAAAACAAAGGCAGTTGGAGTCACACCATTCTTTTACTAATTTTAGGTCATTTATCATGATATTTTCTAGTTCTGATCTGTTGCCAGTGTGTAATTCTAGTTTTTGGAAATGATATATTGAAATTTTTTGTTAAAAGTGTGTGGAAAAAACAAAAATGATCAGGATGTTTAAAAACTTCAGTCCAGTATGTGTTTAAGCAAAGATTTTTAAAAGTGTTAAAATTATTTTTACTGTATATTGTACCCCATTTGACATTCTTTTGTTGCGTAACTTGGTGTGAAATAGTTAAAAGTATCGCCTCATGATCGGACATTCCTGGGTTTATGGTTTGAGTTGTTAAATCGTGTTCAAGATTAGTGCAGGCGTAGTCTATCATTTTTTCTGTTGATGAGGTAATCCTGGTATAATTATTATTATGTACTTGAATGTTGTATGACGTAAATAATGATAATAGTTCCTGCGTTTCATTGAGGTTTTTGTTTTTAAAATCTATGTTAAGGTCACCCCCAAGAACTATTTTTGCCGAAAGAGGTAAGTTAGATAATAAAAGTTCCAGTTTTTTAAAGAATAGTCGGCTGTTTGATGCTATTGTAGATGGGGAAGTATAAATGCAGATTATAAATACATTTTCTTTTTTACTTTGTATCATGGAAAACTCAAAGATTTTCTCTTCAATAAGATGATCGTAATCTTTTTTGACTGTTAGTTGGAGTTTAGTAACAAAGTCTGATCTTAACATAATCAGAGTACCTCCGCGTTTGTAGTATAGGTCATGATGCATTTTTTACATATCTATGAAATTGGCTACTGCAGATCGAGAAAGCAAAAAACTTTGTTTACTATGATACTAAAAAAGTATAAGTTTATAAGCTTTGTTTGAAAATTAAATTACTCACTAAGTTTTTGTTCTTTCTAATATAGGTAATTACTATGCTACTGATAAAATTCAAACAATCAACACATAACAATTTAAAGAAAACCAACTAAAACAATGTTTTAAATCCCATTTTTTCCATTTTTCTGATTTATTCCCACCAAACCCAAACTTATACCAAAACTTGGCCCACACTCAGTGGCATATGCAGAAATTTTGTTTCTAGAGGGGGGGCTTGAGGTTTCTGGGGATACTTAAGTAACAACATAGTTTCAGATGACAATTTATTTTTGAATTTTGGTAGGGTTTAATCTTTAGGATTCAATATTCATTAGATCTAGGGGGCAAAAAAACCTTAAACCCACCCCTGCATGTGACACTGCCTATACCTTTAAAGAGTAAATTAAATGAGATAAAAAATGTTAATGAAAAAAAATAGAGTTGGTTTGTTTTCAAACATTTTTCTTATTTATTGACTTTTTAAAGTCCATGCCCCCCGCCCTCTAATTATATTCTGCCTACGTCCTTAAATTACCTTTTAAATACAACTAACACTTTAAAAAAAAACCACCAGAGAAAATAAAACACAAAAACGTTTAAGTCTCATTTACATATATTTTTTTAAAATTAACTTTCCCAAATACTTAAGCCCCCTCTAAATTATAATATAAATAACTCGGCTTGCACCTGGTACCAAGCCTGAAGTGTTACAAAGCCTTCTACAACCATTTCTAAAGGAGGTGAAGTGTGAAGAGCATGCCTCCAAACACCCTCATGTATATGGTTCTATGAAGGCCACAATAAGAAAAGAAGATCTTCAGAAGGCCTGGAGGCGGGAAATTTGGCCTAATGGCGCACTTATATCATTTTTCCGGACCAAGAGGGTGCTGAGCAACCAGCCAGATCCTCAAAAAGTTACATAAGTCCTAAAGAAATGGTTCAGCTAATTGGACAGCTGTTGTAAAAGCAAAAATGTAGATGATTGCCTAGACAAACTTTATAATGTACTTTTTCACTGTATTCATCAAGCTATACCATTAAAGCAAATCAAAACCTCTAAAAAGCGACAATTTCCTGATTATTTTTTGGTAGATCTTGTAAGAAAAATAAGAAAGAAAAATAGGTTGCATAGGCAGATAAAAACTGGGAGGGGTAGCATAGCTCTTATTACTGAGGAGTATAAAAGTCTGAGGAGCTGCATTAGTGTGCAGACAAGGCATGAGTATGCTCGGTACCACCAGTATCTGGAAAATAATATAATAATGATCCTAAGAGTTTTTGGTCATTTTTCAGATCAAAAAAGAAAAACAAAGGAATACTGTCAGAAGTATTTTACAATGGAAAAGCCTTTGTTGAGCAACAGGAGATAGCAGATGCCTTCGCACAGTACTTCTCATCTGTCTATGAGGAGTCATCTAAAATAAATCAAAGTAATACATTCTTTCTCTAGGGTTACAGAAGAAAATGTTAGGACAAGCATAGAAACATTAAAACCAAAAAAGTCTGTGGGAACAGACAATGTTCCTTCTTTTATCTTTAAAGGCTGCATTGATGTGTTTCTGAAGCCCTTAAGTTATTTATTCAATCTTTCCATACAAACAAATACTTTTCCCTCAAAACTTAAAAAATCTTTAATTACACCAGTATTTAAATCTGGTTCCTACAATAAAGTTGAGAACTATAGACCCATCCATGTTTTAAATACATTAGCAAAGATCCTTGAAAGAGTTCTTTACAATGATATAATGGTTAATTTTAGCAACTGCTTTTCTATCCAACAGCATGGTTTCCTGCCGGATAGATCAACAACATCAAATCTCTGTACATTTACCACACATGCCATGGAAGCAATAAACGAAAATCAAGTTGTTTAACTTGATGTTATCATGACAGACTGTGCAAAGGCATTTGATAAACTCGACCATTCTGTCTTACTAAATAAATTAGTTAACTTTGGATTCTCTGAGGATGCCTGTAATCTAATGCAGTCTTACATAGAGGATTGAGATCAGAGAGTAAAAATAGGTAACTGTTTCTCAAAATCGTACCTGGTACCATTAGGGGTACCACAGGGCAGTAATCTGGAACCCCTGCTATTTGCCATCTTCATTAATGATCTGCCCGATTGTATTAAGCACTCAGAAAGTCTAACTTTCGCTGACGATTTTAAGGTGTTTAAGCTAATAACTGGAATTGAGGATTGCAGGAACCTGCAGGAGGACCTGGATTCTGTTGCGCATTGGTTTGAGAACCATAAAATGCATTTAAACAATTACTTACACCTGGAAAATCAATCATATAGTTAATACATATACCATTAATGGAGAACCTCTACAAAGGAAAGATAAGTGCAAGGACCTTGGAGTTAACTTTCAAGCTAACATGAGATTTTCTGACCATTATCAGTATATAACTAACAAAGCCTACAAAGCATTAGGTTTTATCATAAGAAACTCTAAACATTTTAAAAATATTGAAACTATCATAAACCTGTATAACTCTTTAGTCAGGTCGCACCTCGAATACACGTCTGTCCTCTGGTCACCTTTCAATGATAATAACACTGATTTCATTGAAAAGGTACAAAAGAGGTTCCTGAGATATCTCTACTATAAAAAATTTAATATTTATCCAGTTTATCCCAACCTTGTATCATATAAGAGTATGCTTAATGATTTTAATATTCAATCTCTAGAAATAAGAGGCAAAATTAACTCTGTTCTATTCATATATTACATAATTAATAACATAAAATATAAAAAATATAAGAATACAAAATGCTAGTCTTTTTCATTGCGATATGAAAAATTGGTCTCCTCTGACCTATATGCAACATGAGTGCAATATATTTATTAATAAGCATAATATTGATGCACAATGTGGATGTTAAAAAATTAAAGTCCTATTTTGAATTGTATTAAGTCTAATAGGTATGTTAATTATAATTTATCAAGGAAATATCATTTCCATTTTAAGTTTTTTTGTGTGTACACTGTTTTTTGTAATAGTTTGTAATAGTAGGATTAGACTTTCTCTTACCTGTTATTATCAATTGATTGATGTTTGCAAGAAGTACCGTTTAAATTTAAAAAAAATTAATAAATAATCCTGGTTACGCTGCTGTGCAGTATTTAAGTGCCTTTCAAATGACATCTCAATCACGAAAATCTGTGAAGTACTTTTCAAGTTATGAGAAAAATTCTCCGTAGATGTTTAGTAGAGGCTTGTATCTCCTATCACAGACATACTAATCATAGAATTTCATTTTTTTCACGTAGAGTACAATATCTTCAAAATATTAAAAAATGGTTAACATTGACGGTAGGCCATAAACCTATGTTATCCATGCGGGATTCTCTAAAAAGATATAGTTCTCCCCAGTTACACCATTGGCAATATGAATTATGAATGATTTTTTAAATAGACCACTTCCTATTTTTTTATTTCTTAAGTTTTACAAAAAATTGCCTTTCTAATAATACCAAACACTTACTATCTGCCAATAATAGGTTTCGGGATATTTAAAGTAAATGCTCATATCCACCAAAGAAAAAAGGCTTTAATCATGAATAAATACTAATCGGTGTTTGGATTGTGATGTATTATGTTAAAACTTTATCTGGTAAGACTTATTCGAAACTTCGATTAGTGTTAATCATGATTAAACCTTAATCAGAGACTTTTCGTGGGATATGGACATAAGTTTTAAAAATTAAAAATGAAAATGCAGAGTTGGCATTAGAGTTCTTAAATTTTGGGATCAATAACTTTTTTCATTAACTTTATGTTAAAACAAACCTACTTCAAATCAAATAGACTCAAATTTGTTGTCTTGAAAAAATGTCTTATTACAATGTGGTACATTTAACAGTTTTAGACACAACAGATGGTTTGATCTGTGTGTGCCTTTCATACACTTTTCCAATTGGACTACTTATGTATTTATGGATTTTTTTTAGGTGATTCTGAGATGACTAAATTATACACATACATTCTTCGAGCCTCCTCCAAAGTTTATTATTTTGACCCATATAAGCTTGAATATTTCCTGGTGTTTTATTGTTTTTGTATATGTGCCAAAGCTTATGTTTTTTATTAATTTCTTTAAAATGTAGTTGACTAATCCATGGCTTCTGCAGTACATTTGTTTTTATGGACTTTAATGGAATGTATATTTCTACTGAATTTTTACAATTTCTTGAAAGCTCTCAGATTTAGATTGCTCTGTGTTGGTAGGTTTGTGGCCTAATAAAGTTATTTATTTTGTCGTATTTTGCAGTATAAAAGTTCCTTCTGAACACTTTATTTGTTGATTTTTTTGGAAGCTTTATATGTGTTTTCACAGTGATCATCACATGGTCACTATGGCCAATGGGTGACTCTGATTTAAGGTCAAAAATACTCTTATTATCACTGCATAAAAACAAGTCTAAAAGAGAACTTTGATCATTTCTGTATCATGTTGGAAAGGTTACCACTTGATGCATGTTATTTTCCTGGTACATGTCCATGAAATTTTGGGTTTTCTTATCAGCTGGGGATACTGTTAGGTTATCCCAGTTTATGTTCGGGTAGTTGAAATCTCCTAGTATAAATGCATATGAATAAATGAATATTCGTCTGCTCAGTAGCAGTGCTTCCCAGTCTATAAATACACTCTACAAGAGTTTTGACTTTATCTATTTGCAGTTCTAGCCTTACTGCTAGCTAGTGGTGGTTCAATTTGATAGTTTTGGGAAAGGTTGTACTTTAGATTGTATCTATTTACTTTATTTCTAACAAAAATGCATGCCCCGCCTCCTCTTTGATGTGAGCGATCGCCTCTAAATAGGGTATCTCGTAGCCAGGTTTCTATTAGCATTACTATTGCTGGACCTGTTGCTTGCAGCCGTAATTTTCACTCATTAACTTTTTTACCACTGAAGCTAGATCACTATACCAAAATGAGATTTCAACTACCTCTGACCTGCTTAGTTTTTCATTTTTTTATATTATTTTGGGAATCCCATTAATATACCTAATAATGAGGTTTTCTTTTACTTCACTTTTGTGCTTTTCTAATTCCTCCAGGACTTGCTCGAGATATTTTCTTTGGGCCTCTGTTTGCTCGGCTTTGATGTAGACACCTGGCACATTTTGTTCAAGAGTTTTTCTATTCTTTAGGGCTTCTAGGGCTTCAAATCTGCTTGAAAGAATAACTTTTATTGGTCTTTTTTTGTTTGTTGCCTCCCTGCCAAGTCTAATTTTTTATATATTTTATATAACCAGCTATGAGCCTTCTTATCATATTTCACTTTATCCTGTGTTTGTTCTTTTTGAGATTCGTCTACTCCAAATACTAAGATGTTGTTTGATCTCTGCTCCCTCTCTTTCATCTCAAATAGAGTAAGCATATCATATATCATGGCATAAAAATGTGAAAAAACAGGTAAAAAAATTGCTTTAGAAAAAAAATTACCCCTTCAATTATGCTAAAACATTTTAAGCCTTAAACTACTTACTGTTTTTATCCAAAAAAAAGGCAAAAATTGTAATTGTAATAAGCATATAGTGTGTCAGATATAATGTAGGTAGTATTAATTTCTTTTAATCAAAGTTCTTTAGTCTTTGAAAATACCAAAAAATGTGTCCTTAGTATTTTTGCACATCTAAATAGGTATTTATATCACTAGACCGGAAAATTGGGCTTTACAGGTTGATACAGGAAATTTACAGGGAGATCCGCAGGCAAGTCCTGTAAACCTGTGGAGGCCTGTAAAGACACTTTCCGGTCATGTATCATACATACTTTTTTTTCAAACTATCAGAAAAAACATTTTAGTACCTATTACTTTCATCAATGCATAGCTGTGTTGCATAATTTATGAACAGTTCCCTGCTGTTTTCTGCTTCTTGTTGGCTAGATAGCCATTGCCGCTAATGCCAGTAGTTTTTAAGATGAAAACTAAGAAAAACAAGTAAAGTTTTGTAGTTAGAAATGATTTTTGTATTTTAACTTGTGCAAAATTGTAAAAAACATTAAAAAAATTATAGTGCCTATTAGCTTCACACAGCTAATTCAGTGATGACTGACAACCAGTTATGGCCGATCATGGCCAACTTATCAAGCAATATATAATAAAAGAGCTCATAAAAGGCAGATTTCTACTTTTTTTCTTTATTTACCTATATTTATAGTGTACTCACTTTGAGAATTTGTGATCTGAGTCCATTTTTGTAAACAAAACTTTTGAAAGAAATTTAAAATCTTTTTTAGAAGTGTCAGAACTGCCCAGAAAAACAAGCTAAAAGCTGTCAACCAGAAGTCATAGTCAACTTGGCCAAAAATGACACCGGAAAAGGATCAAGGGGCTGGAACATTGAACAAAAAGGTCCTTTTTTGAGAGTGGAAATATTTCGAAAGAACATGCCTTGTAATATGAAAAACTGTACAGAAAGTGACTATTTTCCAGTTGTTTGAAAAAAAATATTTTGAGAGGTATTTTAAAAATTATATCAGCTGAAATCAATCACTTCTATTTTGAGAGCAACCAACCAAAATTTTTTCATATTTATAGTGCATAAAGTGGTAATTATGCAGTATACAGTTTTCTGCCATTTTTGATTTTTGACGAAAAATTCTTTATAGAGGCACCTATACTAGGGTCCCCAGGACCCCAAATCCGCTGGCGCTGTATTTTTTTTAAGAGAAAAAAAGGGGGGGGGGCTGTAATGGGTTTTTTTAATTGTTTTGCATTGTTTTAGTAAAAAAATTTTCAAAAACACAAAAAAATTTAAAAAAAAAAAACAACTGGCGCTGGCGGACTTGAGGTCCTAGGGACCCTAGTAGGTGCCCCCATAAAGAATTTTCCATAAAAAATCAAAAATGGCAGAAAACGGTAATTATGCGGAATATGATTTTCAACCATTTTTGATTTTTTTTTAAATTCTTTATGGGGGCACCTACTAGGGTCCCTAGGACCCCAAATCCGCCTGTGCCCTAATTTTTTTTTTTTTAGGAGAAAAAAGGTACCAGGGGGGGGTTGTAATGTGTTTTTTTGGTAATTATGCAGTATACGGTTTTCTGCCGTTTTTGATTTTTTTTGAAAAATTCTTTATGGGGGCACCTTCCAGGGTCCCTAGGACCCCAAATCCGTCTGCGCCCGTTGGTTGTTTTTTTTATTTTTTTTTGGTTTTTTTTAATTTTTTTTTACTAAAACAACCCAAACCAACACAGTCCAACCCAACCTAATTCAAACCAACCCAAAACAATCAAAAAAACACATTACAACCCCCCCCCTGGGCACCCTTTTTTCTTGTAAAAAAAAAAAAAAAAAAATCGGGCGCAGGCGGATTTGGGGTCCTAGGAACCCTAGAAGGTGCCCCCATAAAGAATTTTTCAAAAAAAAACAAAAATCCGTATACTGCATAATTACCGTTTTTTTTATTGTTTTGGATTGGGTTGGAATAGGTTGGGTTACGCTGTGTTGTATTGGGTTGTTTTAGTGAAAAAAAATTAAAAAAATAACACAAAAAAATTGGAAAAAAAAACAACTGGCGCAGGCGGATTTGAGGTCCTAGGGACCCTAGTAGGTGCCCCAATAAAGAATTTTTCATAAAAAATCAAAAATGGCAGAAAACGGTATACTGCATAATTACCCAGAAAACTGTACACTGCATAATTACCCATAAAGTTAAAGTTAACCAACTATAAAATTATGCACTTTGAATTTTGTAACTATGAAAACTTGGATAAACACTTCTAGGTTATGAATTATCAATATGAAAAGTTGGGTAAACCTTCCATTATTTGACCACATTTTACCAGTGACACAAGTAACTTAATTACGTACCTCTTTCTTGAAAACATTTGATGTCTGCGCCCCATGTTTCACGTTCTTATCCAAACTGATAGCCCCTAAAACCGTCCGTTTTTGCTGCAAGGCTGCCATGGTGTGCTTGCCTCTGGCACCGACTTCCGGCACTCGATTTTCTTGATCCTGGTGTATGCGAAAACTGGCCATTTTTACCGGATTACCAAGCCGAAGGTTATCGCAAGAACTTGAGGCACAAATAGACCTCAAATTCGCTATTTTAGGCCTTCTTTCTCGAGGTAAAAAGAAGGCTTATTTAACAGGCGACTTGACAAATGGCTTCCTTGACAACGGCTTCTTCTTCAACTGACGCAAAAACTGACGGCTGAAGGATGAAGGCGCGAAACCGGTAAAAGCGGTTGGAAAAACAGCTGATATTTGAGAGGAAACTGACCAATCACAACGCTCCATTTGATTTTACCCACATAATAGCGTATTCCATTGTAAAATCCAGTTCCGCACTCGCCTGTTTCCAGTTTCGAAGTGATACTGGCCCGGTGCTGTAAAAAAAATGGCACTGGTGCTGTTTCAATGGAACACGACTTCAACAGCGGGGGCCACATTCTAAATTTGGCTTAAGTTCTAAGTTCAATTTAACTAAGATAAGTAGCTTGCTTGTCAAAGTGTCCCTTAAGGGAAACATTGTTGGCGTAAAGTTAAGTGCAGAGTACACGTGTACTGTGGTTAAGTGGAAGAATTTTGAGACTTAAGTTAAACTTGGTTAATTTTTTTCAAGTTTTTGACACCTTTTTGCTTTTACTATTATATTAAAACATATTTTTCGGCTTATGACAGTGTTTTTAAGCAATTTTTGTGTTTTTTTAGAGTAAAAATAATTTAAAAAATTTCTAACCTCACAAATTAATTTTACAAGATTTTTCAAAAAGAACCAGCAAATACCTCTATTTATATTAATCGTTGCAGATAGTTTTTTAGCATGATATTTAAAACAAGAACTTGTTTTTGTTGTATTATTATTATAACAAAATATAGTGAAAACCCAAACGGTGAACAAATCCTCAAATTTTGTACACCTCCTGCAAACAGGGTCCATACAACACCGTTCTCAGCTGAGAACGGTTTTGGTCCATATTCTAGTCCTGTCAGACTCAACAGGAGCCAAATTATAGGCCGGGACACAGAAAAAGTGTCATATATTTTTTTTTAATTTTCTACCATCTTGAATTTTAAAGAAGTGCCATTATTGACACTTGTTCTGAAAACTATCAAGTATAATATATGTTCAGTTGTGTATTTTTTTTAATCAGACAATTGGTTTTAAAGTTATAGACAATTCAAAAAGTCTAATTTTTGGTTGCTATATTAAGGACCCTTTGGTCAGCATACAAAAATAAGAACCCTTGTGGTTGTCATTGTTTGACAAGCTCTCAACAAGAGAGTGATTTCGGTTTATTTTCTTAACTCTTTCTATAAGCTTTTACATATAAAGCAATGTATTTTGCATCTTATGTCTTCAAAATTATCTAAAAACACAAACACTTTGACGTGAATTGACAGAAGTATAAATAAACAAAATAAAGGTAGATTATTTTTGTGGATATCTTTATTTTGTTTATATTTACTGCCGTCAATCCACATCAAAATGTTTGTCTTTTGGCGAATTTTGAAAAAAATGTTTAAAATTGATTTTTGATTAAGGAAGATGCATACTATATTGTTTTATGGGTAAGCGTAGAATTAGTTACAAATATAAACCGAAATAACTTTATTCTTGACAGATTTTCAAACCACAATAACCACAAAGGTTGTTATTTTTATATGCTGGTCAAAAACTCCCTATTTTCACTGTTATTTAGTGGTTACCTAGTTATTTAGGTTTTGTATATAAAATAATTTGTTTTAAAACTAAAAAACAAATAAGATATATTCAAAGATTTTCTTAAAACAAACTAATTTTTATTTTTGTTTATTTATTTTTTATTGCCTACCAAAACATCTTAAAAATTAATAAATTTTGCCCCCATAAAATATCAAGATTTTTATTCTGTCTGTTAAAGGGGCCAGAATTTTTGAAATTTGAAAAAAAAAACAAAAACTTAAAAGGTAGGTAATTGTTTCTTCTAAATTATAAAATATTTAAAAAATAATAAAAGGAACTAACATAATCGACAAAAATAAAATTCATTTAACATTAAATGTCAAACTTGGGGATAAAGCAAAGCAATACCCTCTCCACATACGTCGATGAACTCCTACCATTTTAGTGTCCTTCTCCTGAATTTCTCTGCCATATTGACATAAAATTAAAAATATTTAATATTAATAAAAAAAAATCTTTTGCTGGATGTCTCCTGCCAGTCCAGGTCTTTGCATTTTTTTTTAGTAGATAGGGAAGTCGTTTGAAAGAACTTTCTAAAAAATAAAAAGACAAATAAATAATGCAAAGAGTTAAATAAATAAATAAAAACGCCTTTATTTTTGATTGGGCGAAGGTCAACTAATGCTGTTTGCTGTTCTTGGAATGTTTTAAAAATGTTTGTTAAATTAAAAATAAAGACAATATTGACATGCTCTTTAAATGATGAATCAGAATTTATTGAACTATGAAAAATCTTATGTAAAGAATGTGAATTCATAATGCAAAAATATGTGTATCAAGATGTGTTAGTACCTTTTTTGTAGTTCCAGATGATTCAGCTTTACCATAAGTTATTCTAATTTAGTATGTAACTTTTCTGTGAAGATGATCGCCTTGCCTCCTCATCTGCAATCTAAAACAAAGGAAAACAATATTTTAAAACATTTTTCTGAGGGGCAAACATGTAAACCATCTTAAATAAGCTTTTTCCAAAAGAATTAAGACAGTTTTAAAAAGAATTGAAAATTTGTTGGACACCCAGTTTTAATTATAACGAAAGTAGGTACCCACACCATGGTGTCCACAGCATTTCTCAAAAATCTCTGACTTTCCACGACCAACTTACTACCTCCTGCTAGATTGGTTCACCTCTTGGGGCCAACCCATTAATAAAACAGAAACTTATTATCTAACTACAGGCTTTATAGAAACTTACCAAAGGACAGAATCCAAATCGCTTATCTCCTGTCTTTCTGCAGATCTTGGGGATGGTGAATAGGGAATCTCCTCTGCTTCCAACAGTAATTGACAGTAAATAAAAATTTGGGCTCTCGCTTTTTTTTCCAAATCGTCCGTTTTTTTACATTTCAATTTTTGGAAACCACATAAAAAAAAAACAAAAAATTTGACAATTGACACTGAAATTCAAGACTGCATCACACAAAAAATGCGACGCTGCCAATTGTAATTTATAGCATCAACCAAAACCGTTCATCAATCCAATTTTATATCCTCTGGTTGACCTGCCTGCTTGGTGTCGGGAGTAACGCCGCGACTTTCAAGCAGGAGATGCCGGGTTCAAGCCCCGGGTCGTGCATCAGGTAGTCTACTTGGACTTTTTCTTATAAAATTACAGAATTTTGTAAGATTAAGGTAAAACGCAGTATGAAGCGGAGTAGGCCGAGTTAGCTAGAAGGCAGGCTAATTCGATTCCATACCGTCCCTCGGAGAGGACGTTAAGAGGACGGTCCCGTGTGATCCATATATTGATAGTGCAGCACGTTAAAGATCCCTTGCCCCGACAAAGGGGTTTAGGCTAAATTAAATCCTTCCAGGAAAAGAAAACTGCCTTCCTGGGGGGTGCTCATCAGACCGGTCTGGTGAGTGGGGTTGGGGGGGTATACATTCAGTATCAGTCTAAAAATATTGCCGGATGGCAAATTCTGACCAAATAGCCATAGTAGCTGCGGTCAATAAAAGGTAAAAAGTAGGTATATCCTCTGGTTCCACTTGGCCAAGGTTGCACCTCTACAAAAGAAATAAGGATAAGTTGAACTTATACTTAAGTTTTAACTTAGCTTAATTTTAAATTTAAGCCGAAGTGAGAAAGCGGCCCCGGACGTGACAAATCGTTAACCCTTACATTTTCGAATTGAAATGTTGGTTTTGTTTTCTGAAAAAATCGCGAGTCGCGATCCTTTTGCTATATTTACACGTCCGTTTGTCAAACGGGTTATTTTCATATTTCGATGTTTTTATTTTTGGGGTTTTTATGCGAATATTGTATGGCAAAATTGTTCTTCGTCGTCTTCATCGCTGCTACTACTCAGCAGCGAAAAAAATGTACAGTTTCACACTTGCCATTTCCGCAATTGGAATTTTTAATGGCGGGAAACAGTTTTTGATGCAGTATGAGCCCTCAGAGCCGGTGCCGAAAAAGTGGCACTCGGTGCCACACTGAAGGTGTATCATGCCCAATTGCTCTGCGTTTGCTCGAAGGATTCCTTTGCGCTAAGGATCTCTTATCGGTCCTAAGTAGCTGATTTGGTTTGCTCAGCTTTTCTTTGTAGTCTTAATTCATCCTTAGGAGAGAATTCTAACCTCATTTTTCGTCAACTCGTTTTTATGGTCACATATTTTTATGCAAGTTTTTTAATTTTTTTATAAGTTTAATTAAAATAAATATAACTGTTTATTTTTTAGAAACAGTACAACTGTCTGAGAACCCTACGATTATGTGCCACTGGAGGGCATCTTTCTAGCATTGGGGATTTTAAGGCCAATATGCAGGGTTGATTCTTTAAATGGAACGGTGCTTCTAGCGGGTTAGAATTTGGTTAAATAGAAAAATCCAAAAACACGTCAACTGAGATTTTTAATTTCCTTTAATCGTGCTATCTTGGATTTTGTCTATGTCATTTAGTTTACGAGGTATAGCATTTTTTTTTTAATAGGACACCTTATATATTTTGCAATTTTTGAAATCTGCAAACAATTCTCTTTTCAGCAATACACACATAAACAACAATTCCATGCAAGTTTAAATGCATCTGTTCGGTGGTAACCGAATGCACAATATTATTTTAATTCAATTTCGAACAACCAACTCCGTCTGGCGTCAACTGTTTGAACTCTCCAGTTTGATTGCTCGAGGGCATTGATCGGTAGCAGATTTTTCACATCGCTATTGGGGCGCTGCTCCAGCAATGACGTCAATCCCGGACAAGACGAGCATCAACGACTCCGAAGCAGCTTGTTGAATAAGAAGCAATCCCATATTATTGATTTTTTGTAATATCACATTTAAACCTCAATAAATGTTTTATTTTTATTAAAATTACTACTCAATTATCATCTTCAAAATACAAGCAAGTTACCAAAACAGAAATTTCAACCTGAAGCAGGCACTTGCACGAAACAGCATCTATCTTGGAAATCATAAGAGATAGAGTATTAGTGTGGGGTATTAATGTCAAACTATACAGGGTGTCCTATTTAAAAAAATATATTTTTTTGCCATACCTCGTAAACAAAACGACATAAAAAATCCAACATAGCACGATTAAAGAAAATTAAAAATCTCAGTTGACGTGTTTTTAGATTTTTTTATAAAACCAAATTCTAACCCGCTAGAAGCACCGTTCCGTTTAAAGAATCCACCCTGTATATGTTTAAATGACCCTTACTGAAGCTGAAAAAGTTAATGTAAAAGAATAATAAATAATAATTATAATATTAATAATAATAAATAATAACAACAAATAATGATTTTATGACAAGCCAGAGCAAACGAATAAAATTTAGGGGTAATTATGCAGTATACGGTTTTCTGCCATTTTTGATTTTTTTTGAAAAATTCTTTATGGGGGCACCTTCTAGGGTCCCGAGGACCCCAAATCCGCCTGCGCCCGATTTTTTTTTTTTAACGAGAAAAAAGGGTGCCCAGGGGGGGTTGTAAAGTGTTTTTTTAATTGTATTGGGTTGGTTTGGATTAGGTTGGGTTGGACTGTGCTGGTTTGGTTTGTTTTAGTGAAAAAAAATTAAAAAAAAAAAAAAAAAAACCAACCGGCGCAGACGGATTTGGGGTCCTAGGGACCCTAGAAGGTGCCCCCATAAAGAATTTTTCAAAAAAAATCAAAAATGGCAGAAAACCGTATACTGCATAATTACCGATTTAGGGAATACTTAAAAATTATGCATTTCTTTATTACTCATTACTTAAGCAAATCGCAGAACAAATGGGCATATATGGAACAGAAAAACCGAACCAGTTGCGCACCAGTGACGCACTGATTGCCTCAATGGCATACGCTATCAAACATCACACCTAACCCAATTTCTTCAAGTTGACATCAAAATAAAACAAACAAACTGAGATCAAAATACTGTTATATTACTATTTTATTTTGCCGGCCACCTATTAAATAAGGGATGGGGTCTGCCAGTTCCGGATTTCATGACACAATGAACAATTTGATCTCAGAGGAACCCATCAACACTCTATTGTCAGGGGAGATACATAGATTAACTTACGAAGAGTTTCTACAATTGTTGAGAGATCTCAATGCTTTGTAAGTCTAAACTTTTTCCCACTTATAGATTGGCGACATACCTATATGCTATTTTGGTTCCTGAGTGCTTATTATAAATGCCATGGGGTTACTGCAATCATATTTATGATTAATTTACTTTTTTAGTCTATAAATTAATCAAATGTTATAATTGTTATTATTACTATATTTATTATTGATTTCCTATAGTTATTGTTGGCATAACATAAGTGTAAACTTTATTGGGATTTCTTGTTCTTTACTTGCTGTTATTTGCACACAGGATTTAGTTCCTCACACAACACATTCAAAAGATCAGAAAACCAAAACTAGATTTTATATACAAGACCGTTCCTATGTACAAATTTTTTTGAAGTGTTTTAATAAATAAATATAAAATACTTTTTTGAACATGCTGTGTTGCTTTTTAGCACACATGACAAAGTTACAACTGATTCAGGGGCTTTACACTCTTTTGTCTGGTTTTTCATGGAAAATATTTATTTAATAAACGGTTACACCAAGTTTTAAGGCTGGTTCATGGTTAAATTCCTTTTCCTTAACTTTTGCTGTAACTTGTTCCTTTAGCAATTATTAGATCTCATGTAATCAGATTAGGGTGTTCATACTTGTTTCGTTTCCATATCTTTTTCCTTAAGCCTTAAGGAATGACCTTAAAAGTTGGCCAATATTTAACTTACAGAAAAAGAAGCAGAAAAATCTTGTTGCGCAAGTGTAGGTGGCAAAATATTTTTTGATGTTTTTTTAACCTCAAAATTATGAATTATGTAAAGAACATAGTTTCCAACTACTCTGAAACACAAGTAAGTAGCTATTGATTTAACACAGCTCCATTATTTTCTGGAAGTTGAGCCATATGTTGAGACGTTCAGTTCTGGTGGTTCCGTTTCCACTCTTTTTCTTTCAGAAACATACATGAAAAAAAATCCTTTCTAAACAATTCTGACCTTTAAAATGGACCAGAGGTCAAATTGAACGTGTATTTGAACTAATCATTGACCAAGCACTTGTGCATGACAGCTCATGATTGGCTTTGGAGTGCTCTAAAACTGATCTGTGATGTCATTGCTCTGATTCTGCACAATCTCCAAGGGATTTGCAAGGAGGATAATTGAAAATGCTGGAAGATTATTATAAGTAAAAAGAACTAACAAAATTTATAACTAAAAAAACTGCATAGCCCTTTTTAGAGCTGTCCAACAAGCAGTGTAACTTTTAAAAATCTGTAAGTGTAAGAAGACAAAGAATTTGCAAGTGAGAAAGAAGAGGTAGCTCAACTTTATATGGATTCCATTTAGTTAGAACATTATTATAGTCTCCAGCAACATCATCCCATCTAAGCCTTTGCATCCAAAGGTATTGGATAAGGAACTGTCCTTAAATTTTTTGACTTATTTTTCAGAGTGGGAACATTTCACAAACATTTGAGAAGTTTATTCCAAGGTTTATTCTGACTGCTTGTAAAACAATTTAGGTGTACCACAGGGCAGTGTCCTTGGACCACTGCTTTTTTTGATATATATCAATGATATATATATACAAATACTTTTGCATTAACAAACTTAAATTAAATATTCTTAAAACTAAGGCAATGATAATTTCAACTTCTCACAAATATAAATTGGCTTAACCTCGATTTATAAAACCATACCATTGACAATCGAAAAATTGAGTTCGTTACTGAATTTAAGTATCTAAATTTTATGCTAGATCATTTTCTGACTTAACACAAATTTCTCATATATTTATAAAAAAATTTGTAAAAAGCTGTATTTTTTCTCCAGGATTTTAAAACATGTATCTCAGTATTGTAGAATAACCCAGAGAATAACTATTTATAATACCATAATACGCCCTCATTTTGATTACTGTGGTACTTGCTATACTCCTTTGACTTAAACAAAAAACAAGCATTGCAAAAGCTGCAAATTAGAGGTATGAGAGCTAACAGATACACAAGCATTTGAGTTATGCATAGGACTTTACAGTGGCATCCAATAGAGATTAGTTTATTTGTAAACAGAATGGTATTTATATTTAAAATTTTACATAACATGCTACCATCATACTTCATTGATTTTATTGTTCTTAATAGGCAGGTTCACAATTATTTAACAAGATGTGCAAATAATTTTGACATTGAAATTTTTTTTATAAAAAATATGTATATCTTTTATAATGATCTAAATAAATAAATCATTAATTGAATTCAAAAGAAAATTATTTTTAAAATTATTAATTATCTTACTACTTCTACTACCAATTCCACACTCTACACTTGTCTAAAAATCAATTATATATTATGGTGTAAGACTCTATAATCATCTTCTCGAAACTATCAGATCTATTATGGATATTTCAAAATTCCGAAAAGCACTAAATAACATCTTGGTTGAACAAGCGTTCTATTCAGTTGATGATTTCTTTGAATTTACCTTTTAGATCAACATTTCCAACCATGATGCTTCTAACCCACAGCCAAATTGATTGATTTTTTATTTTTATAATTATTTCAGACTTTTCTAGTCTTAACTTTTTAATACTTTAAGTGTTTGGTATGGCCGATTGATTGTGATTTCTGTCGAATATGTGAATATTGTTTTTTGTTTGTTTTATTTTATTTTAATTTGTTTTTATTCGTTCCTACTAAATGTATTTCTATTTATGTATATTTTTTTCTTAATATACTTAATATCTTGTACAAATTAAATTAATATCTTAAAATGCTACAACAATAACCAGAAAATTTAATTAATTAGTGTTGTATGTATTAATAAGTTGAGCGTTTAGGTTAAGTACTAGCTTTGTCAATAAGGATCACCTGTATCTTTGGACAATAAAGCATGATTTACTACTACTACTACTACTTAGTGACAGAATAATAAGATTTAAAATAAAACCTATATATAAACTAGGCGGTCCCACCTTAATAAAATCAAAAAACATAGTCCCAGAATTAAGTGCTCCTTAGGTGCTAATTTGTTCCCCAAACTAAAAATTAGGAACTCCTCTAGTTTTAGCAGAAAATTAAAAAAACGGTAGGACTGCTAGGTTAACGTTAATCTAGCGGTCCCATCCATAATTCTGCTCCCCGAATATTAAATCAATTCTTTGAAAAAACATTTTTTTTGGTATTTTCGCAAAAAAATAAGTAGGGCCAGCTAGCTTAACATAAACCTAGCGGTCCCACAGGTACCCCTTCAGATAAACCAAATTTTTATTATTTTGAAATGAAGAGCAATTTAAGCGCTAATTTGGTCCATCTTTCGAAAATTAAGTGCTCTTTTTGTTGTGGCGAAAAATGGAAAAAATGCAATTTCATTGATAATTTCACACAAATTCGAGATAATATGCATAAAATGATTAATACCTTCAATTTAGGAGTTTAATAAAAATGCAAAAATCCTGGTTTTCGCGCGTATTTTTTTTTATCATGTCCCAATACTGACCCTTGTACTAACCCAACATAACCAGCCCAACGTAACCAACCCAAGGTTTAATATATCAATCATTTTATGCTTATTATTTCAAATTTGTGTGAAATTACCGAGGGGGTAACCACTGTTGGCAATCAAGGCACAAATCTTACCTGTTGGCGTTCCCTTGCAGTCCCTGCGACTGCCTAAACCTTACCAAACCCCGCCAAACCCTGGATTGCAGACCCTAAAAAACCCTGGGAGTCTTTGGAAATTCCTTGGCAGACCCCAGCAATCACTGACCATTCAACAAAATTGGCAATCATGTCACATTTTTTGAACTAGTGGATACCCCTTCAAAAATTACCAATCAAATTGCATTTTTTCCATTTCTCGCCACAACGAAAAGAGCACTTAATTTTCGAAAGATGGATCAAATTAGCACTTAAATTGCTCTTTATTTTAAAATAATTAAAATTTGAGTTATCTGAAGGGGTACCTGTGGGACCGTTAGGTTTATTTAAGCTAGCGGTCCCTGCTTATTTTTTTGCAAAAATACCAAAAAAACATTTTTTTTTAAGTTTTGATTTACTATTCGGGGAGAACTTAAATAGCACCTAATTTTAAAATAGTAACAGCTTAAACTTAACCTAGCGGTCCTACCGTTTTTTTATTTTATTTTATTTTAAAATATTAACATATTTTAATACATTTACTGACTGATGGATTTTCATTTTTTCTTATTGTGGATTTATTTTTAGGTCTAGTTTGTTGTTAACATAGGTATTGTATTTTATACATTTGCTGACTGATAATTTTTATTTCTGTGGATTTATTGTTAGGTCAAGATTATTTAGTTTTATGTATTAGAAATAAAGGATTAATTGATAAGATGTTTATCCCAGAATGTTTGTATCAGAACATATCAAAACTTGGATTCCATTTAAGAATTTTAATCATCTGAGAAACTAGGATAGTAGTTTATAGCCCGTTTTCAAGAAATACTTTTCGAATGATGTATCACATGATGTAAGTACCTACTTTTTGTTTTAAAAATTTTTGAAAAATAGGATTTTTTATTTTATTTTTATAAAAATATATTTTGTTTCTGGATATTTCGCCAAACTATTCACAATATTTCAAGATCGAGACTTGATGGGTTCCTCAAGAAAAATTATCTTAAAAATTTTGAAAACAATTTTTCGAAAAAAAAATAGGTTATGTGTTTTACCTTATTAAAATGGGCTTTAAAATACCTATAAAACAACGTATTACTCGCATTTTTACAGTATACAGTTCTCAAGATATTACTCTTTGTGTCTCACAAAACATATGCAGTGGTCCTTGTCTAATTTGAAATTATAAAAGCGCATTCGTCACATTTTTCAAAAAATATTTAATATATTTTTTCTAATTTCAATATTATCGCCCAATTATAAGATTTCTAAAAATATACCTTATTTTGAAATTCATAGGGAAAAGGTAGGGCAATTTATTTAAAAAACTAATACTACTTATATGTAGTTAATCTATAGAAAATATATAAAAGGTATATAGTATTTTAAATTTTGTGGTTATGAAGTGGAATGTTATGAATTAAAAGGCAGTTTTAATTATAAGGCATTATAGTTTACCACTCTATTGGTATTAATTCTTTCTTAGTAAATTATTCTTACTGTACGGTTTCCCGAACGTGCATTCATATACCAGTTGCTCTCGTAGTGGTGTGTAATTTTTATCTACATTGTTGCTGACAATTAAAATTAATTTTTTAAAGCGTTTTTGTGAGGTTTGATAAACAGTGCCGTAGATTGATATAATTTAATTGTAATTGTTTTGTGAACGTTATTTCTCTGTTACGTAGTTATGTACTTTGAAGTCAAAGCGATGTCTAGAGTCTAAGAATAGCAAATACTAGAACGTTATAGAAATTACAGAAAAAATGAGACATGAAGTATCTGAAAAGAAAAGATAAGGTGAAATAAATAAACTTCGTTACAAGGATAACGGAGTTATTCCTACTTAAAGGGGGAGGGGTTGTACTAATTAGGTACATATAAAGAAGGGTCCTCGATTTGTTTTGTTTATATTTGGTGTGTAGTTTGATGCCTCGGCGCACTCCCCCCCCTCTGCTTAGGAAATAGATGTGGTAAAAAGTAATTATGCCATAATTTGCTACTTATTATCTAATAATTATGTGTATGTACTAATATCGTCCTCTTATAAACTTTCCTACTATCAAGATGTATGCCATAATTCACTACTAATTATGTATGTTGGGAATTTGGAAACTTTGGTTGCACTATAACAAAGTTATGATTGTTTTCCACAAACCAAAATTACATTTTTGCACAGGACGCGCGTTTCGCTAACAACGTTAGCATCATCAGGAGATGATAAACAAATTAGCAAATTATGGTATAATTACTTTTTGTTAAATTTCGTTCCCAAGCAGAGCGGGGTGAGCCTTGACATCAAGATACACACATATACACAAAAATGAGTTATCTTAAAAGTATTCATTTTTTAAAAGTTGACGAAATTAGTACATAATCACTTAAATCTCTTTTCTAAGTAGAGGGAACTGCGTCTTGACATCAAGTTACACATCTCATATAAAAAAAATCGAGTCTTTGGGAGCAGGACATTTTTTAGAAGGTGACAAAATTAGTACATAATTATTAGCAAACTAGGGCATGATTATTTTTTTTCAAATCTTCCAATCTTGATCTGTTCTTCTCTGTCTCATCCTAATGTGCTAAATCAGTAAGACAAGTTCTTATTTAAACATTATACATTATTTAAATGTTGGTTTTTATTTTAGATCAAAATGTCTAGATACCAACGGACAACATCTTGTCTTTGCAGTAAAAAAAGACACGGATTCCACAATTTTCTGGAAGGGGACAGTTCAAATTGCGTGTGTCAAACTGGACTCCCACACTCAAAAGGTCATCACCTACAGACTACTCAACTTAAGTCAGTTTTTGAAGGTTTTTAAAACTGTTAAGTGTCAAATTTTGGCTGCTGAACAAAGCAAAAGGTAACTGGAGGGACCGAAACTTTGGGAATTTGAATTTTTGGCAAACATTTTTTGCTTATTATGAAGATGAATAATGGCACACAAAATATGAAAAAAGCCTGCAGGTCAACTATTGACGTTATACTTCCAACTCTTAATTTAGGTCATTTGGTGGCTACTTTATTAAAGGTTAAATAGCCACATTTACTTTTTCTTCTACTCATCATGTAAAAAGAAAAAAAAAATGTGAAATGATCAAGCAAAACGCGTTAAATCCACATTATAAAAATAAAATGATTTGTTAAACAAATTTTACATAGATTTATGGCCTTCTCCACTAGTAACCTAACTGGTTTCAGACACATTTCATCAACCAATCGGAGTTTTTAACTCCATTGGAAATTTATTCCTTATTTTGTTATTTACTTTGACTACTGGTAATAATAGGCGTCTGATGCCAGAACCCATCTCAAACCGAAAATCTTTAGCTTACTTTTATTGCCTTCATCAAAAAAAAAAAAAAAAAAGGGATTTAGGCATACGTTCTATAGGTGTATGATATATGTAAGTTTATCACCCGCTGATCTATTTTTGCGAAAGCCGTATTGTCTATCATTGATTGGTGTGAATTTTAATAGTGTTTTGATCTTCTGTATGACGATGTATGCGTCCATTCCCGATAAAATGACTTGGACTATTTTGTCACTACAAATAGTAAGTGGGGTCTGCTGCTTTGAAGTATACTTCCCGTTAAGGAAAATCTGGGTAAAATTGTTTTATATCTTGCCGATTTGTAGTGCCATGTTTCTAGCGGAGGGGCTACTATAATCTTATGTGAATCCGGATTTGTCATTAAAAATAAATTCAAGAGCGCCGCAAATTCTCCTTTTTTTTTTGTTATGATTACTTTATGGTTAGATGTTGCTAGAGGAGGGCTTTTTTGTAAACACGCGAGTTCATCGACAAGGTGGCTGAGAGCGTAACTTATGGCAAAAGCTGAGGCTTCTTTGCCTTCATTATCAGTTTGGTTATGGTTCTTAAACCACGGTATTACGTGGCCATTACAATCCTCTAAAAATATTAACTTCAGCGTGAGAAAAGCTGTTTGGATGGAATTGCAACTGGCAGCCAATGTGACGAGAAAGTTTTGATAATTATCATTGTTTGGTGGTCGATAAAGGCAACAGATGAAATGCGTCTATATTTTTGAAGTTTCCTTTGGCAGGTTTAAGCTTTTCCTCTCGGTGACAGTAGAGGTCACTTTGGATATAAACACAAATTCTATAGCTTTGGAGCGTAGAGGAGGGGCTACTATAATATTGTATGATCAGGATTTGCCGCTAAAAATAAATTCAAGAGTGCCGCAAATTCTCCTTTTTTGGAAACCCGTGTGGTTTCATCGACAAATTAAGTGAGACCGCAATTTATGGCAAAAGCTCCGGTTTATCTGCCTCCGTTATTAGTTTTATTATGGTGCCTAAACCACGATATTGTGGACATTAAAATCGCCTAAAACTACAGTTTCAGCTTGAGTAAAGTTTGTTTGGATGGTATCGAAACTGGCGGACCGTGTGGCGAAAAAGTTTTAATGGTTATCATTGCTTGGTGTTCGATAAAGGCAACAGATAAACTGACCCGCCCAAGGAGTACGGGGTGGAGTTAAAGCTGTAAATCATGTGACACATCAAAAAAATATTAAATAAAAAACTACCCGACTACTAGTTGTAATTAGGCTTTAGTACAGAATAGAGAAATGTTTACAGTCGCATGCTTGGTCGCACTAACTAAGTCAATTAGAGGCATGCCACTAGAAAACATTGGGAAAACCCAATCTGAAATCGGTACTTTGCACATACCGTATCCAAAGCATTTTGCGTACGTATGTGTCAACTTTGCGCACTTGTGTGTCATCTTTGCGCACGGTTTTTTTAATTTACTAAAAAACAGAAAAAAAACAATTTTGTTTAATTTGCAGTCATATAAAAAGTATCATTTGAAAACCTTCTTGCACACTTGCACGACTTGTGGACCTCGCCTTCGGCTTAGTTAAAGAGTCATTTTCAAACCTTGTTTTATTAATATATTATTTCAATTCTGTATTAAACACATCGATAGACTAACCTTACATAGGGAACGTCCAAAATATGTTGACGCCAACATAAACGAAGCTATCTCACAAAACATTTGTCTTATTATAGAAAAGCATTTGTCACGTTTTGCATAAAATCTTTTAATATTTTAAATATATTTTTTTTAATGTCAATATTATCGCCCAATTAGAATATTTCTACCTCATAGAACACAGGTAGTGCCATTTATTTAAAAAAATTCGTACTACTTATATGTATTTAATCTACGGAAAATAAAAAAGTATACATTTAAAATTTTCACGGGTATATGATGGAATACGTTTTGAACTAAAAGGAAGTTTTAATTATTACGCATTATTTTACCACTATTGGTATTGTTCTTTCTTAATAAATTATTCTTACTGATTTTTCTTTAGTTAACATCGCAGGGTGACCACTTGTCATACAATCATAATTTGTCATAATTTTTGAAGATGTGTCCTAAAACCGTCCTAAAATTGGCTAAATGTTATAAAAATTATAAAATTTGACAATCTACCCTTTGCGGATCACTTTTTTAAGACAGTTTTGTAATTTTACAAATTTTATTTTGCAAATAGCCCCTGTATACATTGATTTGGTGTATTTAAAATGATTAACCAACAAATATTAGGTCATGCTTAACCTTTCTCTCTCTAGAGATGTGTATTTGAAAAAGAACTAAACATTTGGACTAGTTGTTCTCATTAAATTTATGTAAACGGACTATTACAGTGACTGAATTCTGCTCTACCATGGTCTTTCTTTGAATGCAGAATACTTTGGTTTTCATTTTATAATCTGAATTCTTCATTTTTGGCGCCTAACCTAAAAAATGTGTGCAATAGCGGCTTTGTTTTAAAAAAATCTAAAACAAAAACATAAGTAGAAGAAAAACAAAATGTAATTCTGACTGGCAGGAAATATATTTCTGGATAATACAGGATAAAAATGATTCTTATTCTGCTTATTGCAAGTTAAGTTGCAAAAATTTTAAAATTGATAGAAGTGGCATTGGTCAAGACAAGGCTCACGGAAAAGGCGTTTTCATATAATATTGTTCCTTTTATATTAGTATTTGTTTATAATATAATATAATACTTAAGTGAGTTAAGTGTTGGCTGAATAGTTCTCTAAAATCAAACCAAACATATTTAACTTTCTTGTTTTTTTTTATATTAGCATATTTTAATTAGTAGCTACTTGTTGACTAATTGTTCTTTAAGAGTTTTACTCCTGCTATTATATGTACGGTTAAAATATGTCAGAAAAATTCATAATTTTTCTGAAAAAATGTCATAAATTCATATAAAAAATAAGGGTTTTGTCAGTGGTCACCCTGACAACGTGGCGCATTCGGCAACGGCCCTCAAAGAATCGGTTTTCCGAACGTCCATACATATAATAGCTCAAGTAGTTTTGCGTAATTTTTATCTAGTGTTGCTGATAATTAAAATGAATATTTTAAAGAATTTTTGTGAATTTTGATAAACAGTGCCGTAGATTGACATAATTTAATAGTAATTGTTTTCGTTATCTGAGTTGTTTTTTTTTATATTTGTTGGCGACATCCACAAAAATAAACCATTTACTTATATTCCAATAGGTATTTCTATCAATGGCAACGGTAGGTATAAATAAGTAAATTGTATTTTTTTTTTAGTTTCAAAGCGGGATATATTAGGAGCGAGGGTTAAATTAATTAAAAAAAAAACAAAAGTAGGAACATACTTCTTTTTTTTTAAATTTAATCGTTATTACAATTTTGTGGAAAATTAGGAATTATACGAAAAATAATAGAGACCTATTAGAGATTTTTTACAGCGGGGCAGTATTATGGCCTGGCACTATTTTGACACTGCTGACATATACCAGTGCGCAGAAATCATCAGATTTACGCCGGCCGTAACAGTGTTATATACCCGCCTTTGGTTAAAATCGGATCAGATTTACGTCGGCCATAACAGTGTTATATACCCGCCTTTAGTCCAAATCGGATAACGTCCTTCCTTATTTCTAACTTTACGAAAATATAATTTGAAAACAACAGTTATCAAGGCTAAATTAATTTATACTGAATAAAGTCATAAAATTAAAAAGTCAAATTAAAATAATAGAAACGGCAAAGGTAATTTTTGAAAAAAGTCGGTTAGAAATAATGCCGGTCGCAGATCCGATATTCCAATAGTCATGTCGGAAATAAGTTAAGACCGTATTCCAATACAAGCCGTTAATGTTTAAGTGCTGCTGGATTTTGAGCAGAACATAATTTAAACTTTATTTTATTAAAATCAGTTCACGGGAATAAAAGTTATAACCATTTTAAGCAAGAAAAACGGGAGTAAAACGGGTAAAACCGCAGGAAAAACTGTGGGTCTTCAGCTAGTATATGAATAAGTATGTAAAATTGAACAAGAAGTAACATGTAATATTGTGACTAAAATTATTACGAACGCCAAAATTGAAATATAAATATTTTTTATAAAAATATACACGTAGTCTTTTTCCCAAGAAAACTGCGGTACATTTTGCAGAACACTTTTTTTGTAAGATTAAAACCCTCAAATGTAATGTGAAACCATATAACTATGAAATACTATAATGGCCCAAATGCTTTGATACCCTTGAAAAAAAAAATGCTCCAAAATGTGTAACGAAAATAACTTTGAAAACCAAAGGAGAAAATTCAAAATCGCGGTTGGCTTTGAAACTGTTTGGGTCACCAGACCATAAACCAAAAATCTACTGCGCATGCACTTACAAATCCATGCTTGGCGTCGTAGTGACCTTACGATAATTTAATGACACTTTCACTGCTGACGCAATCGACGCGCCTGCTCGTTTACACTCTGCGTTTATCGGTTTTTTCCAGGCCAACTTGATTGGGAGAGTTATTATCGGTACGCATTTTTCTCGAGAAAAGCAAGGGTAGGGCCGTTATAGTATCTCATAGTTATATGGGTAGGGCCGTTATAGTATCTCATAGTTATATGTGTGAAACAAATAATAGAAATAAAGCTTTCTACCAAGTACAATACTAAAATAATGCTTTTTAAAACGACGACATTCTAAGGTATGGATTACGTATTATGGATGTAATGCAGGTTTTATATTATTTTTGTCTAGATTGAAATTGAATCACATACCATATCCGTCGTCACTGATTGCGCTGCTAACTAATAATAATCCATTAATTTAGTCAAAAAACTAATACAAATACATTAAACTTCATTGTAACAAAAATAGTCATGTACAAAAAATTCACAGTAGTAGTTGGTTATCAGAAATAAAATTAAAAACTACATGCATTCATGACGATGAAGTACAAAGAAATGTTAATATCAATAAAAACAACCAGTAATGAATAATTTAAAAAACAAAATAAATTTAACTAAGAAAATAAGTAACTACAAATACAATAAGACGTTTAAAAAACATCATATAACCTAGGTAAATATATAGGTAAATAAAAAAGAGAGTTTTACCAACAGAAAACTGTTTGATTTTCGGCCTCCTCCACCAGTTCTACCAGTGACTGTTTTGAGACACAGTCCATCCACCAGGCTTTTTACTATGACGTATCGATAACAAAAAAACGAACTTTACAAAACACACCGGAGTACCACAAGAATACATATCGGGTGCGACTTGGAGACTAGACGCAGACACGTGTTTCACTCTTGTTAGAGATCATCAGTGCGACATAAGTTTTTACAGTCGAATAATATGAACGATCAAATCAACAAGTCATTGACAAATGTTCCGCAAAACATTAGATAACAGAATGAGAAAGAAATTCCCAATGTCCATAGTGGAGGTAAATATAAATAAAAAAGAGACTTTGACCAACAGAAAACTGTTGAATTTTTGGCCTCCTTCACCAGTTCTACCACTGACTGGTTTCAGACACAGTCCATCCACCTGTCGGGCTTTTTGCTATGACGAATCGATAGCAAAAAAACGAGCTTTGCAAAATACACCGGAGTACCACAAGAATACATACCGGGTGTGACTTGGAGACTAGAAGCAGACACGTGTTTCACTCTTGTTAGAGATCATCAGTGCGACATAAGTTTTTATAGTTATAGTCGAATAATATAAACGATCAAATCAACAAGTCATGGAAAAATGTTCGGCAAAAGATTAGATAACAGAATGAGAAATAAATTCCCAATGTCCATAATGGAGTTAAATATAAATAAAAAGAGAGTTTTACCAACAGAAAACTGTTAGATTTTTGGCCTCCTCCACCAGTTCTACCACTGACTGATTTCAGACAGAGTCCATCCACCAGTCAAGCTTTTTTACTATGACGAATCGATAACAAAAAACACGAACTTTAGAAAATACACCGAAGTACCAAATATATAGGTACCTACTAAAATATGGTTAATTTTAAAATCAAACAATGCCTATAAAATTAAGATTTTCTTAGTGGATCAGAAATTCCTTATGTCAATGGTACATATATTTTTTAAATTATTCAGCAGGTATATAGGTAGGTAGCAGTAGGTGAGCAGCATTACCCTAACAAATGATAAATTAAAATAACAATCACTACATGAAAAGGGACCAAATATTTTTACTAAAGGTTTATTGTTGTAGGTAAATTAATACACAAATTTAGAAATATAGTTTAGACATTTACTATAAAAGCCTAACAAACACCTATCTACATAAATAAACACAAAAATAAATAATTAATTAAGTAATTAACACCAATAAAAACTACACCTGCGCGCCTGCAATATTTTGCGGTGTTGCCATAGATATATATATATATATATATACTGGTGGGGTCAAAACCAATAGTGAGTTATGAATGGACTGCCGGGTCTATAGTTAGTAAGGCGATGACTAAACCCTATTTAGTACTCGGCAGTTTCTTTTATTTAAAGTTATTTATTTTTTTTAACCATCAAATATAAAATAATGAATTTAGTCGTGTAAAACTAGTTCACAATAATTATCTATAACGCAAATGCCTTTCAAATATGTGAAATTAAAAAAAAAACAGTTTTGTTCTTGCATTAAAAGAAGTTTAATATCGTTTTTTTTTTAGTATTACTACTCGTCATTTCAATTTCTCATTTAAGATGGTGGTGGTGGTGGTGATAGTGATAGTATCATAAAAGGAACTACATGAAACTGTCATTGTCATAAAAGTGGAATGGTTCAATTTAAATAATCACGCACGCCACCAAGAAAAAAGCAAGGCTGGATACACAAATAGAGTTCAGGTCACAGCTCTACTCAGCGTTTTGGAGTTCAAATCAAACATAAACATAATTTACCTACTTTGTTATTAAACGAAAAAAATGTGTAAAAACCCCTATAATATAATGGTTTTGTAATTTCATAATTAAAAACAAAAAAAATACGTTATAGAAGCATAATATGCATAATTATTACTGCAAGTGTTGTTACTGCTAGTCATATATACAACATGTTAATTGTAATGGTTTTATTGATTTTTTTTTAACAGTGAAAATATGAAGTTTTTTTTAAGTAAAAAATTAACAAGAAAAATGATAACTACACTACACTAAGTACTACACCGTACTATTTTGGTGGTGGTTAAAGATCCTGTTAAGTTGCCGTTAAATTGCTCTTGTAGTATTAAAGTATACTTTTCAGTAAGTACTTTTTTATTAATTATTTTTAAAAACTTTTCATATTTTATTTCTATGCGTTTCGTTTAAAATAATGTTTTTTTTTCATTCTATCCATATAATGTTGTGAAAGTCATTTTTTCTTGCCTGCCTATAAGCATGTTCCCAAGCTACCATAAACAATAATTTGTTTTTATCTTCACTAATAGATATACATTTTTTTATATTTTTTTTATATTATTTTTGTTTTGTATTTTACAGATATTGGATCAAAGACATCACCGTTTAGGGGGATAAAATATTCGTGTATCTAAGATATTCGCTAAAAAACTACATTAATCAAAAAATTTGAAAACCTATCTGAAATGTGAAAACAATGAGAAGTTTATGCTTTTCAAGAAAGCTGCAGATTCATCATAGAAGAGGAAAACATTGAACTGACGGAGGAGAAATAAGTTTCGGCGAATGTCACCTCAAAGCACTCATCAGATAACGAAATCTGTGAATCAACCACGCTCTTTTGATTTTTGTCAACCGTCAACATGAACAGCCACAACGGTTGAAAAGGCTACCTTGGCCCCGACCAAAAAAATAACACACAATGAAGGTAATGATGATCAAGAAGAAGCAGATATAAGTTGTTGGAATCTCAGAGGTATATTTAGAATTCCTTATTTAAATAATAATGATAATGAAACGATCTTTAAAGAAAAAATGAATTTGACGTTAAGAAAATTTTCAAGCTGTGTAGACAAAACAAGCTAATAATTAATTTATCAAAAACCGTTCTCCTGGAGCTTAAAACTAAATTACGTAAACCTCTGATAAACATAGACATTTCTTTTAACGATACACCTCTATCTTTTACAAGCAGCACAAAATTTTTGGGCATCATGATTGACTCCCATTTTGAATGGAATTTTCCTGTTCAAAGTTGAATAAGTGCTATTACATGATAAAATCATTAAAAAACTCTGAGTTTATCAAATCTTGTAACTGTCTATTACGCAAATGCCTACTCTGCTATAGCGTATGGGATAGCTGTTTGGGGTGGAGCTCCGGATTTTGACAGAATACTAGTAACACAAAAGAGAATCATCAGCATAATTTTCAATCTGCCGTATAACGCAACATGCAGAAATGCATTCAAACAAAATAAACTTTTAACTGCTAGAAGCATATACAGGGTGGATTCTTTATACGGAACGGGGTTTCTAACGGGTTAGAATTTGGTTTTAAAAAAAAATCCAAAAACACGTCAATTGAGATTTTTAACTTTCTTTAATCTTGCTATCTTGGATTTTTTTTTATGTCATTTTGTTTACGAGGTATGGCAAAAAAATATATATATTTTTTTAATATGACATGTATAGTTTGACATTTTTGAATTCTAAAAAAAATTATCTTTTTGGCAATACCACACACTAATACTCTATCTCTTATGGTTTCCAAGGTAGAGGTATGTAAACTTGCATGGAATTGTTGTCTATGCCCTGTTTAACAGGGGATATTTGAATGAATTTCGAAGTTTTCCATACAGATTTTGAAAAAAATATCTAGATTTCAAAAATTTCAAAATATACAGGTTGACTTATTTAAAAAAAAATATATACATCGTAAATAAAATGACATAAAAAAATCCAAGATAGCACAATGAAAGGAAATTAAAAATATCAGTTGACGTGTTTTTGGATTTTTTTATTCAACCAAATTCTAACCCGCTAGAAGCCCCGTTCCGTTTAAAGTCTATATAAAATCATGATGTATATTTATCAGCATCATATCCTACAAGAAATAAGAACAATTTTTGCATAGAGAAATACAACCATGCATATATTAAAAAAACTAGTCATTATCTTGGCTGCCGATTATTTAATAGGTTACCAAAGAAATTTAAAAAAATCCAAACATTACCCGTTTTTAAGAAATAATTAAAAAATCTACTTCTTAGCGAAACTACACAGTAAAGGAAGTTTTTCTGCTTGGCAGAAGATGAATAATTTCATCTTTGTTTTGTGATTTTGTAACTTTTTACCGCACTTCTATTATACTGGGTTTTTAAGAAATGTAAAAGGTTTTACTGTGTTTGTTAAAACTGATAGTTAAGTTTTTCTATTATTATTGACTTTTTGTAATTATGGATTATTTTAAATAATTTCTCTTTGTTTTGTAGTTTTTCTAACTTTTTACCGCACTTGTATTATTTTGATTTTTGTAATTTTAGCTTATTTTAAATATTTACAAACATTATTGTAACGACCTGTCTTATCTACATTTGTAGCCGAAAAGATGAATAAATTGTCTATTGTCTATAAATTTCTTATTATTACCTATCTCTGGTCACATTGTTTAATGTTTATAACAACTAAATTATAACAACCATGTATATTCAAGTAACAAAAGAACAACTGCAACATTCAGATGAAATGAAATAATCACGACGCACGCACCGGCACGCACGCAGTATACATATCCAATGGCCTATTGGTAATTGATTGACTTATCTTACCATTAGCATTGATAAAAAGTAAGAATAATAAAATTGGATCAATCAGAAGTTACCTACACACTTAACAATTGAAATAGTTCATCTTCGTTGATTCCTTGTAACCAACCTCTTAACGCCTTTTTTAAATGATAAAACACTTGCTGAGGATTTAATATATTCGGGGATTTTGTTGTACATTTGAACAGCAGTAAAACTAAAAGACTCTATAAAGTGCGGTGTGGTGTCTAGGCATGCGGTAGAGACTACGATGTCTAAAATGAAACTCGCTACATCATTCCGGTTTAGAAGAAAGGTATGATGGTCTTTTGCGTTTATTTAACCTAAACATAAATGTTGCCAAAGTGACAATGTAGCGTTCATCAAGTTTCGGCCACTTACAATCAGCGTAACTTGGAGAAATGTGGTCGAATTTCGTAAGATTGTAAGCGTATCGAATGCAAGCGTTCTGTAGTTTCCAAAGAGAGAATTAAACTATCACATAGATTTAATTTTATTTCTTTAATTAAAATTTTTTGTTGGAATCGGAGGGCCTTTAGTTTACTGTATGACTTCTGCATGAGATAGTTGACATGCTTGTTAAAGGAAAACTTGGTGTCCATCCATACCCCTAGATTCTTTGCATTTCTGATCCTGCGGACAACGGCGTAGTGAAAGTGAACGGCCACTTTCTAGCTACACTCTGCGAAAGAATGCAAAGGGGGCTAAGAATCATGGAAGACTGATGCAAGCAGAACAGATCCTATTCACCAGAAAGAGAAAACTAGAGGGATTCAGAGCTCCCATAATGTACGGCAGACCCTTAACTTTGGTATCACAACTTAAGTATTTGGGAGTCACGCTGGACAAGGGCTCAAGTGGAGTGAGCATGTTGCCAGATTAACCGTTAAAGTTCAAGCAACATTGTGGCAGTTGCGCCGAGTGGTCGGTCGAACCTGGGGCATTAACCCGAGTATCCTACACTGGATATACACGGCCATCATAAGACCAAGAATCCAATAAGGAGGTCTGGTGGCCCGCTGTAGAGAAAACAAGAGGGATTCAGAGCTCCCATAATGTACGGCAGACCCTTAACTTTGGTATCACAACTTAAGGATTTGGAAGTCACGCTGGACAATTGGAACATGGAGTGAGTATGTTGCCAGATTGACCGTTAAAGTCCAGGCAACATTGTGGCAGTTGCGCCATCATAAGACCAAGAATCCAATACAGATCAGAGGTTTGGTGGTCCGCTGTAAAGAAGCTGACCATATCCAAAAAGCTCACGAGCCTACAAGGGCACTTCTGCAGAGAAATAACCGGCGCAATAAGGACGACCCCCATCCACGCCCTGGAAACCATCTTGAGTCTCCCCTCGCTTCCAATACCTGCGATTAAGGGACCAGGAACTATGAAAGGACAGGGAGGAAAGAGTGGGCCATCTGGCGGTCGGGGGACTGGCGACGAAAGAGTTGCACCTCCAAAGACTGTCAGTGGAAGCACCGCTTAAACCATGGAGGTTCGATAAAAAAGTACAGTCACAACATAAAGTACCTAACTACGTAGTTATGTACTTTGTGGTCACAATACCAGAACGGAATGCCTGGCAAAGAGAAGAATTCCGAACGGATGCTACACGGATGGCTCTAAAGGTATATGCCATTATTATGGCAGCAACCCTACCGGAGGTCAAAAATGGTAGGAGGGACATTTATATATGCTCCGACAGCCAGGCTGCCCTTAAGTTTCTAAGTGCACCCAAAATAATCAGTAGTCTGGTGGAGGAGTGCGCTGAAGCACTGCAAACACTGGCTCAAAACAAGAGGGTAACACTGATGTGGGTCCCAGGTCATGAGGGAATACCAGGGAACGAGAAAGCGAACGAACTTGCCAGACTAGAGACCGAAACCCAATATATTGGACCGGAACATCTTCTGACTCGAAAGGACATCGTACTGCTGACAGGGTTGCTGACTGGGCACAATCGGCTGAACAAACATCTAACGCAAATGAGAGTAGCAGGAGATCCCGTGTGTACCGCTTGCGGAATCGAAGAGGAATCGGCCCTGGGGTTATAAGCCACAGCACCTAACTCGACGTAGCGTAAGTTTTGATCAAGTGCGCATGTGCAGAAAACTCCAAACGTACGATACGCTTTACACACGCTGTATCGTTACACCGCGTATCGTACGTAAATGCGTAACCCCACATCAAATGAAAGTTGTGTAGTTTTCTACAAATTTCTATTCTATGGGTGTATGTAAATAGCAGGCTATTCTATTCCCGAGAGCAGCCTCTCCAAAGGGGGATAAAATATTTAAAAAAATTGTAACTTTGGAACAAAAGCAAGTAGCGATATACGGTTTCCAGATTTTAGATCCATGAACATGGACTACAAATTTTGTTATAAAGTCCAAATTCATTTGAGCTTTAGTTTCCGAGTTATTTAAAAAAACGTTAAAATATATATAAAAAAAAAATCATAACTTTAGATTTAAAGCAGCTATGGATATGCTGTTTTCAGATTTTGGTTTTCGTAAATATTACCCAAAAATTTTGTTATAAGGTTTAAATCTTTCAAAGCTGTTTTCGAGATATTTTCGTTTCCTTTCAACATAAAATAATATTGATTGTACGGTGGACTATCCGTGCTTTCTAGCACCAATTTTTTCTTGTCTTATAGAATTATTTACAAAATTACGCATGTCTCGATATTCATTTAACGCTAAATCCGTTTTATTTTGTTTGTATCTTAATTTAGCTCTATCCCTTGGTTTCATCATTAATCTGACGTTGTCAGTCAACCAGGGCGCGGGACATTTCTTTATCCTAACTGTCGTATTGGGTGCGTGATATCAAACAGATTGGTTACTTTCGTATTAAAAAAATTGATACTTTGATCAATGTCTGTCAAGGTAAATAAGTGGTTCCAATTGTCCCATGTCTAGTTTTGAAAAAACTGGGGGGGGGGTTTGTTGGTTAAATTTTAATTGAATTAAAATATCGTCCATTGTGAGTACCTCCATTTCCCTATACAGGCTATCGTCTATAAAAACCAAAACATCTATTAATGTACTCGAGTTTTCTGTAACTTTGGTAGGCTCCGTTACAAGTTGCTTACGTCCAAATTGATTATAATCTGTGGGCTCAAAAAACTGAGGACATTTTCTAAGGCATTGAGAAACGTTAAAAAGTTAATACTTGGTGCACGATAAACGCTACCTAAAAACACCTTTCCATTAAGCTTAGTTGTTAACCAAATTTGCTCAAGTGCCGCACTGTTTTCACAGTTCTGTACATTAACTTTTTTGAACTTTAAATCACTTATAATACAAAGCAACTCCACGGCGCAATCCGGCATGTCGAAGCTCAACCATGTCTCAGACATTCCGATAATGTCGTATTCAGTTTGTGTTAAAAATTCAGAGAAGAGGTCAAAGTTTGAAGACAAGTAAAGGAAAAAAAGCGAGTAAAAAACGCACAGTTTAGCCGCGAGTTGTTGACACTATTTTTTTTTAATACCTTTATCAAAAACTCCCAACAAAAACAGGAAAATACTTTTAGAAATCTCTAACGAAGAGCACTTCTCGCAACACTCTTTATACTATAAATTAAGGTGGCTGGTAAATGAAATAACAATGGTTTCCATGGCGATGTGCCTTTTTACTCGGTGACGTTCATTGTTGCGACATTTTAATCTTTGACAGGTTGATATTTCTACGATGTTTTTAAATGGTTTTTTCGTAAATACTTGGTGAGAACTGGCGGAAATGGCTTAATTTTTAAGGAAGAATAACTGGATTTTTTCAATATTACTATTTTCCGCTATTTCTCTTTAATTTTAAGTAAAAAACGGACAGAAATATTTTTTTGCATCCATGATAAAAAAAAAGTTTTTTTGCATCGGTAATCAAAAAAGTCATGCTTTAGTTATCTGCAGACAGTTACTAAAATCATGTTTTTGCTGAAGGTATAAAAAATATATTTATAAGGCCAGTTGATTCCAGTCACTTAAGTTTCGTGCAGTAAGTAACTTACGTAAAATAAAATAAAGTAACTCGGCTTATTAACAAGAAGTGAGAAAAATCAATTTTAAAACTGAAGCTAAGGAAACTTACTATTACTATGAAAAAAAAAGAAATTAATCACAATTCCTCAAAAAATGTGATAACGATATTCTAGTAAACTGCCGTTAGGTAGGTTATGATTATCAGTATGCCTATACTAAAATTTGAAATTCCAATTTGTTAATGAAACTTCTTTCTTTTTTATCAAATCAATTTTCTACAAATAAGTAGTATAATATAATAAAGTAATAAAATTATATATGAAAATTCTATCATTATACAAATAAATAAATAAGAATAATATTTCATTGAAGAAACGTGTTTGTAGGTAATTTAAAAGATAAAAAAGTTTTAAAGAAGCAGTCCAAAATTAAACAGTTTGCAGGAAAATCAGCACTGTTTGGCAACGTGGTATATACCTCATGATCGGTATAGTTATTTACATACAAAGGGAGGAAATGCGTTTTACTCTAGAGGCATGTATTTAATTTTTTCTACTGCCTTTTGTAATAATTTCAAAAATTAGACGAATATTTTTTATTCTGTTGAAAAACATTCATTCGCCGAACTGTTGAAACAACCCCCGTTTTTTATAACAATCCACTGACACCTGCCAAAATGGTAATCTGAAGCTGTCTGAATAAAATGTTATTTAAAAATAATCTACCACCTGAACTTGAATTTATCCAAAGAAACTCGGCTGCGGTAGAAGGAGGAAAAATGAAATAAAAAATATCTATCATTCAATATGTTCAGATGTGGTACGGGGAGAAAAAATTTTTCTCTGCTAGCTGGGAGGAAAAATTTTTTCCTCCCTGTCTCCCTATTTTTTCTTTTTCTTCCCTATTTTTCGGGTCGAAAATGCCATTTTCGAAGGACGTAGTAGAAAAAGTAATTTCCTATGGTGTACCAATTCAGATGCATGCCAGCAGGAGTACGACTCGACCGGGTCGACGGAGCAGCCAAGTCGCGGGCAGAACCAACTTTACTATATAACAGGCTCAGATTGAATACTAATTTTTTTCCCGTCGTCAATTGCATAAATTTCGCCAGACAAGGTCCACAGAAATTTGTTTCCATATCTTCTTTTGGCACTTGAATACTTCGAGCCTTTAAGTTTAGATTTGCAGGCGTAAACTAGGCTGCGCAGAGCGTGCGAAGTTGACAATAATAATAGGTCTCTGACAGTACAGGCAATTTCTATAGTGGTCGAAATATATTCCGAAATGACTTGAGATCGTTTTTCGTTTTTTTTTCTCAGAAAATCCGTTGAATCGCAGTGTATTGCGTTTAGTGTACTATTGAAAGGTTTCTAATGTAGTTTCCATAGTTGATACTCTTTTCTGGCAGTCTTCCGATGAGTGAACAGCTAAGTTAATAGTTTCATCAAGTGCAGCGAGTTTTTTTATTAATGTCATCCATTTTCGCAGTCAGGCGTTCTTCCAAGTTATTTAGCCACTTGGTGCACATTTTCTCAAATGATTGCTCCATTTCTGCAATGGTAGCACTGACCCACGGCTTCATCGACCGGTATCAGTAATACAAACGGAAACTCTGGTAGCCAAAAATACGCGAAGGGCAGGATTCAGGGTCAAATTTTTGTTTTTACTGACTGAGAGGAAATATGCCGATCATACAGTAAATATAAGCTCACTTTGTATGCAAATTATTTGAAATCGTAATTCTTGAATAACTAAAGTTGTCGCACCAGAGTCCTATGTATAGGGGAGGAGGTACTGATCTCTTACTTCAGCAGCTTTAGACCACTTGCTTTTTGACTAAAACATAAAATTTTGTAAAAATTTGAGAGCTACTTAAAAGTAAAACCTACTTACATATGGCTGCCGCTGCCGCACACAAAATTTCTAAGATCAAACTGATCTAAATATTGCCTAACTGCAATTCATACTTAATAAATCTAGAACTTCTTTCTTAATATATCTCAGTAACCAAACCTTTTTACTTAAACCTTTTACCAAAACTTGTCCCTAATATTTTTTGTTAACAATAATGCAATAAGTTCATAGGGCAATTAGTTGAAGTCCAAGATATATGTTGTGCATTTTGGGTTTAAACCTTTTTAACAGTAAATTTTAACTAAACAATGAGATATCTCCACATTGCAAATAGCAATTTCTTTAAAAAAAAAATCAATTTTGCTTTAAATAACTTTAGACTATTTGCCGTCGGATTATATTTTATTAGTCGATCTTTGAAATCTTACCAACCCTCACTGTCCGTAAAGATAACTATATGACAGTAGAAAAAAATAAAAGTCCCTTAGTTTGCGGCGCACTGTGGCGCAGGGGCTACCAAAAGCTGGCAAAAATTTCAATTATAAATTTTAAATAAATTTTGAACACTTACGTATTTTAAATGTCATAATAACATTTAAAAAAATAATGGCAGCCCTTTCACCCCTCCTCAATACAATAAAATAACTATTGCATTGCTCACAAAAAATGCCACTTTTTAAATAGTTTTTAATTTTAGAACCAATAGTTAAAAAATTAAGCTGAAAAGACGAGACTCTAAATTTTACAGAACAGATGTCAAAAATGACAATTCTTAATAATTCAAGATGGTGGATAATTTTAAAAAATAGCAATTTTTATGCCCCCAGCTTTATAAGGGTAAATAATTGCAAAATTTTTAAAATCTGATCAATTTTTTGATCCAACAAATTTAAAAATAAAAACAAAATTTATTTTTAAGTCAAAACTACTTTTGAATCTTAATAGTACGGAAGTTAAATGCAGAAAATGTTGGTTGCTAAATGCTATTTCAAATATCTTAAAAACTGTCTAACTTACAAAATTAAAATTTACTTAAAAATATTGGTTTTAAATTCTGTAAAATATTTTTTGACTTTGCATTGATGTATAATTTTTTAATAGTTCGGGAGTTAAAGGGCAAAAATTAATAAATATTTTCAAATATCTTAAAAACCGTTTGACCCACATATGATTGAGTCACCGAATAATGTTGATAATGTAATCCTTTAAAATATTGTCCTTAGTCACCTTGTTTAAATTTTTATTAGTTTAGGAGTTAAGCACACAAAAAAAAAACAAAATTGTAAGATCTGTAAGAAGTGTTTGATTAACTGCTGTGAATGTGTAAAGTAGAAAAATTATACTACTCTTTTTTAGAACACAGGAAAATAACCAACATTTTTGGGAGTAATCTTGAAAAAAAATCATTTCCGGGGTTTAAAATATACCAGACCTTTGATTTTTGTAAAACATATCAAATCGTCCAAAAAAACCTTAACAAATTTGTTAGTTTTCCTTTTTCTGGGGTCAAACCTTGTTTGCAATCGCCTAATTCTGCCATTTTTCACAAAATGTAAAAAATTTAAAAAATATATTTTAGAACGCAAACGCAAAATATCGCAAAAGATTTTAATAGGGCATCTAATAGAAATGACCAATAAGCAAGGTTGAAAAAAATTGATTGATTGAACTAAATGTCGATTAACTGGTAACGAAATAGTAGAAACTTTTTAACTTATACAAAAAATAATTAACTTACCGTATTCGTAATTGGACATAACTCTAAACTATTTAAAAATATAATTAAAAATTGCACATTTTTTTACAAATAAATAAAAAAACACCAAAACAATTTATTGAAGACTTTTTGACAGCCGTCTATTGACAGAGAGTGTTTATTTTTTCAAGGCTAGTGTGATTTGGTAAGGGATAAGTTTACTTGATTTTGGCTCAGTTTTTTTCGCATTTTAATAAAATTTATATTTGTAATTTTTGCCACAAATTCATATCCCTTGCCCTTCTGCGGCGCGGCGGCGGGCGACTTGCAATCTCTCATCAAGAAAGCGGTCGGTACAAACAACAAGCAGGGGCTGCTAAAAATCACCTTATAAATTAGGCAACATAAAAAACGACTTAAGATTGCGACGATCAATACGAGAACTCTCTCCGCGCCTGATAGGCTCTTTCAAAATATGAGTCCGAGATTTATTTATCTGATTTACAAAGTTAATAAAAAAATATATACTTCCTAAAAAATAACACTAGGGAACAAATTCCAACTTTTTTTTGTTTCCTAAATAAAAACTTTTTTTTGGGTTTAACTACACCCAAGGAACGAAAAAATACCAATTAAAAATTTAAGTTGGCTCGCAAAAAAAAATATTATTTGTTACAAAATTTATAGGCAGATAATTAGCATGGATTTATAAAATTGGAGCTAACTAATAATAAAATAAGTATGTAAGATTTTGCTATTTTGGTCTTGGAATCATTTTTGGTACTTAATTCCCAGTGCAATTTAAGAATATGCTCCGATTCATTAAGACATTGAAGTAGAAAATTTGTATGACGAAATTAAGAACGTCCTTGAGCAGACGCCAACCAGATATAATCTGTTAACAGGCGATATAAACGGAAAAATAGGCAAACATATTGGACCATATGTTTACGGCGCGGCGTAAGTAACGAAAACAGTCTCTCTCTAAAACCCATCGCAATAAAAATGGACATGGAATAGCCCTGATGAGAACACAAAAAATCATTTTATGTAAGACGTTTCTGTACTGAACCACTTCGAAGTTAATAGCGACCACTGTTTAGTCACAAAAAATGTAGTTATAAACACAAAAAAGAGAGGTTTAAAATGAGAAGAAAAACCGGAAAAATGACAACCTTTAACAAATATCGAAAGTTATCAACAAAATATAGCTACATGTTTAACCGAAGTACAAAACGCTGAGATATTCATAGAAAACTTAAAGTTACCAATGAAAAACTAATAGTAGGAAGAAAAAAACTTAGTATAGAAACTAAAAAACTTATGAAAGAACGAAGAAAAAATCTCAACAATACCGCAAAAAACGCTGATAAATTAAGTCAATAAGAAAGTATAACGTATAACAAATTAACATTTTATTCACAATAATACCGTAAATATTTACGTAAAAATGTAGCAATGTGATTTATCGCCTTTGCTTCGTAGGCTTCCTAGGTTATCGAAGCAAACGAAGGTATGTAATCTTTTAGAAGCACATTTTCAGAAGGAAGAAAATTAATAAGTAAACTTACGAATTCAAATAATCAGAAATTCTTAAGATTGCTGGGACATTCTACGCTGAACTATACAATGAAAAAAAGCCAGAAAGGGAAAAACAAACTTTCCCCGAATCCAAAACTGAGGCTGGAAATCCTACACTGTGTTTTCCTACAAGGACCCAAAAGAACTCTAAGGGAAATGAAAAATAATAATTGATATGTTCTTAATGTGTGGTACAGGGTGATTTACCCCATTTTCCTCCCTCTTACCTCTCTTATATTAAAGCTGAAAAAAGTTTTATGTACAGAAATTGCATAATTTTCTGTAATCTTTCAAATGTCGTCTTTAAAAATTAGCTATCATCGAAACTATTACATTTTGACATTAACTTCTTTATCTTAAAGATAACACCCTGCAGATTTGTTTGAATTTAGTATGACCTTTTTTTTCTGATTCCAAAAATATATAATATGTTGGATTTATCTTAGAAGGTTCTCGAGTAAAAGAAAAATACTTTACCATAAGTACAATGTGTTGGACAAGTAAACATAGTTTAAGAGTTTAGGAGGTTCTTCGTTCAACACATTACTCTTTACTCGAGAATCATCCAATACAAAATCATCATATTATTTTTGGAATCAGGAAGAAAAGCCATCCCAAATTAAAAATAAAAAAGATAATGTTAATAAAATTATGCAACTTATGTACATAAAACTTTTTTCCAGCTCTAGAAGTAAGGGACGTAAGAGGAGAGTGGAAAATATAGTGAATCATCACCCTGTACAATTTCAGACCTCTGGGATAGAGCAGTAATAGTTATTCTCCACAAAAAAGGCGACATAACCAAATTACAAAATCACCGACCAATAAGTTTGTTATCGCACTTCCATAACCGGTTTATGAAAACAATAACCAAATTGTTATCGTATTTCCATAAGCTCTTTATGAATGATTACAATTGGTCGACTTTTATCAATCACGCGAACAGGCAGAATTCAAAGATGGTTTCGAAATGAACGACCACGTGCAGGTGATAAAAACATTGGTATAAAAAAAGTACCGGAATACAACAAACCCCTTCTACTGATTTTCATTGACTATCAAAAAGCCTCGGATATGATAAACCAGCAGAAAATGTTCGAGGCTTTAAAAAAATGTCGGCACTGGAGTGATTTCGCTCATACTTATCAGAGCGATCGCAGTCTGTAGTATTGAATGACCAAAACTCCACTACTGAAATGGTAAATGTTGGTGTTCTACAGGAGGCCAAGTATTGAGCTTGGCCTCCTTTTATTTCTCATCTTTGTAAATGATGTTGCAATTATTTTATTTTATTTTGTTATATTTTGTATACTCAGATTATGGAGTATACTATTGTGACTAGTTTTAATTTAAATTAACAAGTCAAATAAATTATATTCTATTCTATTCTATTTTATCTGGGGAAGTGTGTGGACATTGCACGCAACGACAACTGCAAAACGGCAAAGGCTTACAACACCTACACGGAAACACCAGCACACAACCACATACAGCCGACAATTCACATATGCAAGGCCTTGTCTTGGCTCCGGTCTCCTCGCTCGGCCTCTGGCTAAACTAGTAGTGGTGCACTAGGCCACCGAGAAGTATAGGGCCCACCCTTGTCTAACCAACGGCAACGTAGGGGGCTGCCCCGGACACTCGCTGAAAATCTCCAAGTGGAACAGTAGTGCAGTTGGTAACTGCGACAGGGGGGCACTGTGCCTGGGGACGTAAGCCAGTTCCCGAAACCCTCATGGGTCAAGGATCTTGGCAAACCAGCCTACGGCCTGGTCAGGGGTGCTGCCAATAAGGGCCAGCCGTCTCGGAGACCTGGAAAAGAGATGCCACAAAGGCAGCCAGGAACCTGGCGACAAGCTTCGCGATGGCTAATCTCCCTAGAGCGCCGAAAGACCAGCCGACCAGAAGTCCGCAAGGGCAAGCTACCTTGAAGAGCCTTAGATCGGACACCTCTAGGACGACCGAGAAGCGACGAAAGAAGCCAAGCAAGGGGGCCAAGGATGAACGACCCCCCCCTACTTAGGGGGGATTAGGTAGTTAGATTCAACATCATAACCGGCCAAATGAGCATTAAGTTTACAGTAGATAGATTAGAAAGTAAAGAATATCTAAATTATCTTGGCCTGAAAGTGGGTCCAAACATGAGTATAAGCCACCACATAAGAAGCACTGCAGAAAAGGCGGAAAAAGTAGCGGCAATGCTAAATCGACTTATGCCAAACTAAATAGGGTTTTTTTACGTATTTCGAGTATCATTTTGAAAAAATCCTCCAACAAGTTCAAGGGGGACCCCTATATTTTGAATAGGGAAAGTTTATCGAGTGATACCTTGTTTTTCCAAAATCAGACTCTAAATAGGTGAAAACACCTCTCTGTCTTGTGTTGGTTGGAACACATTGTATAACGGCTCTGCCCTTACATTTTTCGAAAAATAGCCATATCGATTCTGGGCGAGAGTCAATCGACTCACGCTTAATGCAATCGTCACGCATGCGCAGTTGATTTTTCGCCTTTGCCCAGGGCCAACCTCGATTTTTAAATAATTTTCTTGGTTTTTCAAAGTTATTATTGTTACACATTTTTCAATCCTTGAGCCATGATAGTATCTTATTTACTACGTTTATACGCGCCTTTAACCGGTTTTATGTAAGGACGGTTTAAAATAAAATCTCTTTCTCCGAGGGTTCATGCGTCCTTCATAAAATGTCACAAAAAACAAAGAAAATATTAGACGTTACCGTAATTTTTGTAACGTTTTTAAAAAATAAAGTCATTGTTTTTGCGTTAAGTAGTATAATAACTTATTGCGCGAGCGCACTCCGCGGAGCCCCCTTCTAATAAAAATATTAAGACTGACAGACAACGCACATCCTAAACCTGTCGATCTAGAAGCATGCAATTTTGCACAATTCCTCATATTAAAGGTGAGCACTAAAAAAAATCAACACTTTACACTTTCGCATGAAGTTCTCTTGAACAAATGAAACTACTATAACTGATTCTGTTTCTCAAAAATTAATGAAGGACTATTTAACAAAAGGACCACAATATGCATGCTAAGCCAAAAACCTGATAATGGAGTACCACAAGATTCTGTGTTGGCGTCAAAGAAATTAAAATAAACTAGAAGGTGCAAATGCAGAGGACTATTCATGGCAACATTATAGAGCCGCGTTCTCATTGGTTCTGAAGCAATATTTAAAATATGGCGGTTTAATACAGATGAGTTTTGTTTATCCGTGAAAAGATAGTTCGGCGACTTTTCAACACTTTCTTTATCTAACACACACTTCTTAAGCATTTTTAAGTCTTTAAAAAAATATAAAAATAGCAATTGCAAAAAACTTAAAAACCATTATTATAAACCCATCTGATGGGTCGAACATAAGTCGTTTTTTGGCGTAACGTCATCGGTTCTTGATATCGCCAAAATGCACTTCCCGGTGACAGTTTTACAAAACCTAACCTAACTTATTCCTGTAAAATATTTCTTAGCGTTTTGTTTTTTTTCCAATCCCCGGTTTATAAATCCGAGGTGATTTTGTTATTTTGATGTATAACCCACCATTAACTAGGAGGAATTCTCCCAATTGAATTTTGCACATTACCAAATCATTTTATTATTGAAAAAACCAAACAAAATAGCCGGTGCTTCATAACCCGACACTACTCGCGTATTTTGACAAATGACAACTCCCGCCATATTGAAATCGTGATTGCAATGCTTTCGAAACAGTCCGAGGAGCAGTTATTGAAATCCTTTGAAAAACCGTGAAGTCACCAGTTCAACGCCAAAATGACATTTCTTGCATGAAATCTTCTCACGCCAAAAAACGACTATAAAATGGCAAAACATGCCACGACAAATCAAGAACTTTTTGCCCTGGTTGTCAGATTGTCACAGAAACTGTCCTAATAATAATAATAATTGTTTATAGAAGGTAAAACAAAACATACAGTGAGATTTACTAAGATCTAAAATAGTACCCCCCACAGGTCTAAATATTTACACCTGTGGGGGGTACTAAATTTTAAAACCAATTTTCAAAAAACACTTACCCATACAGAAAAGACGCAAAGTTATTGATTATTTTGTATTGTTATTGCAAAATACCACTGAAAAACTGCTTTTTTTTCAAAATACTCCATATTTTAGAAAAAAATACCCTAAAACTAATTTTTTTTTGACAGGTTTCAAAATGGCAAATGTCGAATACGCCAAAAATTTGGCACATAATTAGCTTCATTATTTGTGTTTCAGGTTATAAAGTTGGTGATTTTTTAGACCACCTCAGGGGGGGGGGTGGTTTAAATTTATAGCCCCCAGAAAGGACTGTTTTGTGGCATTTGGTAATAAGTTCGTTTATAATTTCCCTAAGTAACCGTTTTTACAAGGATTAATTTACCTTATTTAATATCCCAAGTTCTTCATTAACCAATAAAACACCTCCTATTTTGTCCAGTAAAACGCCATATTTTGAAACCCGTTTTCAGCACAAAAAATGTATTTATGAGGGCACTACGAGCAAAACAAACATAAGTGAACTGATTATGCACGAAAAATATACCAAACAAAAAAACCCAAAACAACTATATTAATTTATTTACAAGCTGAAAGTAAAACATTGAGGTTATCTAAAAGCTCAATCAAAAAAACTTTCCTTACTCAAAGCCCACTCATTTTAAAGCTGTAGCTTTCATCAGTAGAGGTTGGTGCAAGCAAAGGTAAAAGATCCGAACTCGCTGTTTGTGATTGAACGCATCGCTAATATTTTTAAACTGACATTTCGACAGTGACAGAAATGTTACAAAAACTTGCATTTAAGTTTTTTAATACATTTCATAAATAAAAACATCTTTCAAATAAACACAAAATTAATCTACTCCTTATTTTATTATTACTCATCTAAATCGTTGTGTGACATCAAGTATTAATTGGAAAAATTAACGAATAAGGGTAAGTTTTATTTGGAGTGACATATAGTTCCAATTTTAATTTGGTCTACAGAGTGTTTACTATTTAAACCCCGCGTGGGTTTATATTTTTTAACTTTCTTTTCTTCTAAATTGAAACTTTCTTTTTAAATCCAACAAAAGATTGTGTTAAAATGATTATTCAATAAACAAACTTATTAAAATTCTTCTTATAATTTAAAATATGTCCAAAACTCAAGGAGGGTTGGTTTAAAATGCTTAAATCCAAAAATTTCACTTAAACTTAGGACTGTTCTAAAATAGACTAAACCCTTTTAGTAAATCCCACCGACAGTGTTTTTTTACTGAACTTTTTTGGCCCTACTTTATATAACATAAGGGATAATTATGAAAACTCGAAAACCGCAGTCTAAATTTCCAGAATTTGGGCATCGATATGTGATTTGCCTCAGAATTTTTGTGAGATTTCTATTTTATTTTAATTTCTTTGGTTGGGGCCCATTTTATCGAACATTTTATATATAATTTTAATAAATGACATTAAAGTAGACGCGCTAATGATGTAAATTTTTTATTGATGTATGAAAATTTCGAAAAAACGGTGATCTAAATGAACAAAACCCAGCAATCGTGTAAAAACGAGTTTAGAGCAAACAGCCTTAAACTAAATAAAAATAAACCAAAATATTTTTCCATACCTTTAAACACTACCAGATCCAGTACAAGAAAATAACTCGGTAAAAATTCTGGACATTCAAATGGATTAAAAGTTAACATGTCTAAATCATGTCAAGCTCATTAGTGGAAAGCTGTCAAAAACTCAATTAAGAACATTAAACGACAATGGCAACTTAGATAGCATAGCATAGCCTGTTAGCATTCTAGATTATCATGCCGATGTAACAAGTTTATGAGTACCTGATTTGTACACTTTTCCCTATTTTGGCATTCTGATATATAAGAATTTTAAGATTTTCGTGCAAAACTAGGTAGATAATAAAATGCAACACAAAAATTTTAACTGAGATTAGCCAGTTATTATTTGGAATATCAAATAAATAAGTGTTTAAAAAAAAAATTTCTTTTTAGTGTTCAAGACCTTGATACAATATCCATATCCACATTTATGCAAAACGTGGAAGATACGTCAAAGAACTTTGAGAACCCAAATGAATGCTGCATCTGCTTTGAAAGACAACACGAGCTGACGCTACCTTGTGCACATAGTTACTGTTTGCAGTGTATAGAAGAATGGTAAGGATATTTATTTTTTATCTTAAAATGTTAAGTAGTGGTTGATAGATGAGCAGAATCTGGCAATCTTCAACGAATACGGTACTGAATTGAAGTTAAACATGTGTCATCCACAGGTGACCAAGGTTGACAAAAGACAAGAAAATGGTAGGTCAAAAATTCCAATTAGCGGATTCATGTTGTCGTCGGCTTGTGCAATATGATTGAAAAGCCAATTCACTGATAAAGCCCTAATGGAAAGTGCTAGTGACGCAAAATTTGCATGAAAATTGGCAGAAGATTGGCGGAATTTCCTTGATTTTATATAATTTATAAAATTTTTAGGAATGAGACTCATGACACCTGTCCAATCTGCCGAGAAAAGTTAGAAAGCACAGACGATTCGTGGGTTATCTCAGAAGTTCCCAAAGCCGAAGAAATAAGCAATGAAATTCGAGAAAATCTATTAGAACTTACAGATGAAAGACCTGCCACATGTAATCCGTCTTAAGTATGTTAGCATGTTAAGTTAGGTATGTTAAAATGCTGTTAAGTTTTGAAATTTACTTATATTTTTTTTTTTTTGGCTGTGAACACAAAGTAAATACCTACAGAGCTGTGGAGGTTTAAAACTTACGGAGCCTAGGTAGACTGAAATGGATCACATGACTTAAAACCTTTGTGATTGCAGACATGTCTATTTGTAGAAGCCTGCGGTCCACTGCTGGTTAGACGGTGATGTTCTCGTTGTTTTTTTTTTTTAATTTTGGTCGCTCTCGGACATTTGTTTTAATTTATTTTTTATGATCCAAACTAAAGAATTACACCCGTCACATGGTGCGTTTTTTGAAGCAAGGTGGGCACCTGTTGGTGTACAAGGGGCATTAAACCTTTGTCCCGTATGTATTTACTTTGTGCTGTAAAAGTTGTGCATTTTATATGAAATATCGGTTCATACAAGTTCTCAAAATATAAGTATATACATTTAAAATAAGCTTACGTAAAATTGTATGTCCATTATTTTTTTCTGGGAACTGTAATTTTGCGAAATTTTCAGTAATTTAAATTTTAAAGCCAAATATCGGGGTTTCAATTTATTCACTTATTATTATTGTGTAGTCCCGTATTACCAGAACTATGTGTTTGAGCATGAATTTCAGTGAAGAAGTGATCGATTCTTAGATCTGAAACTAATTATTATGCCTTTTAGTTTTTTTTGACACATAAAATAAAAAATAACTTTTAGAATAATATACCTCCAATGTAATAAATATGCTTTCATTATGTTGCAGTAAATATAATCCCTACCTATAAAGTTTATATATTAAATATTGTGTTATTTTTCAAATGTTCTTTATCACAAGCAACATTTTTACTTAAGTTATTTTCAAGTATATTAGCATTAATAGATTATTTTTTTATCATTTTCTTTTTCATCAAAAGTTTTCGTCGCTTCTCTTCCTTTTCCTTTTCAATATCTTCGAGATCTTCCATTATACCTAAAAATAACAACACAATTACCGATTTTTTTAAAAGTTATTTTACGTTTTATCAGTAGTTGAATTTGCTGGTTTTTCAAGAAGGTATTTACGTTAATTCGCGATTGTCAATAAACTCTTTATTCTAGGTGATGGCACTAGAATATGTAATGAAAATTCCACACCAGTACTTTTTAACCAATCAAAATGGTTTTTTTTTTGACAGGACATCATGGCAACAAATAGATTTTTTTCCCTTGGGTAGGTAACAGCAAATTAAATCGGAATATTTTTGACGTAATCACAAAATATTTATTTTTTACTTTTTAGTTTCAACGTCTTCTTTAAACCTGTTTACACTTTGCAGAAACGCAGTTGAACAAAAGTAAGTCTTAATTTTTTATAAACTTAAGATATTTTTCGAATTTTTGTGCCACCTCCTTTCTCCTTTCTGGCAAAAAGTTTTCCTGCCACTTGTAATGTCTTAAAATAGTATTTCTGAGTAACTATAGTAGCTAAGTAGAAATCATTTTGATCAAAATTAACCATTTTTTAAAGCTGACACTGAGAGCTTCAGAACTCAAAATACTTTTCAGGTGCTAGGCATTGTGAAAAGTCAAAAAATATAATTTTTAAACACAATTTGGAACTTTCTTACCGAATACCGCGCAAGGTTAAATTAAATCCTGAATTTTTTTCTCGCGCATGAATATTTTTAGAAAATTGTGCCTCGTCTTCGAATCGGAATAATTTTTAAAATATTTCCTTATACAACCTCTTGTGGTATTACTAGTGACTTCGGAGAGGCATCCTGACCTTTATCCAAAGGACGGGAATGTTCGACCGTGGAAGTGTGAGGGGGATTTCTAAGGGTTGGCGAAAAGGGCTCGCGCAGAGCCTAATCGCCGGGCCAAGAGCCCTCCCTCTTCTACTACTTAATACTCCTACTATGACTAGTAAACATTTTTTCACATATCTCAACAGTAAACATAAAACAAAAACTACTACGGGGATCTATTTTGAAAACTTTGAAAAACCAATTTCATATAAAAAAAGAATAAACACACAAAGGCGGCAATATAATAAATTTTTATTTAGTTTGGTTTTCAAACCTGTGATAAAATGTTCAATGAAAGTTACAATATTCTAGTGACATCACCTAGAATAAAGAAGAAGAGGTCTTAAACATCTTAGACAATGTTAGTTAGTACCACACCCTTTTTCAGAAAGGTAGTAGAAAAGGTGCAAATCGCGCTGATGATAGTCAACGTTCAATGAGCATGACACTTAAAGAAGAAAATTATCGAAGCAAGTGTTTCAAAGATTTACATTACCAACATTATTCAGTAATTTCTTATGTGAGTCGAATCCTTGTTAAGAGGTTTGCAAATATCGCTTAAAAACCAACCTTTTTTTTTTTTTTGGTGGTCTCACTTACCGATTTTGGTACTTCTAACTTCCTCTTTCATTTGTTGCGCAAAACTTGACTCCATGTCGTCCACGTCGTCGTCCGCGTCTCTAAACCTTGACTTGTCGTAGCCGAAGATTTCTTTGATAACGCTCGAATAACCTGCAAGAGATTGATCGGGTTAGTTTGGTTTAGGAGAATGATTCACCTGTTACATTACATCTTGTCGGAGATAAAAATTTGACCATCGTATCTAATGCAGAGAAACCAATAGAAAAAAAAATATTTTCTAAACTGATCTTTATAATACATAATTGTGTAGTATCTCGTGTAATATGCGGCACTGCATAATTTTAAAAGCTTTAAGTGATATAAAAGTTTTGCCATATTTAGTCTATTTGATACAATCTTATCTAAGTCATAGATTCGACGGTGTAAAGCACTTTAGCAGTGCCTCAGAATTCTAATCTCGGTCCTCTTCTTTTTTAAGCGCTATAAATAGTATAATTAGAAATGTAAAAAATTTAATCAAGGACCTTGAGACCCTGCAGAATGGACCTTTTGATTCTGCAGAATGACTTTTGTAATGAAGCTAATTGGTGTGCTACTAATAGTTGTAATATAAATGTAAGTAAATCTATGTGTATTTTACTTTTACTAAAATCCATTTTCGCTATGACTAGTTATAATAATTTTAATCTTTAAAGGGTCGACAAAAAAAGATCTAGGTGTGATCTTTAATGTAAATCTCACCTTCGTTGGTCACATTATTACAAAAGTTGAAAATACTCAAAAGATAACAGATTTTTTGACATAGGACTAAGGGAAAATAAGGTATAAAATAATTATCTGCACAATGTTTAAACTGTTAAAGGGTGATATAGATAGTCCTGATATTCTTAGTTAGATACCATTTGCAATAAATCGAGTTAATTCTTGTAATTCAAACGTTTTTTATTTGACATTTCCGTGAACCAATTTGTATAAAAACTCGCAAATATACAAAATGTGTTTAACTTTTAAGAAACCAACAAACTGCATAGAAGTATTTAGCTTACTAGTCAAAGCTTATAACAATTATATCCAAAAATAACTTTACTTGTCCTCCGTGCTGTGTATTTTACTAACCTGTAGTTAATTACAAAAGGAGAATTTCAATCTATTCTCATTATATTTTGTGTGTTATTTATTATTTTTATTTGTTTTATTTTAATCTGTTTTTTTTTTAAATTTTCTCAATATTTTATTTTATCTTTATGTTATTTTATATTTTTTATATTGATAACCTTTAATAATTACTTTTTATTTAAGACTGTAATATATAAATAATAACTTCCTTCTTTTTCAGTGTAACTTTAGGAATTTGTTGGATACTTGTCTAATGAATGAACGAATAAATTTATATAAAAAAACTTTTGAGGAGCTTTTGACTAGGGTGACCAGATATACTCTTTTTAGAGTATTATACTCCTTTGACCCTCAGAAAACCCTACTCTTTTTTTCTGGAAATTTAGACAAAGTATACTCTTTTGGGGAAACCAAGGCCCAACCATTATAATTTCGTTGCACTGTGACCAATCTACAGTATATGCCATCCGAAATTTATCCACATTGATTGACGTCAACTGTCGTTTAGTTTAAATTTTTTCGTGAGTTGATTGTAATAGAAAGTTTTTGAACCATTTTTTTTCCATTTTGTTATTGTTATCATAAGACAATCGATCACAGTGTACTAGATATGGTCAAGGCAGCAAGTGTTGATCCAATACATAAACGTAAATAGTGCGAACTCTACACATCATAGAAGGGACTGGTTATGAAATCTCAAATGAATGAAGCTCAGACATTGTTTGTGGCACAGGCATGGTTCAGGGGCACAATATATAGGCATATAGCCGCAAGAGTAGCAAGATCGATAGAAATCTGTTTCGTCACAATTCCCTCTAATATTAGGAAGTAATTTGTTATTTAAAATCTAAAAACTGCAAATTCGTAGCAGCCTTAAGGCTCAAAATTAGAAAACATTAAGTTTATTATTACAAGCTTTTATTTAACTTCACCTCTATTATCTATATATGTTTCTATGTTCGGATAAAAATCTTGCAACTCAATTTTGAACTTGTAGTCCGATTGAATTCAAACTTGGTACGCAATTATAGTTTCGGTGTCAATATAATAATATGGTAATGATAGGTATTCCCTGGAGGGAAGAAAATGCCTAAGTTTGTCCGATTTCACCCAAAATTGGTATACGTGGGTTTTTAGGGATAAGGAATACGAATTTTTGATCAGATTTAAAAAAAATCAATATGGCGGATTCAAAAAGGACGATTTTTGCTCATGTTGTGCTAACCAATTTTAACTGACTTATACACATCCGATTGCATTCAAATTTGGTATGCGTTTATAGTTCCGGTGACAATACAATAATATGGTATTTCTAGCTACCCACCTCCCCTAACGAGGGAAGTGGAGAGGGAAAAAGGTTTAGTTTGGTCGATTTCAATCAAAATTGGCATACAGGATTTTTTAGGGAAGAGGATTATGAGTTTTTTTATCAGATTTGCAAATTTCAATATGGCGCATTCAAAATGGACGACTTAGGGTAGAAATCTAAATATTAAAAAATAATTTTATATAAAAAAGCTTTTCAAATACTTTTTATGTAATATCACTAAAAAGTAGAAAATAATTTTTAGCATTCTGATATCATAATAATAAAAGCGATGGCCGTAAATTAGGTCGAGTTGGGTTGAATTTATTTACCCTTGCATTGCTCTGCATTATAGTGAATTCAGATTCTTGCGAACAATCATATAATCAATAACATACATTTTTCGAGTCAAAAATTTGTATTCCTTATCCCCAAAAAAAGCTCGCGTACCAATTTTGGTTGAAATCGGACAAACTTAGGTGTTTTCCCCCCTCCACTCCTCTCGTAGGGGGTGAGGGGGTGCCTAAAATATCAAGTTATTGTATTGTTACTGGAGTTTTAAACGCATACCAAATTTGAAGACGGATTTGTATAATTCAGTTAAAATTGGTTAGCATAACATGACTAAACATCGTCCATCTTGAATCCGCCATTTTTGAATTTTCAAAATCTGATCAAAAAATTCGTATTCCTTATCCCCAAAAACCTTCGTATACCAATTTTGGTTGACATCGGACAAACTTAGGTGTTTTCCCCCCTCCACTCACCTCGTAGGGAGAGGGGGGGTGCCTAATAATATTGTTTGTTATTGTATTGTTACCGGAACTTTAACCGCATACCAAATTTAAAGACAGGTGTATAATACATATTGAATTTTCAAAATCTTATCAAACATTCGTATTCCTTATCCCCAAAAACCTCCGTATATCAATTTTGGTTGACATCGGACAAACTTTTATATTATTTTTCCCCCTCCACTCCCCTCGTAGGGTGGGTGGAGGGAGGTGCCTAAAAGCATACCAAATTTAAAGACAATCGGATTTGTACAAGTCAGTTAAAATTGGTTAGCAAAACATGACCAAAAATCGTCCATCTTGAATCTACCATATTGAATTTTGAAAATCTGATAAAAAATTCGTATTCCTTATCCCCAAAAACCCATTTTGGTTGAAACCAGGAAAACCGTTTTCCCCCCTCCATGCGATTATAGTTTCTCACCGGAATTATTATATTTTTCTACAGTAAATTTAGTTTTAGTTAGACTAGTTACTTATTTTTATGTTCAGAAGTTTATTGTAAATATAATAAACATGTTTTGCAGTTATTCTGCATTTTTTTAACATACCCTTTTTGGAAAAAAAATATGGTCACCCTATTTTGACGAAAAAGATTCCCGCAAGGTCGTGATAGGCCATACCTATTCAAAAATGCACAGAAAAATAAATCTTATTTATTATTACTATTATCCTGCCCCAAAAACATTAAACTAGTCAAAAAAAAAATGCGACTGGCATTTTGATGGGTGTTCATGTATAGATTAGGAGTCACAGAACATACCTACTGTTCATTCAAAATTCTCCGAACCAATTTCAACATTGTCAGTGTCAAAAAACTGGTCGGATTGAATTTGGGATGAAGTGTATAATGAATTTTCGTTATTGTGTTGACATATCACCCAACAAGATGGCTTACTACTACTATCCGATCATTGTATTCAATGTTATGATAAAAGTTTACTAGATTGTACGACCCAGAGTTACGCAAAAAATGCAGAATGTTACCTGATGAGGCAACACTAGAAACGCTTACAAAACTTTATGAAGCTGAAGAGATGGCGAATTTGGAAAAAAATTCACAAACAAATCCTTAAAATAAACACCATACCAAAAAATCTTAATAAAGCTACAAATATAAACAAAAAATGCTCACATTGCAACCAAGACTGGCACGAATTGTTCAAGAAATATCCTGCAAGAAATGCTCTGTGTAAAAATTGTTCTCGTTTTTGACACTATACATCATTTTGCCTATAAAAGAATTTAAAAGCAGTTGAAATTGAGGAAAACAAACCATCAACATCAACGTCAACAATCGTCACATTCAGGTTAACGTCAAAATACAAGGTGAAAACAAAATAGGTACGTTCGTATACACGGCAACACCCGACATTGCAGAAATTTCTGTAGCGGGTCAAGATTTTTTGAACAAATGTAAAGCATTTAAACAAATCTGAAATTGCAAGCAGCAAATCACTCCAATATAGAAACATTGGGCATGATAAATTGCAAAATATTATTTGAAGGAAGAACTGCTATATGCAAAGTCGTTATCTGCAAAAATATAAATGAATTTTTGCTTAATAAGAAATGTCATGGATTTGGGAATTATACACCCCAATTTTGCAAAACCTATTCCGTCAGCTCTTATTAGTGCTATGACCAATTCAAATGAAATTAAAATAATTGAAGAAAATGCTGAAAAACTACGACTTTCACTATTACAAGATTTTGAGGATGTTTTTGGTACAAGTACATAATTGAAAACAATGAATGGAAAACCAGTACACATTTATTTAAGGGAAAATGCAACACCATATTCAATATCTTACCCAAGAAAAATACCATATGCATGTAGAGAAGAAGTCAAACAGTCAAATTTTACTAATCAAATGGTAGTTGTACAAAAGGCAAATGGCAAGTTAAGAATCTGTGTCGACTACACAATGTTGAATAAATACGTCAAGAGGCCCCTTCACCCATTTAAATCACCCTGGGAAGCTGTGTCTAACATCAGCAGGACATCAAAATACTTTTCAACTTTAGATGCTACAAGTGGATATTGGCAACTACCACTCGACGAAGAAATCCAAAAACTAACCACGTTTTCACCCCATGGGGTCGATACCAATTTTTATGAAAACCAATGGGACTGGTCAGCTCTGGTGACGAGTTTTGTCGTAGAGGAAACGAAGCGCTTGCCGGACTTTGTAATATGGAAAAAGTTGTTGACTATATTTTGTTGCACGATGATTCATTTGACTATAAAAAAGTAGTGGAAGTTCTTGAATGTTGTAGAAAAAATCATGTTACTCTTAACCCTCAAAAATTTGCTTTTGCAAGACTTGAAATAGAATACGTAGGCCACTTAATTGGGGGAACCGGGATAAAAGCTGACGACTGAAAATGGTACAATGTGGATCTAGATTTATATGACACTGAATCAAGGTACGCTATGGTAAATAAAAAGAAAGGCTCGTGGCATTGTACACACATTTTGCTTTGTTGCTGTTCAGGCCTGTTTTATCCTTGTTAGGAATCATCAGAGTAACATAGGACTGTACCTGGCGTATAAAGCATAACATAAACAACCACACCCAGCGAATTTAAACAACTTTCGTCGTCAAATAACGCGGGATTTTGGTATGGCTATATGCAGCGCGCCGCCTGTCGGAATAAAGTGAAAAGCCAAATGTTAAAGAATGCAAATATCAATAAGAATGAAATTTGCGAGCAGGACATAAAAAGCGAAACCTGCGAAAATGTACCGGTTACTGAAAGGAGATCGTTCAAAATACAACGTTCGCAGCAACTCCACCCCCAATTGGAGTTTATTTTATGTCGCCTTATATTAAGGCTCAGCAACAATCGCTCAGGAGGAGGCCTGTTGCGCAAAGCAAAGCCAAGTAAAATTTAAGAAAAGTAGATTTCTTGTCTGTGAAAAACAATTAAAAAGAAAGGTTCGTGGCATCGGACACACATTTTGCTTTTCAATTCAGTACGACAGGCCTGCAAGATCTAACGTATAGTACCTGGCGTATGAAACATAACATAAGCAACCACACCCAGTGAATTTAAGCAACTTCCGAATATTCCGACAGGCGTTGCGCTGCATATAGCCATACCTACAGCCCGCGTTATTTGACGACGAAAGTTAAAAGTAACTAAAAGAACAATTTTAACGGATATTGTAAAGATATATGACCCATTGGGTTTATTATGTCCATGTAGTATTTCAGTCAAGATTTTATTGCAAAGTTTGTGATTTGAAAAATTTAAATTCTTAAATTGCTATGACAACTAGAGACCATCTCTCAGTAACAGCAGCCTACTTAAAAAAAATGGGGAAAATTATAATAAAAGTTTGTAAAATTAAATAAATGTTGACGACTGTTGGTTTCCTTTTCAAAAGTTTTCAGATTTTGTAAAGATGAAAAGATGTTTTGCTCATGTAGTTAGATGTGTTAAAATTGGTATTTAAAAAAAAATAAAATCAGATAATTGCATTAGTTTTAATTATTTGACGCTAAATAAAGTTTATGTTCTTAACAAGATGTTTTTTTATGAATTAAAGTTACTAAAAAATAAGCAGGCTATCAAAAAGGCCCCTTACTTGGATTGAATGCTTATATTGATTATCATGGATTGTGATTTTAATTAAAAAAAAAAATCCAGCGGTAATTTATAATGATGGGTCTACTGAATTACTGTTTTATCTGAACATCAGATATAGCTGCATAGTGGTCCTCAACATTTATTTGCAACAGTAAGAGAAAATGATTGGCCTGTTGGTGGTAGAAGGGTGGCATGAAAGACAGTGAGAAATTGTGTGCGATGTTTTAGAGCCAATCCTCCACAAACTACTCAAATTAGGAGTATTTTACCAAAGATGCGAGTACGTCCGATGCCTCCATTTTATAAATATAAACAGAGGCGTTGTCTAGTATTTAGAGTACGATTTTAAAAAGACCCTCGAAGACGTCGATTTGTTCTTCAAGGGGGGCACTTTTTGGTTATATTGGAATTTTCGTAGGACACACCCCTTTCGAGGCGTGAGTTTAACCATCAGAATTTAAATAGGGAAAGTGAAGGAAGTGATATCTTAGTTTAAAGGTCTTTACAAGTGTTTTAGAGATTCACTTTTAAAAAATCGTTTTCTTTTATCAAATTAAAAGTTTATTTTGAGAAATGCCGGGACAAGCTAATTTTATTTTCGTTAATAGTACATTTTATCATTTCATTTTTTCCTCTAGAATACATGTCTACGAGGAGGAAAATTTACCTGTACAATTTTAGCTTACTTTGAAATCTCGGAAAAAATCGCTATTTTTAAAAATTCAACATTTTTATAAAGGCATTTAAAAGACTTTCAAAATAAGGTATCACTTGACCCACTTTTCCTAGTCCCGCCAAAGAGGTGAGTCCTATGAAAATTCCAATATAAACTGGTGAGCAACACATGAAAATTTCGGAAAATTTAAAGTTAAATATTTTCGTACAGAATATACATGTTGAACTGCGGTTTTCACTGGCGTATAAATCGACCCTTTGGATTTAAACTAGGGGTACGAAAAAGCTTTGTCTAATTTGACATTTGGATTATACTGATTGTCCATCTTGACTCTTCATTTTTGACCAAATTTGGTAAGTACGAGAACTGATAGAAACGAAGATGGAGCTGATTTTTTCTTTTGATTATAAAGGGTTACCTAATAATTAAAAACTTAATTCTTGGATTTTTGATAACTTCTCCATTTTGAAAACTAAAGGGGATTTTTGAAAAATTGCCATTTTTTCGTTATTTTTGCACTTCTTAAGGTTACCACTGATGGTCGATATTTTTTTTTTAATTTTGGTTAGAGTAGATTCTTGTAAAAAAAGAGACGCCAGAAATATTTGTTTTTCGCGATCATAGGATATAGGATAGGATAGGATCACAGGATAGCAATAAACAGTTCTTTACGTGCTAAAATGACTTTCTTAAAGTTATATTCTTCTGTGAAAAGTTGTTTTAGCGTTAGTCAAAATTGCACATGTTCATTTGATAGTTTGGACCATTATCTCGAGACGGTTTTTTTAATTTTTAAAAAACTTCAACCAAAGGCGTAGTAAAAAAAATAAAATAATTTTTGAAAGTAATTTAGTGTAGGGTGGATAGTTAATCCTAAGATAGCAACAATTTTTTGTTAAAATTTTTATTGACATATGTTTGTCAACCATTCGCGGAGTTAAAAAATATTTTTAGTTATTTAAAATTATGTATACGGGACTCTTAAAGCGCTGTTATGAAAAGACGGTTTGAAATTGTTATCGACAACTACATTAAAACCGTTTTAGGCTCCAAATCGATTTAAAAAAAGCTTTACAACCTATTTTAGAGTCCGTATCAACACTATAAAAACGCTTTAGCGCATTGCTGCCAACCTAACGAAATACTCAATCGTCCTTTCACTGAAAAATTTATTCTAAATTAGTTGTTTCATTTACGTTTTTTTAAATACTGCAATATAGTTTTTTTTTGTTAAATATTAAAATACAGATTTTCTTGAATTATTGGGAAACTGTAAGGTTAGATGATTAAATAAGCGGGTTGGCAGTACTTCGATCAGCCGCAGCCGCTAGAAAACGATTTTAAAGAAGGCTGTATAAACCCTTAATTTTTATTTAAAACCGTCTTTGTATAAAACTAATTTTAGGCGCGTATAAACGTAGTAACTGACATGTGGTTTTTACCATTAATTGTTTCTCAAAAATCGAGTCGGTAACCTGTATATTAGTGTTTCGCTATCTTCCTTAGAAACACCTAAAACCCCACCATCCCCTCAAATTTGAACTACCCTGTACGTGAGCTACAGTTATCTAGCAACATTTCTAACTCACCAGCGTCATCTTCTGGACCATCGTCGATAAAGTCATCAAGTTCAGAGTCGTATTCATCTTCATCATCGTAATCATCAATCACTCGTCCTAAAAAAAAATAAGAAACTTTTTGTACAAACGGATTTTTTTTATTCGAGCGTAGAAGTAAAAAATAGAAAATCTAGCGAGAAAAAGAAAAATTTTCGCCCTATATCATTATTTCCTACACTTTTAAAAATTGTTGAAAAAATTATTAAAGGTCATATGACTGACTACATTGCTAGAAATAATATATTGATCGCCTGCCAATATGGATTTCAAAGTTCCAAAAGCCCAAATGATGCTAGTTTTGCCTTTCTAAAAAACTTCTATTGTAAATTAAATAACAGAGAATTTGCGGCTGCTGTGTTTAGCGATTTTTCAAAGGCATTCGATTGTGTAAACCGTGATTTACGTCTGAAAAAAAAAGCATATTTATGGGTTTAGGAATAGGTCGTATATGCTTTTTGAGTCGTATCTTAGCAGAAGATACCAGATGGTCAAGAATGGGGTTCTTCAATCCACTTTAATGCCTTAACAGGAGTTCCTTAAGGTTCAGTGCTTGGACCAATTTGGTTTTTACTTTATTTAGACCATAGAAATTTACAACTTTTGCTGATGATAATGCTATCACGTGGGCACATTAAGATGAGGACAATTAAAGTTTTGTGCAAATTCAATTTTTTATGTTTTACATGGAAAAAATTTTAATTTTACTTGTATGTAGGTAATGGAAAAGCTAAAAGTAAAACTATAAAAGTTAGTAGTAGTAGATAGTAGCTTTAAAATTTTCATCTCATATTATTCACTTATGTAAAAAAGTGGCTTCAGGGAGTTGGTCTGGCAAAAATGACGTACTATGCTGTGGTAGAATTGAATTTGAGGTATCGAATTGCATTTTGGTCAGTGGTTACTTTTGCACAAGTCAAATCAAATCCACGAAAAACATGGAATATCATAAATTCTGTAATATCAAACACAAAACCTGGAGAAAAAGTAAGCAGTGATATAAAAGTTGATGTTGGGGCGGAGTTAGCAGCGTGTTTACCTTACGAGCCTATAGATGTAGACTCCACAATGTTTCTCTATCCAACAACAAATCAGGAAGTATCAACCCTACTTAATACACTGGATCAAAATAAAGCTACAGGGTATGATGGTATTGATCTAAAGTCAGTGAAGGAATGTCAACAAGAGGTAACTCCAATATTGTGTAGGCTAGTAAATCTTTGTTTTTTGCAAGGAGTATTTCCCAATGGTTGTAAGGTTGCACGTGTTACCCCTTTGTTTAAAGAAGGAGATACTGAACTACCTAGTAACTATCGACCACTTTCAGTGTTACCTGTGTTTGCTAAAGTAATATAAAAACTAATAAATATCCGTATAGTTAGTTACCTTAATAAAATACAATTTTTCTATCCTGGTCAGTATGGTTTCCGAAAATCAAGTGACACCTGCTCAGCCACAGTTGACACTGTCACATTCTTACAAGAAAATATTAATAAAGGGTTAAAATATGGTATTTTGTCACTTGATCTTCGGAAGGCATTTGACGCCGTGAATCATGCTATTCTTTTGGAAAAAATGGATAGAATAGCAATAAGGGGAATATACTATGGTCTGTTTGAGAGCTATATGCAGGGTAGGAGGCAGAGTGTATTCTCGGATGGGGTTTTAAGTCCAGAAAAAGAGATAACATGCGGTGTTCCACAAGGGTCAATTCTGGGCCCTACTTTATTCCTAATTTATATTAATTCGTTAGCAGCTTTAACCCTTAAAGGAATTCTTAAACTTTACCTGCCTGTCTACACTGGTGTTTCGTACCGTGAGGTAATTAGTGGTATGAAATATGACTTGCATTTAATAATAAAATGGCTTAATGTACACAAGCTTACACTTAACCTGGATAAATCAAGCTTCATGTTTGTAGGCAAAAGCACTAAACATTTTCCTTTATAATCAATCAATCCAGATAGGTAGTTGTAAGTTAAAATACACCAGGACCACTAAATACCTCGGACTTTATATTGATGAAACACTGTCATGGGACTTTCATATAAAAAAAATGGTAAAATCAATAGTTGCACCTGTAGGTGTTCTTAAACGATTAAGCTACTGCCTTCCGAAATATTTACTTAGACAAGTTTATTTTGCACTTATACATAGTAAAATACAGTACTTAATTCTAGTATGGTTCTCTACTTGTAAAAAAAATCTTAAAACTATAATAATGTTGCAAAAAAAGCCATAAAAAATATCTACTCCTTAATTAATATTTTTAGAATTTCTAATTTAAAAACTATTTACAAAAAGAAAACTTGTGTTTTTATTTATGAAGTCATGCAGACACTCTACCATTACATTTTCTTAACGTAATGAAATACATATGTACATGACTAGGTCAAGAAATAATATTAATATATCCATAGTAAGATCGAACCAAGTTTATAACTCAATCCTTTATAAAAGTGTTATATTGTATAATTCTATATACATAGACTATATAAAAGAAATTAATGTAGTTAAAAATTTTATTTTTCTTATTTTAATTAATAATTTGAACAAAATGCCATATAATCATGTTGCATCTCTGCAAAACTAGTTAACATATTATATTAATAGATTAGCTGATTACTAACTTTATAAATTACTTTATTTATTTATAACATTTATTGTAAGCTCTTATTAAGCATACATATTATTACATATTATTGTAGTGGAAAAACCACTTTTGAATTGTAAAAATTCTAATGGTTTAATAAAGACTATCTATCTAAAAAAAATGTAAAAAAATCATTAATTGACATCTTTATAAAAAAATATAAAGGTGGTACTGATGCACATTCCTATAATGCAAGACATCACAATGAAATTACATTATTGATTCTAATTTAGGGTGGGCTTTAAAATTTTGGACTGTTTTGATTTTCTAATAACTTTTTTGTTCCTTAGCCGATTTTTATAAATGTTAGCTTTTTAGAAAGGTAACTAAATAAATTTTATAACTTTTAAAAAAAAAAACCGTCATATGTCAAAAAACCAAGATGGCGGAAAAAAATGTAAATCACATTTTTTTAAAAAGAGCTTCAACTTTTTTTATACCACCCTGTATTTTTTTACAAAATTAAGAAAGCTTTTTCACGTTTAACGAGGTACCACTCATAAAATTCGGTTTACTTATACAAAAGTTACGTGTGTTCAAATTTCCTCTAAATACAGAACCTATTCTAAAAACCAAAAAATGTTTTTTTAAATAACTTTCTAATTTTTTTTCGGATTTTTATAGAGTAAGCCTTTTTTAACAACAATTGTTCAAAATTTACGATTTTTATATAAGAAATGTCAAATGTCAAAAGTTCAAGGTGGCGAACTAGAGTTTCAAAAATCAATCTGCAACTTTTTTGTGAGCACCATTCGACGTTTAACGAAATATCACTCATAAAATTTGGTTTATTTGTGCAAAATTTACGTTGACTCAAATTTCCTCAAAATACAGAACCTGTTCTGAACACCAAAAAATGTTTTTTGAAATAAATTTCTAATTTTTTATCGCATTTTTATAGAGTAAACCTTTTTCCAAAGACAGATATTGAAAAATTCTGTTTTTTCTGATCAGGTTAAGGTTAATAATTTGTTTTTATATGTCCCTATATACATGCTGGTTTGTTTTTAACTAAATTAATTGTTCACAGTTATTTACCTAATTTGTTTTGTATATTCTTGCTTAAGTTTTTATCACCAAAAATTAAACGTTTTTTAAATCTTTTGTTGATTTTAATATAAAATTGTTTTATAATTCTTGTTTTTTGTTTTTACACCATAAATATACATTTTTTTAAACAGTTTGTAAAATTTATTGTCTTTTATCGATTTTAATGTAAAGTTCTTGCTTTAGGCCTTTACACCGTAAATGATTTTTTTTAAACTGTTTAAAAGAACCCCGCACGACATACATTGAAATATTATTTCGGTGAAATTTGATAAAATTTTAGTATGTTATAGTGGGTTATGAGATAAGAAAAATATGGGAATATAAAATGCTTTCTATGTCTAGTTCCAGAGATATAGGTCAAAGTTTAAAAAAACGTCGTTTTGGGGTGTATTGGGCACGCTCAAAAAGGTATTTCCTGACCGAAATAAAATAAGTTATCGACGAATATGGTTTACCGAGAAACCACACATGGACTTTCTTATTATTATGTTGGTAAAATGTTAACAGGTTGTATACAGGTGCTTTTTTATTTTCTAGGTAAACTGAACAAGTTTTTCTTCCCCGTAACAGTTACTTTGTGTTACATGTTTTTTTATTTTTTTTACTATAAAAACTTGACGAAAATTGTTTTCTGCTGCGAAATAATTATTTTGCAACTTAAGAATCTAAATATTCTTTTGTATTCAATTAAAGTCATAAGTAAATAAACTTTAAATAAAATGATTTTTTTGACTAGCCCCCGTATACAACCTGTTAACATTTTACGAATGTCCATGTTCCAAATATTCTTCGATAATTCAAAATGCCTTTTTGAGCGTGCCCAATATACTCCAAAACGACGTTTTTTTTTAAAACTGTGCTATATCTCTGGTACTAGACATAGAAATCATTTTATATTTACACATTTTTCTTATCTCATAACCCACTATAACATACTAAAATTTTACCAAATTTCACCGAAATAATTTTTCCATGTATTTCGTGCGAGGGTGTTTATTATCATAATGACCATTGTTCTGCAATTATTGTTACTATTATTATTGGAAGTCTACTTAAATTTTACTTGTAATTTTTATAGGTTTTGTTAGGATATTCCCAGATTAAATATTTACAATTAGGATGAACATGCTTTATCAACGATTTTTTTTTTGGACACTAAGCTTATTTGATTTTTTTATCAGTGGCCTTGCAAAAAAAATCCATTTCTACTGACGTTTTTAAATAATTTGACGTGGTCTGCTTTATTACTGATCTTTAAATATTTATTGTAAATCCTTTTTACAACAAGTATTTAACTTTTCCAAGATCTTGAATACTCGCTAACTAAATTCACATTGCCCTCCTCATTAGGTTTGATCGTCCCAATCTAATTCCTCGAAAAGTTTTAAGCCTGTCCGGGTGTACTACTTTCATCTTTGCTTTCGGACTTCTATGGATCATGTAAACTAGGACGTTAATCCGCTTAATAATAGTATATGGTCCTTTCCAGGGTGGTATTAACTAGGGCGACCTACCCTTCTTCCGTTGGGGTTTATATAGCCAGACTTTTTCATCCTTGTGGAATCCTGAAAAACTTGCTTTCAAATCAAACCTCGCCTTTATGCGATCACTAGCGATTTCAATTCTTTCTCTAACTCGTGAATATCTAAAAGCTTTTCTCGTAGCTCATCTACATAATCTCCTACTTCCCTGCTTGGCTCTTCAAGTGAACCAAACAAAATTTCACAGGATAACCTCAGGTCTCCGCCATTGGCTCCTATAAATCCTGTCGTATTGTGGATAGCCGACCTAGATACCATTAGGAACACTGGAATGTACGGGTCCCAATCTTTTTGGTGTTTGTGGCCGACCTTCAAAAGATGCTCTTCTATGGTTTTGTTAAATCTTTCAACCATAGCGTCTGACATCGGATGCAAAGGAGTTGTTCTAGTTTTATTTATTCCAAGAAAGTCAAAGTTTCTGGAAGTGGACTCCTTGATCTGTGTGCAGCAGGTTGTTTACTAGTCACTGTCCCACTTCCTGATTTGGTATAGCAAATACTTTTGGGCAATTACTAAAGTTATCCATAGCGACAAGAATGTATCGATTCCCTTTCTCAGTCTCGGGAAATGGTAAGGTTACGGTACAGTTACGTCTTGACAGTAGTTAGGCCAGTAAAATCGGTTCCTTATTTTACCCATTGTCTTGTTTACTCGAAGATGCGCTCCAGTTGTTTCACCGTGTACTTGGTTCAGTACTCGAGAGATTATAGCTTTAAGTCCTATTAACTGTTTAGTTAATAAAGTTCCATCCGCACTTTCCCATACACATTTGAACAAACCATTTTCCATTAACAATGAATCCCATTATCTTGCCATGATGGACGTCGCCCACCGTTTCCCTTAAGTCGCAGGAGAGGTTCTATATCCGTATCTTCAAGTTGGGCGGATCGAAATTTTTCTGAAGTCCATTCTTTATTGATGTCTACCGTAATTCTCCGTAGATATGTAATTCCTTCTTTTTGGTCCAACTTTTTGCAATGTTTGCACTCTTCTTCTGGATCTGCGTTGTTGTGCATCTTTCCAGATCTGTGCTTTTTGACAAACTTGTATTGCTGTAGCTTTTCTATTCATTCTGATACTTGTCCTTCAGGTTGTTTCATTTCTAGAAGCCATTTAATTACGTCATGATCAGTTCTTATTTGTAATTCCGGTCCATATAGGTATTTGTCGAAATAATTCACGGACTCACTATTGCCAGGTCTCTTCTGGTGAAAAATTGACATTGACGTTACCGTCGTAAGAAGGTGGTGAGGGCATGGCGCTTCTGTGAAGGTGGCGATTGTACAGGGAGGTGGTAAGAAAACACTAGAAAACTAAATAAAACATCGAAGTTTTCACATAACCTCAGAAGTTTTCACATAACCTCAGAAGTTTTCACATAACCTCAGAAGTTTTCACATAACCTCAGAAAAAACAGCTGATCGGATCACAGATGCGAAACTGGTCATATGTGAATTGCGGCCAATGAAAAAGACAATATGTACAAATAGACGAATTTGTGCAATTAATTTGGTTAAAATTTGGTAGTTATGACCTTGTTATGCCACATCTGTTCGAAGAATTTAGGAAAAAGATTCCACATTCAATGCAAAGGAGAGTGTCCGCTTGGTGCATCAGAAATATACGAATTTGTCAGAGGCGTACTTGGAGCAGAATAAAGGTAAATCTTTAGACTGGATTTGTCCTTGCTGTACCAAGGATGTTCGAAAGTCCCTGACCTTGAGCGGAAATAATGGAAACACAAGCCCAAAGAAAAGTCAAAGAAACTATCAGCAGAATAACAGAAAAAAATGGTTAAAGCAACCCAGAAAGAAAAATATTACCAACAATGACTTGCTCGATATACTAACAAAACGGCTTGATGAACTTAAGAAATAGGTTACTTTCTATAGCAGTACTATGGATGACATTCAACAGTCTATGCAACAATTATTAAAGGAAAACAAATCTCTTGGCTAAACTCAAAAATTATATAAAACTGCAAAAAGGCATGTTGAAGATAAATAAAAGCGTAAACTCTGAGGACTGCAGAAAAAAAAATTAATTGTTTTGGGAATTAGAGCGCAAGACCCTGAAATTGAGGAGGTCGTAAAGTATTTCAGGGACTAGGTGTGAACATTCAGGACAGTGAGTATAAAGTTAAGAGAATACCTAGTAAATATCCTAATAAACCAATCCTAGTTTCTCTTGCAATGGGTGCGCAAAGAAATTTAATTCTCAAAACTCGTAAAGAGAAGTCGACATTGGGCTTGCAAGGAGAGAATAGAAAAATTTTTATCAACGAAGATATGCCTAAGCATACACGTATGACTTTCAATAAAGCAAGAAAACTTAAGCAGAATGGGTTTAAGTATATTTGGGTTAGTGAAGATAAGGTATTGTGCCGTCAGAATGATGGTTCGAAGGTAATTAGGATACAAAGCCAGTATCCAAGGACAGGACGTTAATGAATATTTGTCAACATAAACTGTAAACTATTTTAGTTAGTTAATAAGTCTACTTATTTCAGTTGCTATTTGTTTTTTTTTCTCTTTTTGTTACATAAATTTATTTTGTTGTTTTTTTTAAAGGTATATTTTATTAAGTCAAAATGACTCAACGTTTTGTAACTGTTTCCGATTTCAATTATAGTGAGACAGATAGGTTTGAATCATTAAACATACATTAAACATGAGAAATAACATGGATAGCATGGAATATTTGATACACTCTTTTAATATTGAAATATCACTAATAGTTATGACAGAGACATGGGTCGACGAAAATGAACAGCAGTACTATAATTTTCCAAGTTATAATTCTATATACGCAAGTAGAAAACAGGTAGGTGGGGGATGCGACATATTTATTAAGAATAATATTTACTATAAATTAATAAAAAGCATTGAAAGACAAAGCATTACGTACTTGCTGGTTCAGTTAATTGAACTGAATGAATGAATTGCGGTGATTTATAACCCCAACAGAAAAAAAGAAAATGTTGATATAACTTTGGAACTTCTAGATGATGAACTTTGTAGGCTAAAATCTAAAGAAGTTTTCCTAATGGGTGACCTAAACATTGATTTGCTAAAAATAAAATGATAAAGAAACTCGAAAATATAAAGAAGCACTAATTCAGGTAGTGATCATGATCTACAGATTTTTAGTATTCAAAAACCAAAAAGGAATAATGGTAACAAAACCTATGTCAAAAAATTTGTAGATTAGTCTTCACTAAATACACTGAATTTTAGATTTTCTCAACTAAATAGTGTTGACAAAAATTATAGTGACTCTCTAGAAAGTTTCACAAAAAACACTAAATATGAGGAGAAATTGGAAATAGCAAAAACACTGGTTTGATGACGGGGACAATAAAATAAAAAATTCTATTGACTATTATTACATGACAGACTATTATTACAAAAAACACAAACAGACCACAAAGATAAATATAAAGATGCTGAAAGAAAAACTACGTCACTTATCAGGCAGGCTAAAATTAGATATTTTAATAATCAATTTCAAGGAGCACATGGTAATGCCAAAAAGACGTGGAGGATTATAAACCAAGTTTTACGCGACAAAAATGGAGGGGCACAAGATAAAATAAGCTCACTAAAAACTGAAACAACAACAAAGATTTACAAAGAAATACGCGAGCATCTCAACTCCTATTTTGTAAAGATAGGTCAAGAATTGGCAAATCAAATCCCTAATATACCAGTTAATCTTGACTATGAATCATTTTCTAACAAAAATATGTCCCTCGATCCATGTACTGAAATTGAGGTAGGGCGTTTAGTTGACACTCTAGATGTGTCAAAGGCAACGGGCGCAGATGGTGTAGATGCTAGATCAATTAAAATTTGTAGGGAGAGTGTAGTACCGTTGCTGTGTAAAATTATTAACCAATCTTTACCTGAAGGCAAAGTTCCAAGCAAAATCAAAATAGCTAGGGTTAAGCCGCTTTTTAAGGATGGGGATAGAGCCGATATAAATAATTATCGCCCTGTTTCGATACTTCCGGTAACTTCAAAGATATTTGAGAAAATTGTCAATGTTAGGCTTGTAGCATACCTTCACAAGTGTAATTTTTTTAGTAGGAATCAGTATGGTTTTCGCGAGTCGAGCGACACAGCATCAGCCACAGTAGATTTAGTTACTGATATACAATATAAAATAGATCATGGAAAAAAATCTGCTCTGCTGGCGCTCGACTTGCGAAAGGCATTTGATACTGTCAATCATGGAGTGGCGTTGGGCAAGTTAGAGCGCATGGGTGTTCGGGGAGTGCCGTACAATTGGTTTTTAGACTACTTTACTGATAGAAAGCAGCTGGTACAATCTAATGGCACTCAAAGTTCAGAGATGACAATCAGTTGTGGAGTACCCCAGGGGTCAATACAGGGTCCAACGCTATTCCTGGTATACATAAACTCGATATCAGATTTGCCACTGAAGGGAAAAATGAAGAATTATGCTGATGACACTATTTGTGAATACTTTGAGAGTCTGAGGATGTAATAAGGCAAGACATTATAAATGATTTAAATCTTATTCAAAACTGACTTGCAACTCACAAACTTAGTCTAAATATAAATAAATCATCTTACATGTTTGTGAATAATCGTCCATCAAGCAATCAGATACCTATTTTATTCGGTAGTAAGTAACTGCAGTATGTTAAAGTATCGAAATATTTAGAATTAAATATTGACGAGACCCTTTCGTGGGAGCAGCATTTTAAAAAAATTTGTGATAAAGTTTTAGCACCTGTTGGAATACTTAGAAGGGTACATCAGTGCATAGAAACTTATTAATATCAGTTTACTATACATTGGTGCACTGTCATCTGCAATACTTAGCCATTTTGTGGTATCCAGCACGGAAGAAATTTGTTAAACCTTTAGAGGTACTTCAAAATAGAAGGTACAGCACAAAAAAACTATATAGACACTTTAACATCACACCAATTGAATGCATATATAAAATACAGGTATCTAGCTACATTCATCAAGTTATCTTAAAAAACAGACATTCCCATATTGCCTTTACAATATGTAGAAGCATTCACAATCATAAAACCCGTCAACAGGCAAATGTTGCTCTCATGAGCGTGTCGTCAGTCAAAGGACAGGATTCGATCCTTTTTAAAGGTGCACAAGTATACGTGTGAAGTACGACAAATGCATATGAAGGGTTTCATGTATAGGATAAATATTTTTTTTTTGGATGGGTATTTGGCATACTAGAAGGTCTCACTATTAGTGGAAAGTTGTGATATTCTGTTTTATTGTATCTATTATATTTTTTAATTCGTCTGACGAATATTTAAATTTAAATTATATAACTATATTTACTTAGTGGATGAATCCACATAGATTTTTGTAATCTCTGGATTTTTTAAAATAAACTATTTTCTATCTATCTATCGACATATAATAATTTACTTTCGTTAAAACCGAGATTAAAACATTCGATGACTCGTTCTTCTCCTTTCTGGACTTGTGACAGGACTTCTCCTATATCAACATTGCTTGCATCCGTTTCTAGAATAATTCGTCCTTGTTGTTGGGAATAACTTAATATTGGACTACTTTTAATTTCCTGGCCTGAAGGCTTGTCCTTAGTGAGTATATGTAGGGAAGCAGCAATATTGACAAAGCCTTCTACAAATCGACGGTGATATGTTCATAGACCCAGGAAGCTTTTAAGTTTATAATTGTCTCTTGGTTGGGGCCAATCTCGTATAGCCTGGATTTTCCTTCCGTCGGAGAAACTACATGTCCAAGAAACTCCACTTTATGTTGAAATAAGGATCACTTGTCGGATTCAATTCTCAGGGTGTCCAGCAAATATTAATTGACAAATTCCCGGTTTTTACCGGTCATTTACTATTTCCCGGTCCTTTTGGACTTTTCCCAGCATTCTTTTATTGAACATGTATCTCATGCAAAGGCGGACCTAGTCCCAAATCTAAGGGGGGGGGGCGAAATCAGATTTGTTGATATGGGTACGTTCAATTTTTTTCCAACATACAAAACCAGAAGTTGTTTCAGGTTCTTTTGAAGGGGGAGGGGGGCATTTAATATGCAGCTTGTTGGGTTGAGTTAGTGTGTACGAAGGAGAAAATTATGATAAAAATGCGATTTATTTTTATATGTTGATGACGAAAATTGCGTAAACTGAAATTGTAACAAACAGTGATATTATAGTGCCGCAAGCAAATTATTTTATTATTTTAGGCAGAAAATTTTTTTCAAGGTTTTTATCTTTCACTTTTTTTGTGAAATATTGAAAAAAAGTGGATAGCTGCCAAGGCGGGTTGCGTGGGGGGTCACAAATATATATATATATATATTTTTCGGTCACATAATTTTGAAATCTACATGTTTATAGCTCTTATTCTAGCAAACGAATAAAAGGTTGTACATGGGCCTTTTTGAGTTTTGGGCATTATTTGGCTTGTCTCCCATAAGCCCAATGTTAAATTTAATATTGCCCATAAATTAAGTTCGTTTGACTTCGTATTTCCACAATAAAGTTCTTGATCCACTGGTAAAAGATATCACATATACGCAACTCTTAGTTCGACCTGGGGGCCGCCGTAGACTAGTGAACAGTGTCTTGGACTGCGAAACGGAACATTGCAGGATCGCATCTCATCAAGTTACACTTTGCTTCACACAACATCGAAGGAGATTCTACGAGGCGGTTGGCGGCCCCCCACTTCTCAGCAGCTATGATGTGGTCGACGTTGTGCCTAGAGTAACAACAACGAGGTAGAAGCAGGTTGACTGGAGAAATTGTCGGATTCCGAGGCCAGTTTTCTTCGACCAGTTTGAATGCACAAAGTAGACGGAATCCCGACAAGTCTAGGTCTCTACAGCGCAGATTCTAAAAAGATGTGACCTCCGCTCTTGGTCAGCGAGGAACATTTCAAGACAGAAAGCTGTGACTTCGGCCACTTTGGATGAGTGACTGGTTGGACTTTGGCCATTCTGAGTGTGGAAAAATCCCCAACAGCGAAAACCAGGATTGCATCGCCTTCGATTTCCGGGTCAACACACTTCGAGTTGCTGGGAATAAATAGTCTACCTTCTAGACCAAGTTCTACTGAGAGGGTAGCGATGTGCACTGTGTATACTTGCTACGCAGTCTAAAGATCCCTGCCCTCCACAAAGAGGTGTCAGGCAAAATTAAGTCCTCTTAGAGAAAGAAAACTTGCATCCTAAAGGGCACGTGCATCAGTCGGGGATACACGGGGGTTATGGCAGAAAGGGTCCATTATGCGGCCTAACTGCCAGGCCTACGGCCACCCATCTACTACTACTACTACTACTACTACTAGTTCGATCTAGTTTTTGAGATACAGGGTAGCAAATATTACTTTTTAGCAGATTTTGCTGGATTTAACAGTCTGTAACTCAAAATATAAAGGGAATAGAGGGTTCCACCATTGACAACTTTTGAACTTTATTGTCAGAACATATGGAATCAAACAAACGAACTTAATTTTTGGGTAAAATTAAATTTAACATTGGGGGAATGGGAGGAAATCGGTAGAAATCCCCAGAATTTAAAAAGCCCCATATACAATATTTCATTTGTTTGCTAGGTTAAGAGCTATAAACATGTAGATTTCAAAAATCGAGCCAAAAAATATAGATTTTCTTAAAAGGTATGAAAAGTGAACTGTGGGGTGAAATCTAGTCTCAATTATAGATATGTAGCCAAAATTATGGTATAAATGCGCTTCAGGCAAAAATTTTGAGAAAATTAGAGTAATACCGCCACTTTTTACACCCTCCTCCCTCTAAAACAATAAAAACAAATGAACGTTGTTAAGTTTCTATATCGTTGTCAACAGAATTTTCCATTTTTAGTTTGCTTTTTCTTTTTGTTAGAAATTCTAAGGGTGGATGCTAACTCGTATTATTATTGGCCAAGCTACTTTAAAACGTTAAATCGGCCAATTTTATGATTGTTTATGTTTTATTTCGCCGATTAGAAAGGAGAAAAAACATTTGCATACTGGTTGTTTTATACCTTTTTAATGCATTTAATGTCAAAGTTGTTGTTAAAATTTTTATTAATAATATGAGTAAAATTCCCGGTTTTATATAAAATCTCCGGCTTTTTCCCGGTTTTATCCCGGCTCCATGAAATTCTCGGTTAATTTCTAGGTCTCCCGGTTGCTGGTCACCCTGAATTCTATATTGGCATTCTTTATTCTGAAAAATACTACTCATAGATTGTTCATGTGTTCATCAAAACTGCTGACCATGACGTCGTCCAAGTACACTAAGCATGTTTTCCACGTCAGGTCTCGTAACACGATTTCAAATCTGGCAGGAGTATTTCAAGGCTGCGCTCTTTGTATCTTTTATGGATTCCAACTTGCCAATGGCAACTTTTTAGATGCGTGAAATGATCCTGCTAGCGTGCGCAAAATGTTGTCGAGTCTGGGTAATGGATATCTGTCCTTCTTTGTCACGTCATTAAGGTTCCCATAATCTGCTACTTCCGTACTTTTTAGTGACCAAAACGATAGGGCTTGTAGATTCATCAATTACCCCTTTACTAAACATCTTTTTGACTAGATTTTGAACTTTTCCTTATTTGGCCAGAGCCATTCGTCTTGGTGCTTATCTTATCGGTTGAGCTATCGTCTCCTTATTTGCTGATCTTCGTCGTTCGCAATTGGTGACTTTTCTAAATTTCTCAAATCATGCTGTTACGTCTCCTTTTTTGATCTTGACGCAGTTTGGGAAAATATTTGTGACTCAGTAGTTACAGGGTGTTTTATTTTAGCAAACAAGTCCTAAGAAGCTCCTTGATTTCTTCTCTAGCTTTGGTGCTGCCAAGTATTCTCGTGTTAGATGCTGCTACAACTATAATCGGATCTTCTTTTGTTGTATCGATGGACAAAATAAACTCTTTATTTCCGAATTTTAGAAGGTGTAATTGATTGTTATAGGCAAATCCATGTGGTCGAATTAAATCTCTTCTTCCATTTACCCCTTAATCTGTTTCAATATGTCCAATCCGTCCACATCTAAAACATTTCACAGGAGGACGTCTACCATTGCCCAATGACATTTTGTCAAATTGCTCCGTAATACATTTTATTTCAAACTTCTGGCTGTCATCTGTTTGGCGATTTTGGTTGGGTTTCTCTTCATCCTGGAAAGTCACAGTTCTTATTTTTAGTCTTGAAATACTACAGGCTGCCTCAATCTCTAGAGCTATAATAAGTCTATTGCACGTACCGACTTTTGAATTTTTGGATCTCTTAATCTCTCACAAAAATACAGCGTTGACATTTTGCATATACTGGTTTTCTGGACTGGATAGATTGGCAAGGCGTCTTATGTCAGCCTCAACCTGGATATTAATTTTGAAAGGACAAACACGTGTTCATTATTCATTTTCTTTAATGTTAAGTCCGGTGAAAAATGCAAAAAAATGTAAAATAACGCGAAAAAATGTGAAATAATGCGAAAAAATTTGAAATAATGCGAAAAAATTTGAAAAAATGCGAAATAATGCCGCATTATTTCATCAAAATGTGTACATATATTGCGGCTAGTGAAATCCACCTCGCCAAAAGAGGTAGGAAAAATCTGATGGTGAAATCAGATTTTTCCTAATTCTTCTAATTTCTGTAGAACACACCCCGTTCTACAGAAATTACGGTTTTTGAAAAAAATATTTTACTGAAAAGCAAAATCGACGTGTTGGAAAAAATTAAAACAGTACATTATAAACCTAGGGACTAAAGTGCCACTTTTAATCCTGCGGCGAAGTTTGTAGCCCGGCCGAAGGGAGGGCTACACTTTGCTACTGTAGTTTTAGGATGTCAACCCATATATGATTAATAGTTGACATATATTGTTTTTGACAAGTGTTGCTATGGTATTTAAATTTAATCCCTAGGCATCCCTAAAGTGCATAAAGGTGTTTTTAAATGGTAATTTTAAATGCAAATATCTTAAAAACGAATCGATCGGTATAAGAAACAATAAAAGGCTTATAAAGAGAATCAAAATACCTTCAAAATAAGGCCACTTGAACCACTATTTAAATTTGGGGGATGAAGCTTACAATTTTGAGCAGTTTTCAAGAAAAATCAAGTGCATCCGAGGGTGCAGGGTGCAGTATAAGCTTCAAATTTTGTCGTACAGTTACGTCGCAAATATAAAAAATATTAAATGCAAAATTATGACCAAAAAATCATCTTTTTAAAGAAAGACGGATTTAAAAAAAAATTATTTTATTTTATAGAATTACTGTTACTAAGCTATTTACCTTGTTGTTCATATCAATCTACAACATTTTAGTGGAATAAATACCCATTAAGACTTTTCTCCAAAATAGTTTTTAAAAAATGTTTACGAAATTATATGCCCCTTCAGGAAAAAGTGTTGCATACGCCACTGCGGTTTATGGGTATTATTAATCCAGTTTTTATTTTTGTATTAAAAAAAACTTTTTATTTATTGACTTTTAAGCATAAATTGATTTATTTATTTTTGAGAAGACACTATATGGAACATTTAAAAAATCAAAAGGTCAAAGACGTACAACAAAAATCTACAAAAAAAGCGAAACTGAAACTGATACCTAAAGTAAAACAGATGACTATATCAGTGAGTGAGCTAGAAGAAGAAGATTTTGAGGAACTTACGTCTGACGATTACGAGTAATGATATATGTATATTTTCACATTAAAAGTTTTTTGACACAGTATTTTACTTATTAATAAAATACCTTTTTAAAAACTACGGAAAAATACTCTTTTTACACTGCCCGAATACAATAAACTCAAAATTTCTTTATTTTATTATTTAGCATTTTTTCGCATTATTTTGCATTTTTTTAAATTATTATGCATTTTTTCACATTTTTTTTGCCTTTTTATGAATTTTTTGACATTATTATGCATTTTTTCACATTTTTTGTCATTTTTTCGCATTATTTACATTTTGTCAAACAATGCGAACATATGAAAAAAAATGGTCAGTGAAATCCCCCTCGTCTTTTGGTTCTCGAATCGTCGTAGAATGTTCTAGAATTTTATGGAAAATCATGAAGTCAGATTTTAGTCATCTCATCTGATTTCCGAATAGAACGTCGTAAAATGTTCTACAACTCTATCGAAAATCCCTAAAAAATCCAGTTTTTGTATGTTGAAAGTCGTGAAATGTTGTAAAATTTTCTCGAAAATACCCCTATAATCGGGTATTTAGGTGTTAAATCCGGTGGTGAATCCAGATTCTTTCTCTCTTCTAGTTTCCGAATAGAACGGCCTGGAATATTCTATAATTTTTCTAAAGTGTGCGTCAAATCCGGTGCTGTCCTCAAGTCCTAATTTGTTGCCTTCTTCCTTTCTGTAACGCCAATTGTTTCAAGTTCTCTAATTCTTGACGGATCCTCTTGTTACATAAACTAGTGGTCTTCAAAAATTACTAATTTTGTTATAAATCCTTTTTACAAGAAGTATTTAACTTTCATAAGATCCTTTGAGAGATCCAAAACGAACATTCAAAGTTAAAAAAAAACAAACAACAAAAACTTTCTCCAAGAGGCTACCAAAGACACATACCCTGGGAAATCGTCTGCAATAATTTGAGTGTTGTGGTTCTTACCGGGTTTGTATTAAAGTTATTTTGTAAAAATTCAAGATGGCATGGCACCTGATTTGATATTTGACAACATTAAAAATTTGTTGGCATTTTTTGTTGCACCCTGTTTATTTTTTTTTTTGCACGAAGTTAAAAGTCCCATAACTTAATTCATCATTTAAAGGCGGGTTTACCCAACTTTTCATATTGATAATTCATAACTTTAATTCATAGTGTATAAGCACAATTTTAGTGTTAATACATAATTTAACAGCACCTGTTTATCCAAGAGTTTATAAACATAGTGCATTAGGATAAATTTTGAAAATTGACATAACAAATTGACAAAAAAGAAGAACAAAAAAAAAATGTTTTTCTTTACCTAACCTTAACAGGTTAGGTATTCTTCCTGCTTGCTAAATTTCTGTTTTATAATATCAGCTAAAATCAATCACTGCCATTATTAAATCAACCAACCAAAATGTTTTCTTTGCTTTTTTCATATTGATAGTGCATAAAGTTAAAATTTACCAACTTTAAATTATGCACTGTGCTTATGAATTGTGAACTATAACTATGAAAACTTGGGTAAACACTTCTATTAAGAATAATGTATTTAACATTATGGCTATGAATAAAATTGTGCTTAAGTTATAAATTATTAATATGAAAAGTTGGGTAAACCCCCCTTAAGTCTTAAAGTTAAAACTGCATAAATATAAAATGAAAATTAGATTTTTTAACAGAGTTATAAAAAAAATAAGTTTTGCATACAATACATCCAAGAGCAAGCTCAAACTTTGAGAATGTCCGGAATGCGTTGATATTTTTTAACCATAAAAGCAAAGCTCCATTCTTTGTTAAAATGCCAATAATGTGTGCCATTTTATGGACCATACCTTTTTAATTCTTACAAAATATAATTTATTTTTAAAAATTAAAAGCAGTTCAGTTTAGAAATGACTACTCTATATAATTTGACTACTTACTTTTAGGTGGAGGCGCAGGTTTTTTCATAGGAAACCTATCGATAGGATCCATATAGGGATTGAGGGGTAGTGGCCTCTTTTTCAAGGTCTCTGTAGGTCGTTGCGTGGGCCTTTGTCCTTCTGATCGCCTTTCTGCGGGTCTTTGATGGTCTAATGGTCTTGTCTCACCTGCTCTTTGATTTTCTGTTGATTGTTTATTAGCTTCTCTTTGATTGTCTATTGGTCTTTTTATTGGCCGTTTCTTCAAATCTAACTCACTTGGTCTTATTTGACTGGTTTGAGGCTTGTTGCCCGAAATAGGTTTATTTAAAGGCAGTTTACTATTATTGCCTGATTTTATATTAGGTTCAGATCTGCTAACAGATGGGCATGGCGTACTTTTTTTGTCAATATCTCGTGGATTAACTGAGCCAGATGGTTTTGTTTTCGAAGGCACTGGACTTGATGGAATTTTATTAAATGAGCTATTTGGTGGATTTTTGCTGAAACTGTCGATATTGGTACTGTGACTGCTGGAATGTGATGAATTTCTTGGTGGATTAAGTGGTTTTTTAAAATTAGGATCTGAAATTTTGGACGCGCCACTAGATAAGCTTTGTCTACTATCAAAACTTATCGATTTTGAGGTCTGATTTGGAGCCTTCGTTGCCCCTTTAGGATTTTCTGTTAGCCTCGCTTCTAATTTAGACTTCTCCCCTGAAGGTCTGCCCAGTCTACCTATTAAAAAGGAAACAAATAAATGTTGTAACACCTTTTTCTTAGGTTCGCTGGTTGAAGCGATTTTCGGATTACCTCACCTTGGTCTACAAAAAGTTTTTCTCTGAGGGACGCTTGGTATCTCCGCCATCTTGGATTAAAGATGGCTAATAAGAGTATTATCTAAAGAATCATTGCTTTCTTATTTATGAACCGATGTGTTTGTGTGATTTTGACGTATTTATAATATAACGTTAAATACCTGGTTTTTCTAACTTTTGTGAATAATTTTTGAAAGAATTACCTTTTTACGGGTTTTTTATTTTTTTTCTATGAAACTGTGCCCAATGTTATAATGGATACCAGTTTTGCGCTACGTTCATTGGTTCTTGAGCCATGCTCAAAAAATCTGCAAAATGGGTATTCACAGACACAAAAATTTCACTTTTTCCCGATAGTCATAAAGGTCGATAACAAACAAGTCGAGAGCGATGTTATTTTGTATATGGCTAGTAGTTCTCACCTAAAGCTGGCATGCTAAATGTGGCGGTTCCATGATAGCCAATACGCGATTTTATGAAATTTCTCTTGGGGAGCATTTGTCCTGCATATTGTTACGAGTTATACATTTAATTGGGTCAAAGCTATTTAGTTCTAAGTGTTCTTTTTTTAGAAGTTATTTATTTATTGTTAAGTGTTGTATTTGTATAACGGTACACTCTTGTTTTAGTTCAAGTTATATATGAGTGGGCGGGGCATCGCGAATAACCGAGACATTTCGCGAATACTCTGGGCGTGAATATTCTAGAGTGGTCGAGTTGTTTCCTTGGCCTATATAAGCGTAAGCTGTCGCGTTCACGGTTAAGTTTTAATTTAGTTAGCAGTTAGCGTGTAATAAGGATCTTAGGATCGTTAAAGACTTGTTGTAAAAAGGATTTATAATAAAGATGCACGATACACCTAACACGGTATGCCAACGCACAGGGTCTATCTCTCTCGCACAATGTTACGTCACACACGTATCAACTGTATGCTTTATATGATCTTTTATTTGGAAATATAGAATATTTTGTAACCAACTGGATTTTGCAAATGTAATATGTGATGAAATTACATCTTTAAAAAAAATCTCACAAGGCAGGGAGTAATTTACAAGGAAAATAATGCTTACTCTGTTGAGTAAAATCAGATCTTTTAAGTATGATTAGAATGAAAGATCAAAGAACCTATCACATATATACAGGGTGCATTTCGAGTTGAGACTTCTAGATTTATCAATTCTCAAAAAAAAAACTAACAGGAAGACTACTGTGAATCAGTGGCGCATCGAGGGTGGGGGGGGGGGGTACGTAGACACGGCACAACCCGGCATTTTGGTCCTTTAATTGATATTTCACTATTATCAACGAAAACTAGAATATTTAGTTAATACGACCGAAAAATCAGTGAAATCACAAAATACTTCCAGCGCTCAGTGGTAAACAAACAATTCTGATTCCAGCATGACGTCATGCGCGGCGCGTGTCGAATCTGTGACGAGAAATCAGCATACCGTGTTAGTTGTATCGTGTAAAGGTGGTGATATTTGGAGCCAACTAGTTTATTTGAGAAGAAGATTCGTAGATTCGTTAAGAGATACAGAACGCGTAACAATATAAAGACAGCACCCATGGAATTAGTATACTACAGTTTTTTTTACAGAAATGCTTGTTTCTTACTGTCAAAATATTAATACATTTAATCTCAGTATAACTGCCTTTAAAACTCAAATAAAATTAATCTTTTATTAATACTCTTGTAACAGATAAAAATTATGTTATATAAGCTGTATATTGCTTTGAATTAGTTTATTTTTAGTTTTGGCATTACTTATTAGGCTATTAGTGAATACTTTTATTCGATTTTGTTATCTGTTAGTATTCCAAATAAATAAATAAATAAAACCATAACACATAAGTACGAAGCAAATAGGCCGATCTCTGGCTCGAAAAAATAACTTAACATTCTGACTAACAAAGATAACAACCTATTCGCTTAGTACTTATATGCCATGTTTTTTTTTACAGAAACAAGTAACTCTGTAAAAAAAATCGTAGGATACTAATTTCTAGGCCACACGTTATATAATTTTAAAACTCTGTATATCTTAATCCCCTATGGGTGTTGTCTTTATATGCATGCTGCCCAAAAGAAAGGACACTGCACCCGGCACGGGGGAGCGCCGACATCGACCGACAATGTATTTAACATATATTTTATATTTTTTACGGTACGTCCCTAGAACTAAATGTCACTCGATATCATCACTTGTTTTCAAAAAATAACTCACATTTTGGTGTCATCGATTTTTATGACTTTCGGAAAAAAAAACCATTGAACCTAGCGCAACCCATTTTAAAAACGTAAATGCACACACACATTTTTTTTTTAGTTTTCTTCATAACGACCACTGTTTTGTATAAAAAAATTAAAAAACACGTAAAAAAGGTAATTTTTTCAATTTTTTTTCTACATGAACGTCATTTTAAAGCCATTTTGAAAACCTTTCCAATGACGTATCGCATAAAAAAATAATTTTGAAAAAAAAAGTTTTCATAAAAAAGGCAATTTCTAATTTTTTAAAGAAAACATATAATATTGCTCAAAGTGTTGGTTCATTAAATTTTCTGATAGACAAATAAACTATTCAATGTCAAAAGAAAATATTAAAAATTTCATTACATTAAAATTACCTTCATAAGGGTGGTTCAATCCCTTTTTTCGTAAATATTAAGATAGAAAATTGGAAGTTTTAAACAACTTATTATCTCAAAGCTGACGTTTCCTGAGAGATCACGCGACTTCCGGTCTTTTCCGGTTTCACTGAAAATAGCGCCTAATTCCGATTTTTAACTGAAACATCCGGTATATTTTTACGTTTTATGATTTCTGAGGAGATTCTGCGCCCAATAATACATCATATGAGAATTTTTGACAGCTTTGAAATATACTTTTTAAGATCTAGGTGGCCATTTTGTTTTTGTTTTGTAAAAAAAGTTTTTATTCACTAAAATCGATGTAGTGTACACAATTATAACTTTGTTACTTTAAAAATACATATTTTATGGATTCATTTTGAAATTCAAAATAGCGGATAAAATGTTTTATCAAAATGATACTAATAATACTTATTTAAACTTATTTAAACTCAAGCAAAAATCCGCTTTTTTCATATGTAATCCATATTGCTCCCAACTGACGAATCTGGTAAAGTAGTTTTTTAGTTACACCAATTTTTTCTAAGAGAAATAAAAAAAAACTTACATAAGTATTTGTTTAAAATTATTTGTCCAATTTTAATAAAAACAAACTGTGTTGGGTTGGTAATCAGTAGGTTTTGAACACTATTGACATGTTTTTGGTCGCCATCTTTTTAAAATGTCTCTCTTTTAGACTAATGTCAACTTTAAATTTTACTAACTATAGTATTTGGCTGTGTGCACTGCGAATCTAATGAAAAAACTAAATCTAATAGACCGATTTTAGTGATTAATAATGCTATTTAGCAAAATCAAGGTTTTCTGCCAGTTATTATTTGATCCTATGCAACGCAGTTTATTTCACTAAAACCGGTTCAGCACTTTAAAAGTTATTAAAAAAATAATTTTGTCTTATTGAATTAAATTAAATATATTTTTTGACATGGAAACCATAATTTTTCCATTCTTTTAATTCCTTTTGAAAAAAAAATGGCCTTTTTCAGATTAATTTTTTTCAAAATATCAATTATGTATTATTATTATATATTATTATATAATAAGAAAGGTCTATAAAAGGGCTTTAAAAAGAGCTATTACTTCCTCTTCTAGTACAAGTGGTTGTAAAGATTGTTAATTTTTTGCGCCTACATTAAGAACAAATTTATGATTTTCTTGATTTTCAAAAATTAATTTAAAAAAAATGGTCAAAAAAATCTAAAATTTTGTATTTTCAAAATTTGCCTGAGAACAAATCGGTTCATAAATAAAAAAGCATAATTCTTTGAATTTTACCCTTGTCGGCCATCTTTAATGTAAGAAAAATTCAGCATTTTGTTTATTTAGTTCTCGAAATTTTTTGACTTTTCAGATTTTGTCAAAAAGCCCTTATTTTTAGTTATTAATGCGCAAAAACTCAACATGGCGGCGCCATTTTAACAATGTTCTCGAAGGGGAGGTTTTAGGACAGTGATGTTTAACACGGCGCCAGTACCTATGGATTGCGCCTAGTCCCAGCTTTATGTTATTTAGTTCCCAATAAACCCCAATTTTCCGAACTATTAAAAACTTTAAAAAAAGGGACGGAAACGTCAGGATCTCACAATAGCAGCCAACAGTTATAACCAAAGGGTTATTATTATTATTATTATTATTATTATTATTGAATAAGTTGGATAAACAAAAAATCGTACCTTCTGCTCTTTCTCTAGCTTCACACCTCTCCCTATAATCCCTTTCCTGTTCGGCAAGTCGTCTCTGTTTTTTCGTCATAGGTTTTTCCTCATCTTTTGGCTTCTGTTCGATTATGATTGGTTCGTGCTGTTTTTTTTCGGCAATTTTTAGCAGATCTAAAGAAATAAGTAACATATTTTTTTAAACCAAAACAAATTTAATTGCGCGCAACTTTATTTCTTGTCCCAACCCAAATACTGCAACATTCTGAAAAGTAATTTAGAACTAACAATATACTTCTCAGCCTAAAATTAAAGATTTCCAATTTACTAGATTAGAAAACAACGTAAAAAATGTTTATAACTTCAGACATGCCAAGGAAAAAAATGAGGAGGGACAGACAAGAAGAAGACTAATGTTACAAATCAATTTAGTGTACAGCAATAAATTTTCTAAAATTCGTTACTTATAGTTAAAAAAAAATTTAAGTTTGTGAAATTTCACGAATACCCTAATTTCAAATACTTTAAGTTGGAAAACTTAGTCTCTTTTAAACTTTTTTTAAAAAAATCTATTAACATATAAAACGTAGTTACTTCCCTTAATAAAGAAAGTTTAGTTATTGTCTATTATAGCACAAAAATATTTATTTTTCCGCTGTACTTTTGCAATACATTCACTGTACTTCCTTTTTCAGTATTTCATCGTACATGGCAGTCCTACAAGTTTTATGCATATTCACAGTACTTTTGCAATACTTGAAATATACGTGTACACATTTGGTTGTTACCCCATACTAGCTAAAAAAATATCTCTAAAATTATAGGTATGAATAAAAACCTGCCAGTAAAACTCATAGGGGGCGGCGCAGGCCGGGGTTTGGGTTTTGGCTTAACAGGAACCGATTCAGATTTTTTGTCTTCACAATTGCTTTTGTCATCTTCAGTAACTTTTCCATCTTCTTCTTCTCCTCCTTCTGCGTTTGTTTTACTTTTTCGTTTTCTCCTATGAGGTTGCATCGCTTCCTCTTTTTCTCGTTCAAGTGCCGCTTTTACCCTATCTTTTGTACTTGCCAAATTTGTGCTCACCTTCAAGAAAAATATTTTTTTTATAAAAACTTATTAAGTAACCCCTAAAACGAGTCGAAACGAATTCTTCAGAAAGTGGTTAACGTAAATTTAAATTTTCTAAAAACTCTATACTTAATAGTTATTTATGCACTTACATCAAAAAGTACAGCTTTAACGCCCGCAGTGTGTAAATAACAGCCTGAGGCGTTAGCCGATCTGAAGGCATTAAAGCTGCCTTTGGCACCATGAACATGTTTTCATTTTAATATTTAAAAAATAATAATTTGGATTTCTGGAAAACTAAAGGAGGATTTATTTTAGAGCAAGAACATTTAATTAGCCCTTAATTATACTTTTACATCTTTAGAATATGTACAAACTAGTTTTTAAAGGGTGTACTGCTAACTACCCAGTAAAGTTCAGGTCAGCTCATAACTTTAAAATCATAACAATCTTAAATTTGGAAATGGGGCATTTAATTAGTACTACATCCTGGCATTTATTTTTTTTTAATCGAGTTTTTATTATATGTACCACTTTACCGGTCAGTTGGCAGTGCAGCTCATAACTCAAAAACTATAAAAGTATTTAATTTAAGATGACATAATAAAATGCACTGCTGACTTTTTACTGCTAACTTTATGGACGACCAAAATATATAGTATTTGAGATATTAAGAGGTATCGTTACTCTTCGAATACCCTATTTATCTTTTGTAGCTTATTTGTTTTTAAATAATAGCCTTATGCACATGGAAAGATTAAAATTGCAAGCTTTGCTATATTAAAGCAGGCGTCAAAAATATCAACGCGTTTTAGATATTGCCAAATTTAAAGGACAACACGATATTTTTTTAACTAAATTTTATGAGATTTTGCGTACAAAAACTTTTTGCCTTACTTATAGAATAAAATTTTGACCAGCAATAAGAATAATTCAAAAATTACGTTGCTGTTGCGGCAAGTTAGTCTTTCCCGCAAGCTACTGCCGTTGAGCCGAACGACGTGGAGCGGAGTTCAGGCAAGCAGGCAAGAGCAAGAAAGATACTTTACGTATGAGCAATACTTTTTCTACGAGCTCCCGACTTTACAACCGAATGGACAAAAAAAAACTTTCAATAAAGTGACACTTGAATGGGGGAAAATCTCGAGGTAAATTCATTCTTGCACTCAATGCAGAAAAGTGACGTATACCTAAACCCAAACTAACATGTGTGAGGGAAAGTGGTGTTTCCCGCGCGGCCGTAGAAAAAAACCATCTATCTATCTACCAAAAGGAGTTTAAATTACGCCAAATTCTTATTTTGAGATCAAAATTATACAGTTATTGCAAATTACACATTACAGGGTAGTCTAATAAAACTGGCCACCGGATTCATATAAAATAAATTTTCGTGCCCTTATAACCAGGCGTTAGGCCGCACAAAACTATTTTTAATAAAAAGACAGGCCTAAGGGTTATAGTTTTCCAGAAAAATGCGGTGGCCAGTTATTGGGCAACCCTGTATTGATAACGCATATAAACTAAGGAATATCAATGTCAAAAAAACTAACCTTTTTTTCAAACTTCTTAAACTTGGGCTCCTCCGGCATACTTTTATACTTCTCCATCATCTTGGAATACAAATCTGAAGCTTCCTGTGACACGTAGCCGTAATCGTCTTCATCTGGTTGATCTGGCCCGACTAGAGTAACGGCAGTATTTGCGTTGTCAACTGCATCGTCAATGACAGATTTGTTGGCTGATTTTGTACTTTTTAACATGATGCTAACACGTTTGACTGCTTTCTTATCCTGCGATCGCAGCGCCAAAAGTTCATCTCTTTTGCGTTTTGCCTCTTCGGCTCTCTTTCGCTCTTCCGCCTCTTTTCGTTCCAGAAACTTTTTGACATTGGCAGAAAGTTCCTTGCCGCCGGAACTTGGCGGCTTTTTGCTGAGCTTCTTGGGTGGTTCGAATTTGGTACTGTAGTATCGAGCCTATTAATAAGGATGTGCATTAATGTAAGCGAAATATATTTCCCAAAAAAAAGGCCCCTTTAGTGTAAAACACAGTTCAGTGCAGTCTAAACCTATTTTTATTGATGTAAAATAATCAACATGCTTTTATTTTTTTGGTATTGTTGAGGTGTCCATTAACTACATTTTTTGTTGTTTTTTTTTTTATTTGGAACATCTGCGTCCCCCATGGTGAGATTTCCTGAAATCTGGTGGGACTTCCCTATAACTTTTAAATAATTAAAATAATGATGTTGTGTATGTACTACATTTTTATGTGCAATCGTTATAATAATATATATTCTCTAAATTAAAAAGTTAACGTGAGATATTCACTGACCGTTCCTCTTCCCTCTAAATCCACTTTCATTTTGAGCTAACGTAACTAATGGATTTGAATGAGAATAAGAACATATACAAGACAGATATAATTTTAGGAAGTTTCAATTGTAAAAAATTTTCTGCTCCAACTCTTACAATTATGCTAGGTATATCTAAAGAAAATCTCCCAAAAAGGCTAATACAGGGTTCTGCAAGCGACTGTGAGAAAGTCCTAGCTATTCGCCGATATCAAAAAATGCAAATTCAGGCCACGGAAAAATCACAAAAAAATCGGAAATTGAGGCATTTTCAGAAAATTTTCAAAATCTAAATTTTTTGACCAAGCGGCTGTAAAAATTTCAGGAATCTCCTGAAAAAAAATTTGTAAATACACGACAAAATATAAAGCGCGACATAATTTTTGTTATTTTTGAAGTTTTTAGCAAAAATGTATGTATGTTGTTTAATTTTATAAACACTTGGGGACCCGATCGTGCCTTGTTACATTTAATATTCTAGCGTGTTATATAGCCTTTTAAAAAACATATTTGGCAGATCTGTAAAGGGAATGTGCATTAAAAAATTTGAAGTTACGCAGCCTGGGTCAAAAAATTTAGAATTTTTAAATTTTCTGAAAATGCGTCAATTTCCGATTTTTTTGTGATTTTTCCATGAACTGAATTTGCATTTTTTTGATATCGGCGAATAGCTAGAACCTTCTTACAGTCACTTCAAAATGAATTTTCACAATCGCAATCACAACTGAATAGGATTTTTTTTTGTAAATTTTTAGAAAAAAAATATATATATTTTTTTTAATTTAAAATAAAACAATCAAATTTTTACATCAAAGAAACGTAAAAAAATATTTTGCCGCCCGTACTTGCGCAACACGAAATGTCTGTTTCTTTTTCTGTAAAGTTAAATGAAAAGTAAAAAGATACAGAAAAGGAACAAGCATGAATACCCACATCTTGAATCCACAAGGAAAAAGTTACCACAAAAGTTACAGAAAAATAATTTAAGCATGAACCAGCCTTAACATTTTAATGAATGATACCTAATATACCTAAATTACCCTGGATTTATAACTGTTTTACATTTTTTCCCTTAGTAAAAGAGAAAGGGACAAAGATGCGTTAACGTCGGACAGTACCGAAGCACGGTGTAATACTATACCGCGGCCAAAAATTATGATAAAAATTATGTTTTTATTTTAGTTTTTCTATGATATCTTTTAGAAAACTTAGCTATCAGAAATGACAGTCTACACAGAAATATGAAAAGGACAAACAAAACAAATCATAAATTATCAAAATGGAAAAAATCGTAACAGACTACAAAAAGAAAATAAGAACAAATAAGTAGATAAATCATAAATTAATAAATAAAAAGGAAAAAAAAACACAATGACATAGAAATGTAAACACATTGATTTTAGAAAAAAAAATTTTTTTTGTAAAATAGTTAATATGTAATTGCCAGATTTTTAGTTAGGTGGATTGCTGTAAATTTTGTTTATATCATAGTATGACTTAACCAGCAAGACTTTTTTTAAGATTTTTTCTAAATAGTTTTAAGGTAGCTAATGATTTTATAGAGTTTGGTAGTTTACTAAAAACCTTTCTTCCCTCGAAAAATAGAGAGTTTTTGGTTGCTGACTTTTAGGTATAGGAAGTGGGAAGTCATGAACTTGACGAATAGGACGAACAGATTGTGGAGCGCACAATTGCTGATAATTTTTGTACATTGGAGTACATATGTCCAAAATAAACAAAGAGCAAAGTGTAAGTAGCTTATGAGATGCAAATAAAGGTCTGCAACTTTCTCTTTGATGAACTTTGGCAATGAAGCACACAGCTTTTTTCTGTAGTACAACTAAAACTTTTAATAAATATTTGCTTGCGGACCCCCAGAAAGCAATGCCAGACCGTAAGTGGGATTCAAGGAGGGCATGATAAACAGATTTAGCAACATGTGGACCCAATTCTGTTCCCACAGTACGCACTGCAAAGCATGCAGAAGACAGTTTTTTGCTGAGAATAATAATATGTTCTTGAAACTTTAATTTGAAGAGTCCATGGGAGAAAGGCGAAATATCAATTCGGCATATAAATCTACTACTAACTGCAGACTTGTTGCTCTGTTTAACTCAAACCTGAAAAAAATATGACATTTCGCCTTACTCCCGTAGACTCTTAATTTATTATCAATGAACACCAAGAAACTTAGAAGCCTCTTTTTGTTATAATGGTTCATCACCAAGATTTAATCCAGACATGTCACATTTGAATCCTAAAATATTTGTTTTTTATGTTAAACGATAGCTTGTTAGCACCACACCATAACTTAATACTTATATTATTCGTATATGGGTCGTTCTATCAGAACTGTACAATTTTTTTGTAACTATGCTACACTTAATAATAAAAAATAAATTTTTATTAAAAAAACTTTTAATGAACAAGCTTTTATTAAATGCACTTATAAGTAGAAAATAATTTTTTATCTTTCCTATACCATAATAATGATAACGATTCACCTAAGAACATTTCTATGACCTAAGGACATTTTCAAAGGCTTGGCAAGCACGGCAATCTCACCCGTTCCCAGCTTCTTTAGATGAAAGCATTATGTTTATCATTCGAATAGAAAAAGAATTTAGTTCTTCTTTTGTAGTTCTCTCTTTGTCACCATAAAGTTAATTTTTTTTTAAATCCGCCATATCGAAATTTTAAAATCTGATCAAAAATTCATATCCCCTTCTCGAAAAACCCCTGTATGCCAATTTTGATTTAAATCGAACAAACTAAATCTTTTTCCCCCTCCACTTCTCGTTGGAGGGACGTGTGTACCTAATAATACCATATTATTGTATTTTCGCCGGAACTATAAACAACGCATACTAAATTTGAACACACACCCTTAATTTTTAGATTTGTACCCTTAATCGTCCATTTTAAATCCGCCATATTGAAATTTTCAAATCTGATCAAAATTTTGATTGAAATCGAACAAACTAAATGTTTTTCTTAGGTGTTTTCCCTCCTCCACTCCCCTCATAGGGGGGAGGGGTACTTAATAATGACATATTATTGTATTGTCACCGGAACTATAAATGCATGTCAAATTTGAAGGCAATCGGATGTGTATAAGTTAGTTAAAATTGGTTAGCAAAAGATGACCATAAATCGTCCATCTTGAATCCGCCATATTGAATTTTCAAAATCTGAATAGAAATTCGTTATCTCCATCCCCAAGTGCCCCAACACACCAAATTTCAACGAAATCGGGCGTACTTCAACTGTACCCCCCTCCACCCCCTTCGAATAGGGGGGGAGCTTTCAATTTCATCACACTATATTCTTGTGTTATCACCGCAACTAATGCCAAATTTCAAGCCGATCGGATGTCAGGATGTTGGTCAAAATTAAGTTGCAAGATTCCACCTGAACAAACATATCTAGTTCATTCATTACATATACAGGTTTCCTAAGCAAATCCTTAGGGGGCCAAGCAGCCGTGTATAAGACGCAGACAAACGGAAAATCACATTAGGCAGAAAAGGATGGGCATGGGGCGATGTTGTCACTACATCTTACAGTAGTAAATCCATTCCAGGTTGTTGTTTTCTAATGTTTTCCATTTTCATACCCTTAGGACTGGAATAAAAATTGTTTTTGCTCGACTTTAATACCAAACTGATGAAAGATATCGTAAAAAAAAATATTTTTCGGCTTTTCATTTTGTAACCATTGTCCTTACGCACTGTTTACAGGCTGGGGACTGAGATACATGCAAATGCCTAACCTAAAGCGTTCATACACGGCCGGAGAAATCGACTGAGATATTTCCGTAGAAACTTTATCAAGCAAATAGGACGGGTTGACGCCTTCGAACGTCCAACCCGGGTTTTGCGCTTTGATTCGAAATCAAAAAGGAGGAACAGTCAGATGTGGGGCCGCGCACAAATTACGTAACGGTGATTTTACCAATTTTTGACCCCCTCCCTATGTAATGTTTTGTAACGGTTTGGCACGCCACTCCCCTAATATTACGTAACGATTTCAACACCACTACCCCCCCCCAAAAAAAAAAACTTTTCACTTATTTTCATTCCAAATTTTCTTAGTTTCAAACAAATGCAAATGCTGTCGAAAACCTCCCTCCCCCCTACGTAACGTTTTGTAACCCCCCTCCCCCCTATGACCATTACGTAATTTGTGCACGGTCCCTGTAGTTTCAGTGGAGGAGGGCGAGAAAATTGATATTTTTTTCTTAAAAATTATACTCTTTAGACCTATTTCTTTGCGTTCCCGAAATTACGTAATTTTTGAAAAAAAATTGTAAGCGGCGCCATTTTTATTTCGTGCTTTGTTTTTCTAACATTTTTGCGTTCGGCTAATTTAATTGAAAAATTTTTGCCTGCGGCGCCCTTTATCTTCTCACTCGAAACCAAGATCCCCCGTTTTAGGAAAACTGATCCCGTCTCTGTTTCTAAATTTTTTCGAATAAAAGTAGAGTATGACCATAGGAGAAATAATTTTTTTCTACGGTATGACGAAAATTTCGAGAAAGTTGAAGAAAAAAATAAAAAAAGTGGCAGAGCTCAAGTTTTTCGTAAAAAAAACGTTTTTTGTAAAGAAACAGAGCAAAATCTTTGCACCCCTTTTTGGGTGTTACAAATATTGGCAGCCTCTTATTTTTCGCTTTTACCCACCCGCTAGTTTTGAAGAATTGGTTCGCTACATGTTTCGAGATCATGTCATAAAACAGCTCGAAAATATCAAATGTAGTGTAGGGCCAGCTTTATTTAAAATCAATAATATCGCAAGCAAAAAGCTATGCAGGAAAAACAGCGCCGTTTATTGATTTCTTTGGCTGCTAGTGCTAGCTGCATATTTTGGCCGTTTCCGGATAGATGTCAGTAGTAGAACAGAATGGAAAGAAATTTAATTAAAAGCGAAGATATTTCTTTCTAATGTGAACAACCTCACGAGTTTATCGCTCAGTATCGTAAATAATGGACCCTGCCGCCTCCTTTAAGCAAGAAAAAGCTGTGGTTTGGACCTGAAAACATCTAATTTTTAACCTCAACGACAATTTTTTCTCATTGTAGCAGTCCGGAGATAATAACAAACTGGCACCATTGCTCAATATACCTGTTTCTTTTGTGCGCGCAGAACTTTCTATGCCATTTCTGTTTGATTTATTGAAATCCTATCCCTAAGGAAAATCTTAGGAACCCTGTATACATAGGTACATTGCAAGTTAAATGAAAGCTTTAAAAACTAAATTAAATATAGTCAAAAGTCCATTCCCCTTGGCTGTAATCAAGTCAATTTTTATTTTGATGGAAGAATTTAGCCAACTAATAAAAATTTTGAAGCAAACTTTCTATATCATAATATTTAAATTTTGGTCACAAGTTACACAAATGAAAGGAAAAAGTTAAAATTTGGATGATGTTATGTAATGTCATGTTTAAAGGTGTCAATTCCCCTGGCCAACTTTTAAACTTCCCCCCTGATTACAGGTGGCACTTTAGGTTCAGTTTCATTATAGTGGTGGCTTTATTTGAGTGAGATGTAAATGCAAAGTACAGGTAAATATTTATAATTATAATTGTTTTTTATAAAAAAATATTTATTTATGTTCATTGAAAAGCGTGGCTTAATTACATGCCAATACCCTGGTGTATAAAACAAACATATATTGTGTATATTGAAGAACTCTTTCTAGCAATCCAACTTGGCAACAAAATTTTCTAGATATGGAACATGATCTTGAAAATTATTAAATACATCGTTCACTCTCATCTACATGTTCATTAACACAGAAAAAAGAACTTACATAAATTTCTCTTCAAAGGACAAAGTTGCTTTTCAAAATACATTAAAATTCCACTTCAAATGCAACAACAACACTAACACGACTATCAATTACAATTGTCCGATAATTAAACAATCAAAAAAGACAAAATATCTTGACATGATCTTTCACAAAAAAAATGAACTTCAGAAAACATATACAAGCTATTACTAAAAAACTCAGATTCACTCTTTCAAAAATTTTTTTATATAAAAAGAATTATTCCAATAAAATTTAAAAAAAATGTTTTACTAGTTCAATCTATTTTTAATTATGGTATCACAATATGGGGTGGAATATATGAGAGAACTTTATACCCTTTAAAAAGAATACAAAAAAAGTTTTGTAAGATGAATTGAAGGTGCTGGGTATAGGGACCACACCCAAGAAATGTTTAAATCTCTTAACATATTAAATATAAGTAAATTATACTGTCTTAATAGTTGTAAGTTTATAAGGCTGCATAACCAAAACAATATTAATATCACCTTTAATAAGAACAACTCTTCCTACAACCCTACAAAATGTTTTATACCTAGAGTTCACCAGAATTATTAAAAGAATTACCCATAAAAAAATTTCAAAGCTTAAAAAAATATTGTAATATTGGACCTACATATTAAAGTTTTGTTAAGACCATTCAGTGTACCAATAATTGATTGAGATAAAAAAAATTAACTTATCTAGGTACTTATGTTTTGTACTTTATTTATTATTTTAAATACATATAAATATACTTATTTATTTATTCCTATACCTATATAGTTAGTCTAAGATAGTCATGCTAGAATAATTTATTAGTTAATTAATAATTAATGGTAAGGTGCAGATAAATTCAGATTTAACTCCCAACCAGAGAAAACATCTTAGAAATTTGCGAGCGAAACTGGATCAGCTTAGAAATGAGGTTAAAGATGTAACTATTAAGTACACACATGGTACGCCAAAGATTGTACCAAAAAACCAATGAACTCGGGTAACATCAAGTTAACCAATTGTTCGTCTTTAATATCCACATATTATCAGAATATTGACGGAGTGAAGTCTAGTTTACTGGAGTTTCAAAAATCTTTCTTAATATGCAGTTATGACATTATTATAATTACAGAGAGTTGGATAAATTCCAAAATATCTGATGCTGAGTTGTGGTTAACTGGATATAATATTTATAGAAAATATAGAAATGTTGATTTGCAAACTACTAAAAGTGATGGGGGCGATGTGCTAATTGCCTTAAAAAAGGAACTCTCATCATTGGAGGTTGCTATATTGCGCCTTCTTCGGATATACAAGTATATGAAACGCACTGCAATAATATTGAACATCTTTTAGGGCAACATTACAAAAACTGCAAGTTAATTTTGGGTGGAGACTTTAATATTCCTGAAGCTCTTTGGATTAATGATGTAAATGGTCTTCTAGTAGAATATCCTAATAACTCTCCAGTATGGACTTTAGCTAATATATATGCCTTTTTTAGTCTATATCAAATGAACAATGTTCCAAACAGTCGAGGTAGGTTCTTAGATTTAGTCATCACTCATGTTGATTCTTTGCATGTACAGGCTGAGACGGAACATACTGCTATTTCTTTTGATATAAAAGTAGATAATCTAAGTTCACATATTAAAGTAGAAGAACACTAACTATGTGGATATTAACAACTACTTGCTTTCTTGACTGGTCCATATTGAATAAGTGTATTATCAATCAATCAATAGAATATTTCTATAGCATTTTATATGACGCTTGTCAGCTTTTTATTCCAATAAAAAAGTATAAAACATCAAATTTCCCAATCTGGTTTAATTCTGAGCTTCACTATTTGGTAACTGAAAAAACGAAATCATCAAAAATTTAAAAAGTCCTTAAGGCATTCCGACTACCTAATCTTTTCACGTCTTCGTGAACAATGCAAAACTTTATCTAGAAAACTCTATTCACAATATATTAGTCGCATAGAGAATAACATGACTGAAAATCCAAGGGCTTTTTTCCAGTTTGCCAATAGTAAAAGAAAAACATATGATTTACCTAACACTATGTTTTATCGAGACAAGAAGACCTCTTGTCCATATGAAAATCATAACCCAATTGCAATGCCAAACTATGATTATGTTGGTGTGGTTGATATGAGTATTCAGTCGGAAATACCAAAAATATTAAATTTTTTAGTGTCTGAATATTTTTCCTGGAATTTTAAACACATTTTAAATGAAGATCAGCATGGTTTTGTTAGGGGAAGGACTACTTCTACCAATCTTTTTCTTTATCAGAAAGATATAATTAAAGCAATGGAGCATAGAATGCAGGTTGACTCTGTCTACACCGACTTTACTAAGGCCTTTGATAGAGTCAACCTGGATTTTATTCAGGCCAAATGGTGTGGAAGTTCACTACTTCTGTGTAAAGTCAGCAGGCGCCTTATCTAAAATAGTTACAGTCCCATCTGGGGTATCTCAAGGATCCCATTGTGGACCAATTCTCTTTGACAGTTTTGTTAATGACGTTTCAGACAGAATACAATTTAGCAAAATTCGTAAATTTGTTGACGATTTTAAAATATATAGAACCATCCAATCTATTTCAATCTGATTTAAATAACTTTTATGATTGGTGTGTTAAGAATGATATGTACCCTAATGTTAAAAAATGCCAGTTTTTATCATTTCATAGACTTCAAAATCCAACTGTGTTCAGATATTTAATCATTGGTGAGGAAATTGTGGGTAAGCAAAATATAAGGGACACTATGTTTTATCGAGACAAGAAGACCTCTTGTCCATATGAAAATCATAACCCAATTGCAATGCCAAACTATGATTATGTTGGTGTGGTTGATATGAGTATTCAGTGGGAAATACCAAAAATATTAAATTTTTAAGTGTCTGAATATTTTTCCTGGAATTTTAAACACATTTTAAATGAAGATCAGCATGGTTTTGTTAGGGGAAGTACTACTACTTCTACCAATCTTTTTCTTTATCAGAAAGATATAATTAAAGCAATGGAGCATAGAATGCAGGTTGACTCTGTCTACACCGACTTTACTAAGGCCTTTGATAGAGTCAACCTGGATTTTATTCAGGCCAAATGGTGTGGAAGTTCACTACTTCTGTGTAAAGTCAGCAGGCGCCTTATCTAAAATAGTTACAGTCCCATCTGGGGTATCTCAAGGATCCCATTGTGGACCAATTCTCTTTGACAGTTTTGTTAATGACGTTTCAGACAGAATACAATTTAGCAAAATTCGTAAATTTGCTGACGATTTTAAAATATATAGAACCATCCAATCTATTTCAATCTGATTTAAATAACTTTTATGATTGGTGTGTTAAGAATGATATGTACCCTAATGTTAAAAAATGCCAGTTTTTATCATTTCATAGACTTCAAAATCCAACTGTGTTCAGATATTTAATCATTGGTGAGGAAATTGTGGGTAAGCAAAATATAAGGGACCTAGGTCTTAGGTTTGATTCTAATATGTCATTTGAAATGCATATGTATATGGAGTATGGATAAAACTAAAATTAAATAATCTTACCTACACAATTGGGTCATTGTACAGGTTGCATAGGGGGGAATATGCTAGCTTTATTGAATCGCTAGAAGACTCTCTTTCTCAGTTCTCTTTGATATCAGATCGCCTAATTTGTGGTGGGGATGTAAACACAAATTATTTGGATATTGACAGCAACAATACACAAAGATTATTGTCGTGCTTTGATTTTTATGAATTAAAACAAATTATAGATCAGCCTACCAAGGTGACTAATAGTACAAGAACCCTTCTTGACTGGATTTTACTTCCAAAAAACATAAGTAACTTTACATATAACGTAAATAAAATTGATGGATTGTCAGATCACTCCTTAACAACTTGTACTATAGACGAAACTATCAATAATTCACAAAATTATGTAACTTTTAGAAATCTTAAAACAATTTATAGGGAACTTTTTCAAAATTTTCTTCAAGAAGAAATACTATACTGCCAAAATATTATTGTCAAAATAAAAATTCTAAATCAAGCCATTTTGCAAATATTTGACACCTTAGCACCTTTTAAAAAAAAATCAAATTAAAAGACAGAAACCACCGTGGTTTACTGACAATATATCACGTCTAAAAAAATTAAAAGAAAAAGCATACAATAGATTTAAACTCACAAATAATGACGTACACTGGAGATATTATAAAGACCTGCGTAATACTACAAATATTGCAAATCAAAATTAAAAAAGGGCTTACATAGAACACTGTGCACGAAATCGAGATCAAAAATTGCTATGGAAGCGCATTAAACAATGAGAAATCGTCAAAAAATCAAACGAAAACAGTGTTTTACCAGAAAATCTAAATAATCCAACGGAAATTAATAACTTCTTTCTCAAATTTTCTGGTGTCATGGATGCTGTGGATCAGGATACTTTAATTTTTTATCTTTAAAACAGAAAAGCTAATTTTCGTGAGCTCTTTTCATGTATGTATATACAGATCTCCAAATTTAAATATATGAATTTCTAAGTAAACTTGAGATATTGCTAACCAGAGTTTCAAGAAACTATCAAACCGTCTTGGCTGGTGATCTAAATACTGACTATAGTGATAATGATTCACACATTACTGCCATAATTTCAAATTTGCTTTCTTCATTTAATCTTACTATGCATGTTCACAGCTTTACTCGGATAACAAGCCATTCATCCACTACAATAGACTATATTTACTCAAACTTAAATGTAGAGGTCGACTGTGAGTCTATGGATGCGACACTCTCAGATCATAATACTGTTTATGCCAAAGAACTATTATCGATTTCGCCAGAGGTGTAATACTTTTGATTGGCATTTAGTTCAGTCTAATGCCGACAGTCTTACCGAGTTTCACACTGCACTGTGTAACATTGTAAACTCATCTTTTCCTATTTGCAATGTAAAAACAAAACGCCAAGCAAAACCATGGATAACCAAGGGTATACGAACCTCGTCTTCTAATTTAAGATTTCTTAATACATTAAAAAAGTTTTACCCTAACATTTTATTGCTACAAAATTGCTTCTCTAGGTACAGAAAGCTTTATAGAGAGCTAATAAGCAAGGCCAAACAAATGTATTATGCACTTAGGCTTCAAAACTCACATAAAAGTAAAATGTCTTGGAAAATTATAAACGAGCTTACAGGTAGGTCTAGTTCCCATCACAAACATACTTCTCTTGAACAAAATGAGTTAAATTATTTTTACTGCTCAGTGGCATCTAATATAACTGACACTATATCTTCCAACATTGATCCTATAAGCTATTTATCACACATCCATGCCACTAACACATTTCATTTTCGTCCAAATAATCACAAAGATATAAAAGCCAGGTTTTAGACGGTATATCAATTAAAATTCTTGAAGAACTGCCTACAAAAGCTCTTATGACATTGGCTAAGGCTTCCCTCCATCACTAAAAACTGCTAAAGTTATATCTATACATAAAGGCGGTGATCTTAAAAATCCGTCAAACTTTCGCCCCATTTCTTTACTTTCTACTCTTTCCAAATTAATAGAAACTCTTGTAAAAAAACAAATTCTTGGCTTTCTTAATAGCAATAATATTTTAAATAAAAACCAGTTTGGGTTTCAAACTGGTAAAAGTACAGCAGATGCTATTTTTAACTTTATGGAATTTCTTCTTTTAGCAATAAACCAACGCAAACCTTCCGCTGTAGTATTTTGCGACCTGTCAAAAGCCTTTGACTGTGTTAGTCATAAAATACTCTTAAAAAAGCTAAACATATATGGCTTTCAGGGCACTGAACTTAAATTCTTTGAGTCTTACTTAGATTTTAGATCTGAATTCGTGTGAATTGACGGAAAACTATCCCAGGAAAAGTACATTTCCAGCGGGATTCCCCAAGGTTCAGTCTTAGCACACGTGACAGATTACATATTTCGAGAAACAGATAATAGCAAAACGACAGCATTAATTTTACTGGATTATTCAAAAGCTTTCGACACCATTAGTCATCGACTTTTTTTTGGTTCCCTTAAGATTCATTTGTTGAAACAACTCAGGGACAGTCAGAAAAACGTCAAATAAAGCGGGGCATTCCTCAGGGCGCCATTTCAGCTCCTCTCATCTTCTCGATATACAACAGTCATCTGTCATCGTGTCTACATCATTGCAAAAATCATCAGTATGATGATGACAATCAATTATCCTTCCCTTTTTATTCATCCAACTGGCAAGAAGCTAAAAAAATGATTGAAGAAGAAAGTCTAGTAAGTTCCTCTGAAAAACACAGTTTAAAACTAAATCCCCAAAAATCGGTAATTCTCTTCTTTGGGAAGGATAAAAATGTTATAAAACAATCCATGAATTAATTATCTCGGGTTATCAACTTAAAACAACAGATTGTGCTAGAAACTTGGGCTTAATGATGGACACTGATCTTAGATTTAAACTGCACATTAATAACAAATTAAAACGAGCCTATATATCGCTCAAACTTCTTTATCCTCATCGTCATCTTTTATCAGTAAAACAAAAAAATACTGTTAACAGACGCTTTAGTCTTAAGTCATTTTAATTTCGAAGATGTAATTTATGGACCATGCTTAGAACAGACTGATAAAACACATATTCAAAAAGCTCAAAAATCCTGTATTTGCTTTATCTATGGCATCAGAAGGTTCCTGCCTATTTCCTATAAGCTTAAAGAAGCTAAGTGACTTGATATGGAGCAAAGAAGGTATCTCCACTCACTAACAGTTGTCCCATAAGTTTTGGCACAAAGTTCAAAGAGCTCAAAAAAAATACCTAGGTTACTTACCAAGTTGGCTTTAGTAACAAAAGTTTCCTTGTTTCCTAGGATTCAATTTGACATATTTATGTTTTGAGTCAGTTTGTAAAAAATGTCTTATAAATTGGAAATAAGAAAATCTATTTATTGTATGAACCTCCCGAAAAGTAGAAGACCAAAGATTTTCATCCCCCTCAGTGCAACAGAGTGGTAAGGTTGGCTAAAAACAAGGTCGGGTGGTCTGTAAGGAAGCTAGCGAGAAGAAAACAAACTTCAAAAAGTACTATTTGTAGAATTTCAAGCAAAAATGGTCAAAAATACCGCAAAAGGCAAAAATGCCCAAAATACACCCCTAATCAGCTTGCCCGGATACCTCGATGTTGTCGTTCTCTTCGACGTGTTCATTTTGCAAACAACAAATCTATCATAATGGACGATGAAACGTACTTCACTTTCGAAAACGCAGAAATTCCAGGCAATCAAGGATTTTACACCGATAATATAGAGGATACTGTAAGAATCAAAGGGGTATAGCAAGACCATATATAGGACATGTACGGGGCAAAGTATTAACTAGCGGAGGTTATATTGATAACTGCCTAGTGAAACTCAATGAGTTTATTCAAGAAGATCAGGCTGGAGACGAAATTATGTTTCGGCCCGACCTGGCTTCTTGCTATTATGCCAGGGAAACGTAAAATTGGCAAGAGCATAATATTCCATATGTAAAGCTGGGTCCTTTAAATTTTAGGACGACTCTTAAAGCAGTTTTTTCTTGAATTTAAGCAGTGTAATTTATTTTATTTCAATTTAATGTCAGTCAAATTATAGCGTCAGTCTACTTCAAAAATTTATTTTCAATGTTTAAATCCAGTCACATAAAATTCTTAAATTTAGTCAATAAACTCAGATCACGACGAAGAAATTGAGAGCACGGATTGTAAGATGCAGCTCTCATTCAAAGACTCGAAGAGAACCCTTTTTTAACAGCAAAACAAGCAAGGATTTTGTCTCAGTTCCCAGGATGCAAGACAACTGCTTTCAGGAGGATAAAGAGATCACACTTAAATTGCCGGGTTGCAGCTACTAAAACTGAGCTTACACCGCAACAGAAACATCTCGCTTTTTTTTTATCTGAATTATATCCACAGAGATCAAGATTTTTGGATCCGCGTGATTTTTACGGATGAAAAAATCTTTCATCATCAAAGAAAGGCAAAATTAGAGTGATTAGTAGGCCAGATAACGGCAGATTCAATCCACAGTATGTGAGTTACTACCGTGCAGCTGATCATTTTAGTGTGAATGTATGGGGATGAATATCAGCGAGAGGATTGGGGATAATATGGAGAATTGACGGAAGATTTGTGGAACAAACCTATTTAGAGATATTGGACAATGTCATGCTGCCAAGTGAGGAACAGGAAACAACTTTATTTATCAACAAGATAACTGTCATACCGCGAACATCATAACAAGGTGGTTACAAGAAAACAACGTTGAATTACTTCCTTGGGAAAGATATGAACACAATAGAACCCAATAGAAAATGTTTGGGGTGTTATTGTATACAAGCTCCAACAACGCAGGTTCTTGCCACAAAATACGGAACATTTCTGGGAAGAAATCACAACGTTCATAATGGGAAGACCTTGCAGGCCAAGAAAATTTCACGGTGTCTTTCTATGTATCAATGTCTCGCAGATTACAAAGAGTTATCGACGTAAACGGAGATATGACAAAATATTGATTTTTTATAGTTTTTGTTATTATTATAACAACTATATAGACACACACAAAATGTATTTATTATTTTTGGTATAAAAGTCTTATAAATAAACTAAACAAAATAAAAAAATAAAGAATACCTTAGTGTCAGAAGTATAATCACTTCCCTTAAAAAAACATAGATCATCCTGTAGTTGTAAATAACCTACAAAATTTTTAATGTCAACTTAATAGTATAAACTGCTCACAATAATCAAAGACTTTCTGAAGTCGTCCTAAAATTTAAAGGACCCAGCTGTACCAAAAAATGACAATCCCCCAAATTTGCCCCAGGCTCGCCCCATTGAAGACTTTTGGGACCACTTGGCAAGGGAAGTGTACGCCGGAGGCTGGACTGCTTAAAACGAAGGCCAACTGCGCCGCAGAATTTTAATCAAGTGCAGGGAAATTTATATTGTCACCGCCCAGACCCATATGAGAGGTGTTCGAACAAAGTTCCGGCTTGTTGAGGAACACGGAGCGCTGTATATACTAAAATAGATAAATTATATTCATAGAAAATCAACTTAATAAAAAAATATATACAGTTTAAATAAAAGTTTGTTTTTCAAAAAGTATACGATTCTTTAATTTGTGCCAAAACTTATGGGACACCCGTTAGTATTGTTTCATAAAATAATAGTTACCAAAACACCAGAATACCTTTTAAATAAAATAAGGTACAGAACCGATGTTCACAACCTTAATTTAAGATTTAGAAGCTTGATAACCCCACCACAACATTATATCACAATGTACAAAAGAAGCTTCACCTACAACATCTACAGCCTTTGCAATGGACTTCCCGAGATACTCAAAAGTCCTAAAAGATAGCAGCTTTAAACAAGAATTGAAACAAACGCTTTTACATAAATAAATTAATCTTTAAAAAAAAAATACAGAAAAAAAAAGAAATTAATAACTGCTATACTGTTTTATTTTATGCCCATACCTATCATACCAGGTTTTCCTTTTATGTAACTGTGATTTTAGTAAGTATAAATACCTGATACTACATTTATTCTAGTCACAAAATTAACTATTTAAAACGCCAAGTCACCTCCTAGTGTAGTTGTTCTTGTTCCTGGTGTAGTTGTTCTTGTCTCAATATGTTTTGATATCTAATTATATATGTATGAATTTTAGTAATTAGCTACTTATTCAAATCTTTCTTATCTATAAACTGTGTTCGATTACCACAAACTTTATAGGGGCTGGACAATAGACAATTTTATTGCCTTCCAGTCCGTTTTTGTAATATATTAGCACTTAATGTACCTGTAATTGTTAACATCCTTTATTATTGCAAATAAATGTATTATTATATATCTGAGATAAGTCTATAAGGGCTATGAAAATGTTGGGCTTTGTTCAAAGATTGTGTGTTCACTTTAGTGCTCAGACCTGGTTAGGCCACTGTCATATTCAAGGTCTAGAACGTGTACAAAATAAGTTTGTAAAATACTTGTTATACACACATCACTTTCCGTACAAAGATGTAATATATGATACCAGACTTCTCTTATATGGCTTGAAAACTTTAGAGGTTAGGAGAAGACTTCTTCTTTTATTTTTTTTTCATAAATTAGTTAATAATCTCATTGATTGTGAAGATCTATTAGCTGCCATTCAATTTCATATTCCATCTAGGAATACTCGTAATCGACAATTATTTTCTGAAAGAGCTCATAGAATTACGGTCAAAATTCTCTAGTTGAAAGGCTTGTTAGGAATTTTAACAATTATTTTTCAGAAATTGACCTATTTTTTGTAACACAATCAAAACTCAAATCAATTGTTTCATGATGTCAACTGAACTGTCGTTGTTGACAAGTTATGTACCTAGTTTTAGTTGTACTTATGTTTTAAGCTTATTGTGGTACCATTTAGGAAACTTTGTTTTCTGTAGTGTATGTATTTAAATAAATAAATAAATAATTGTAGTGTACTAAAAATTGAAACAGTACAGAATAAATTCTTAAGAATTTATGCTTTTAAGATTGGTCAGACTAGAGATTAATATACTTATGAAGAGCTTATTTTTATTTATTTTTATTTTATTTATTTATTAACGTATTCACATTCACAAGAAAATACAAAAAGATATAAAGATACAAAAGTATCTATCCTAGAATAACCCTCTTGCCAGAAGTTTTAAACCTTTGTTGTTGTTGTTGACCACAAAATTTGTTAACATTTCTGCTAATTCTATTTACTGGCTTATACATAAAGTAATAAGTTCGACTCTGTGGGACATGTAAAAGTGGAGTATTACGAGTTATGTAAACTGGAATACGAAATTGTAAAACAGACAGGCATTCAGGACTACATATAAAATGATTAATGATATTAAAAGCAAAACATACATCATAATACTCCCTTCTGTCCTTCAGAAAGTGTAATTGCAAATACTTGTATGTATTTTCTACTGAGAGAAAAATGTCATTCCTACCAAATTTGCAACATGTAAATTTTATAAATTTACGTTGAATACTCTCAAGTCGATCTATATAAATATTAAAAAATGGTGACCATATGATGTTAGAAAATTCAAGAATTGATTTTATAAAACTTATAAATAGTAGTTTTAGAGTATTAATATTTGAAAAATCCTGACAAGACCTTTTTATAAAACCCTTATTTGCATGACCGATGATTTTTTCATAATGTTCAGAAAATGTTAATTTTGAGTCAAGATATACACCAAGATCCCTCATTACAGATACCTCTTTTAACAATTTATTTCCTAATGTGTAGGTTATAGGAAAGTTATTTTTAAGCCTACTAAACCGCATAACTTGGCATTTATTGCCATTTAGATTCATATTATTCATAGTACACCACCTATCAATTTTATTCAGATAATTTTGAATTTTTATTTGATCTTGTTGAGACACAATCCTGGCATATATCTTTAAGTCATCAGCAAATAATAAGTATGCAACTTCCAAAAAAGAACAAATGTCATTTATAAAGATATTAAACAAAGGAGGTCCCAAATGTGACCCTTGAGGGACCCCTGAAGTGACAAAAAATATATCAGAGAGATAACCTTCAACTTTTACTTGCTGCGACCAATTTGATAAATAAGACTTTATCCACTTCCATAATGGACCAGTAATACCATATTTTCTTAATTTGGACATCAAAACACCATAAACCATGGTCTATCAAATGCTTTGCTGAAGTCCATATAAATAGCATGAACTTCAGCACTCTCCACCATTGCATTAGAAATAGCTTAGGTTACATTTCAATGTTCAATCTTTAGAAAACCATTGTACTATCCTAGATATTAGCTTTTTACATAAAGTGCTTTCTGGTGATATAGTGTGTAGTGAAATTTTAGAATTAATAAGCTTTAAGGCGGGAAGGTATACTGGAGTGAGCACTTTATTTTTCACAAACTTTACAGAACTAATTGTGGCTTGTTTAGTAGTTTAAATAGAATAATTTCTACAGCTAATGCGTTTTCAAATAAATTAGATTTTTTCAGTTTTTTAAATCGTTCTATAAAAAAAATGCACAGATTACTTTACGTTTAGTTTTGTGGCTATGAATGTAGATTTGTTAATTTTATACTAAAATTTTCATGAAGTGCCTTTTACAGCTACTAAGTTTAGGTATATTTATAAAAGTTGCTCACACTGAGCTATTTACTTTACTTTATTTAAGAATTTATTATTGTTAAATCTTTTGTAACAGTGGGTTACCTGTTTATCTAAATAAATAAATAAATAAGTTATATTTATGATTAATTTCTTACTTTTAGTCTATAGATTAATCAAATATTATAATTGTTATTATTACTATATTTATTATTGATTTCCTATAGTTATTGTTGGCATAACATAAGTGTAAATTTTATTGGAATTTCTTGTTTTTTGCTTGCTGTTCTTTGCACACAGGATTTAGTTTCTCACACGGCACATTAAAAAGATCAAAAAATCAAAACTAGATTTTATATATAAGACTGTTCCTATGTAGAAATTTTTTTGAAATGTTGTAATACATAAATACAAAACAAACACTATACAAAAAAAACTCAATAAATACACATGTATACGGTTTTCTGCCAATTTTACTTTTTTATGAAAAATTCTTTATGGGGGCACCTTCTATGGTCCCTAGGACCCCAAATCCGCCGGCGCTGGTTTTTTTTTGTTTTTAAAGAAAAAAAAAGGGGCGTTGTAATGTGTTTTTTTAATTGTTTTGGGTTGGGTTGGAATATCGATATACTAACCGGTTGGAATAGGTTGGGTTGGACTGTGTTGGATTGGGTTATTTTAGTGAAATTTTTTTTTTTTTAACCAACTGCGGTGCCAGCGGATTTGGGGTCCTAGGGACCCTAGTAGGTCCCCCATAAAGAATTTTTCATAAAAATTCAAAAATGGCAAAAAACCGTATACTGCATAATTACCAATCCATTTATGTACAGTTCTGGTAGAATGACCCATATAATTTAAGTTTTCAAATGTTACAATAATTATGCAGTATACGGTTTTTTTTTTTAAGAGGAAAAAGGGTGCCCGGGGGGGTGGTTGTAATGTATTTTTTTTATTGTTTTGGGTTGGGTCGGATTAGGTTGGGTTGGACTGTGTTGGATTGGAAAAAAAATTAAAAAAAAACAAAATAAAAATAAAACCGGCGCAGGTGGATTTGGAGTCCTAGGGACCCTAGTAGGTGCCCCCATTAAAGAATTTTTCATAAAAAAATCAAAAATGGCAGAAAATCGTATACTGCAAAATTACCAACGTTACATTTGCTTGTTTATTATTAAAGCAGTTGTCGCTATAAAAAATTAAGTTTCTTCTGGAAGCTCCAACTGATTAATATATATCATCACCAAATCTCTGACATCTAAGCAAATTTATTATTAAGTGTTTTAGGTATATTATGGCCGCGGGCTTCCATAAGAACGCACCACTATGCGACGGGTTTATAAATCTGGGCTAAATGATATATAATAATAGAAAAAATCTGACACATACAAGTAGGTAAATGGACCTTTACTTACCCGATTATCCGCATTCTTGTCATTTTTCTGGGCCGTATGTAGCAGCTTACAGAAGTCCATCTTGCATCCAAATATGCCATGTAAACAGTTAAATTCCAAGGAATGAACTGAGCACACAAGAACCTTTCATAAAACCAAACAGCTGATTGCCACTGATGACAGCCTCTCGTGTAAGATGATAGTGATCCACAGCCTCACTTCTTTATGCTGACCTCTATTTCTCTCTTTATCAAAAAAAGTGAGGGAGCAATAGAAAATACTTCTCTCTTGTTTATCAGACAAAGATGGAAATAGAAGTCAACCGTTTCGAATCGAATTCCGTACTGTAAACACGAACATAACCTCAAAGTTTTCTTTTTGTTTTGTTTATATGTTTTTACGTCATTTGTGCATTTTTATCCAAAATTCATTAAAAAAACTGACCTCAATGGAGCCTGAAGATATGGACATTGACGTCCCCTCGACCTCTTCACAATTGGGTTCTATTTTTCAGCCAGGTGGTCCGCCGGTAGAAAAAAAAAGCGAAGGTTATGCCAGTAGACTAAACAATTTGCAGAAAATACTTCAAAAGAAGCAGCAAATCTTGGAGTTTCCTTTGAATAGGAAACTGCAGAAGTTGGCCGTGTATTCTAAGTGTCAGTTTTCAGGTTTGTGTTAAGCAGTTAGTTTTTAAATTCACTGATTTGGACAGCTGTTTTTTGTCATGTTTTTTGAATAACAATTGCCTACTTAAGACTCAGAAGTCACAATACATTTAAAAGTATCAGAACACTCTGTAAACAACAGTCACAAACTTGTTACAAATTATATGTTGTGAACATTGAAAACAACATAAACAGTGTAACAAAGAATCTGCTAAGCAATATTGTCCTGTTGCCATTGTGTCGCAAATCCCAAAAATACTTGAATCATTAGTTACTGACTTCTTAAACAGCATACTCAAGAGTAGCTTTGATAATAGCCAACATGGTTTTCTAGCTGGGAGGACCATTAGTGCCAATCTGTTAACCTATGAATGTGCATTGTCTAAGGCCGTGGAGGGAGGGCATGCAGTCGATGCAATCTACATTCTACAAGGCCTTTCATAGGGTTTATATTAATTAATATTCTAATTAACAAACTTCGCACATTTAGTATGTTTGGCACTTTCTTCAGCTGGATGCAGTCATATATAAGGGATATGTCCCTAAAGTTAGCAGTACAAAGTCAGCAGTGTAAAGATTTTATGATTGGAAAAATTAGCGCCAATTATGTGTTAATTAAATGCCAAGTCAAAAAATGTTGTGCTTTGTAGTTTTCAAAATATGACCTGCACTGCTAGCTACCCGTTAAAGATAGCAGTGCACCATGGTAGGATGGTCCAGAAAAGTAGTAGAGTGGTCTAAATGATCCCGAAAATTAAATGCTAGTAGGAATTTCATCGGTTGTTCTTATCTCATGTTTGATTTTATTGGTAAAAGTCAATTTTTCGTTCCCTTTATGAAAAACATCTGAAAACTTGGTACATAGATTTATTAGTGATAATTTTTCTTCTTGATTTAAATGGTGGTAACGAATTAATTTTGATATTTCTGGGTCTTTGTCTAATTTATCTGTAAAAATATTTTCCATATGTAAAAAGTCAAAATTTTCTGTATGAAAATGGGAAAAAATTTGGACTTGCATTGGTTCTGGAAAATGCACCTTTATAGAATAGAATATAGAAATGTGCTTTATTGTCTAAAAATGCAAACATTTCAATGACAAAGCCAAACCTAACAAATATAAAAGAAACAATTTTACCTAATTCTAATTAATGGTATCCCGCAACTTTGGTTAAGACCTTAACAGATTTTACAAAATATTTTTTTTTTTTTTTTTATAATTAGAACTGTAAAACTGTAAACATTATTATTATTATTTTTTAATATTAGAATTAAACAATCAAACAAGTTAAAAAAAAAAAAAACTAAAACAAACTAAAGAATTAAAATGTAGCTTAGTATTAAAAAAAAAAAACAAATTATGGCTAAATTATAAATATCAGTCAATATGGGTAAAGTTTACACATATACATAAATATATATAGACATATACACACAGACACATATAAAAAACTTAGATTAAAATCAATCATTAAAACCGCCTATTTCTAATATAGAATAAAAAAATTTAAAAAAAGCATAACAAAACAATACAAAAAAAAAATACAAGAAGAAAGTTATAGAAAAAATAAAATATTAAAAGTTATCATTAAAATACTCATTTAGATTATAATAAGCCTTATTTACAAGCAACTCCTTGACTTTTCTTCTAAAAGTTCTATAAATATCTACATTTTTTAATTCTGTTGGCAGCTTGTTAAAAATTTTAATGCTACGATAAATGATAGAGTTTTTTGTGTATGTGAATCTAGGGATAGGCAAAGGTATGTTATAGCCATTTCTTGTTCGATGTGGGTGGTTAATAGATTCTTTGTATTTTTGATGAATGAGACATACTGTCTCAAGAATGAAAAGAGACACTAAGGTTAAAATCTTTTCCCTTTGAAAAAGAGGTTTACAATGATCTCTAAGTTTTGCCTTACAAATATATCTTAGGCATCGTTTCTGGATAGTGAAAACAGACCTAAACAAGAATTGACTGCAATTTCCCCAGAAAGCAATTCCATAGCGTAAGTGAGACTCGATTAAAGCAAAATAAGTGATTTTTGCCATATCCAAACCTAATTTTGCAGCAGTTTGTTTTACCGCAAAACCACCTGTTGCAATTTTTTTATTCAACTGCATGATATGTGCATCAAATTTTAATCTGTCATCAATAAGTAGACCAAGGAACTTTGTGTTTTGACTTTGGTTAATTATTTTATCTGACACCATTAGGTCTTCAAAGTTACATTTAAAACTTAAAATTTTTGTTTTTGTGAAATTAAAACATAAAAAGTTTAAGTCGCACCAGTCTTTTATTTTTAAGATGTCATCTTCCACTGTTTTTTTAAGAATTTGTTCATTTTTGTGATGCCAGAGGATTGTTGTATCATCAGCAAAAATGGTAAAAAGGCCCCGAATATCAAGAAAACTAAGATCATTTACGTATAAAAGAAATAAAATAGGTCCTAGAACGGATCCCTGTGGAACGCCAGTATCAATTGGACATAAAGAAGACAATTTATTTTCATTTTTTACTTTTTGAAATCTACCTGTTAAAAAAGATTTAAAAAATAAGTTTGATATTCCACGAAATCCATAAATTTGCAGTTTTTTAAGCAACAAATCATGGTTAACACAATCGAATGCTTTCGAAAAATCACAAAAAATGGCAGCTGCACATTCTTTGTCATTTAATTTTAAGTATAATTGTTCTAAAAACGAAAACATGGCGTCGGTTGTGCCCTTTGAATTTTGAAAACCAAATTGATTTGCACTCGATATATTATGTTTTTCTAAAAAATCTAACATTCGATTTTTTACTAATTTTTCAATTATTTTAGACAGAGTGTTTAGAAGCGAGATTGGCCTGAAATTAGCAGGTTCATTTAAAGAGCCAGCTTTGTGTAGTGGAATCACCAAGGCTGTTTTTAAAAGATCAGGAAATTCCCCTTTTGAGAAACAGTCATTTATGACGTACGCTAACATTTCCAAAACAACATCATTTAAATTTTTAAAAACTTTAATAGACATTTCATCTGTTCCTGTTGAATTTTTGTTTTCAAATCCACCTATAACATTTTTTAACTCTAACACATTTGTATCAGTTAAAACAAGATTTTCGTCTACATAAACTCGAGTATTAACGTTTTCCAGAGGATCCGATCGTGTCACAAGATCTGAGGTTAATTTTTTACCAATAGTGCAATAATATTTATTTAGTGTGTTGGCATCAATGTCCGCAGATACCTTTGAAAATCCGTTCTTGCCTCTAAGGTCATTGACAATAGACCAGGCTTCCCTACTTTTATTTCTTGCTGCTGATATTCTATTCTTATAAAACTGTTTTTTTGCGAATTTCACAACTTTTTTATACAATTTTCTGTAATTTTTTACATAATCTTGGAAAAATTGACTGTCAGTATATTTAACAATATTACTTAAAGATCTTAAATTTTCTGATGACACCTTAATTCCAGATGTTATCCACATCTTTTTAACCTTGCGCTCTCTCATCCTGCGCAATGGAAAGCTTCTCTTGAAAGCAGAATGTAAAATAAAATGGAAACAATCAATAGGGTTATTTGCAGTCAAAACAGAATCCCATCCAGCACTGTTTACACTCTCCCTAAAGTCAAGAAAATTTTTACTTGAAAAAATGCGACCATATTTAGCAGGCCGTTTATTAGTAGGTTGCTTTAGGCAGACGCCAGCCAACAAGGCTTCATGATCTGAGAGATCGGTAGAGATCACTTGACAATCAATCTCATTATGATTAAAGTTACTACAAAAATAATCTATAACAGTAGATGACCCAGAAGATATTCGTGTTGGAGAAGTTACAAACATTTTTAGACCATACGATGTCAATAGATTTTTTAAGTTAATTGTAGCAATTAAGTCTACTTTACTAAAATCAACATTAAAATCTCCGGCTAGCAGTATTTTGCTGTTGTTGGGCAAGTCAAGTAAAATTGTTTCAAGGTTGATAAGAAAAGTTGTAACATCCGGTTGTGGTGGTCGATAAACACAAATAATATAAATATTCTCTTTCTTATTAAATGCTATTGAAAACTCGAAAACGTTTTCTACACAAAGGTGATCGTATCTATCGATACATTCTAAATTAAATTTTGAAAAAAAATCGTTTTGTACAAGAATCAGCGTACCACCATAACCAGACGAGCGACAAAAGCTTGCGACAGTACAATAACCTGGAACATAACATGGTTCTCCTATCTCTAACCAATGTTCTGTAAGGAGCAAAATATCGGGATTATCAAAACTATCCAAGAAAACACTAAGACTGTCAATTTTATTTCGAATAGACTGTATATTTAAAGTTAATACCGAGGTTCTTTTAAAGTTTATTAAATTTGATTTGCGTGTCACACAAGTGTTACTGTTTCGACGCATGTTTGTTCTAAAAAAGCACTAAAGTTTCTTTCATTGACAATCGCACCTGTAGAATCCATATTTTTATTTTTACCATCACAGCTGTCTGACACCACCATATTTTCGACACTGCAGAGAGCAGGCTTTGAATAACTCCTGTTCAGTGGAATGGGTTTTAAATTACAAGTCACTTTAGAGATATTAAATGAGATTACTGAAGTGTAAATCAAGAATGCCATCTTTGCAAGTCCTTTATTATTCAGATATATGCTTTTAAAGGCATAATCTGAATACCTAAATTTACTAAATAAATCCAGATAGTCAATATTTGTTGCAAATTTCTTTAAGTTTGTCATAGATTGAGCAATTTTAGTATTAACTACCTCTATAAATTTGTAAGGCCAGCCATCTTCATGTTTGGCAGGTATGGTGCATACCAAAAGGTTAGTGTAAAAACAAAGATTAGTTAATAATGTTATGTCACTCAATTTAACACTGTAATTATTAAGTCCTGCCAGAACAATAACAAAGTCCTTGCTACCCATATTAGAAATAAGCGTCTTTGATCCAGCTGTTACTTCTCTAAATGATGCATGTGGTTTACATACTACTTGAACATTATAATCAGTCGAAAGAAGGTCATTAAGATGAGAGTACAGATATTTGCCATATTCATCTGTTAATACTAGTATTTGTCTTTTTTGTTCAGATTGACTTCCACAATTTATGTTACTCTTGCTAGTCTTGATATTTTTGTTATTTGTGTTAATACAGTTATTGTTAGTGTTACTCACGTTAAATTTAGTGTTATTACTTCTTTCTCTTACACTACTCCGACCCAAAGTACTTTCGGCCAATAACTTATTATAGTTTTGTTTTATTTGGACTATCTCATCTGCAAATTTTTTATTATCTTCCTCAAACATCCTCACTGTTTGAATCATGTCGCTATTTAAGTTATTGGCACCATCCAATTCTTCTCTGCTTTTTACTAACTCATCCTCTTTGTCTTTTAGTCTGTTCGCATATCCTTCCATATTCTTTTCCAATTCTAATATTTTTGCATTTAGCTCATCAATAACCATTTGCATTTCTTTTATTTGATCATCATATTCATTCTTTTTGTATGTATCCACTAATTTCTTTATTTCAATATCATGTTCTTTGAGTTTTTCCCTTAATGTAAAAGATGTCTGCTCTTCTTTATACAAGGATTCCTTAAGTTCTTCACGTTTCTGCTTTTCCTTTGATAACATTTGCTTTAGATTTTTGTTTGTTTGTGTAAGCTCACTTAGGTCACCTACCATTTTTTTATCTTCTTTGCTACTAGACGCTTTTCGTTTTTTCATTTCTTTCTCTACTTTTTTAAGTTCTGAAATTAATTCTTCATTATGCTTTTGCTGTAGAGTAATTTCATTTTTTAACTGGTTAACTTCTTTTTTAAGTGTTTCAATAATATTTTTCTGTTCTTTAATTTCCTCTTCCAGTAAATTTTCTGCAGCAAAAACATCGTCTTGAAAATCTATTGTCTTCCTTTTTTGTCTTTTTATTGCGTCATCCTTTTCATTTATAATTTTATGTAAATCAGCAATTTTTTGTTCCAGCCTCATTTTTGATTCTCCATTTTCACTTTCTAAAAGCTCTGTTACTTGCTTCAGTTTTTTATTTTCATTAAATATTTTTTCAAACTGCTCCTCATTGTTTTAAATTTTCTTGAAATTATTCTTGCAATTTTGGCAATAAAAAATCAAGTTTCTCTCACTAAGGGCTAAAGTGTGAGCCTCAGTTGTCTTAAGTTCTGCACAGTCTTTGCAGAACATCAACTTACAGGAATCACATGCTGCCCCAAACAATTCACCTTCAGTCGGACGTGCCTTAAAAAAGCAAGTTTTAGAGCATTCAGAACAAAGGTGCTCCATTTTATTTTTGAAAAAAAGAGAAAAAGAAACTTTAAATGTCCAACAGTTATATTTTTATTTTAGCCACTGTGAATTCATGTGAATATTTAATTATTTTCTTTATGTTCTGGTCTGTATAGTTAAAAACTTCTGTTTGTGCGAATCCACATGTTGCATGTGTCTCTGGAAAGTAGAGGTTTTTGATATTAAACTCTGGTATCATTATATCAACATTATTTGCAAAAACAGGAATCTTTACATTTGACATCTGATATGCATGTACTGTAATGCTATACATTTCGCTTTGCGGTTCTCGATAATATATGGGGATATGATTTTGATAACTGATTAATTGTTTATTTGGTAAATCAATTAATATATTGAATCTTTTGAAATCGTTAAGGACTATAATCCCATCATAAAACTTGTGAAAATCAAAAAGTATGAATGAAATTTCTGTATTTAAGTTAAACTCCGAAAAAGCTGGTAAATTAGCTTTGTATAACACTTCCGTTTCGCCAGTTCCAGTTTTTATAGTGGTTAGTGAATTATACATTTTCTCTGGATAATATTGTTCTACCACAGATGGTTTGATCAATGAATGACCGCATCTCGTATCGATTAGTAATTTTAAAGGTGGATTTTGAATTTTAATTTAAGGCAAACTGTTTGTGGTTTCTGTGTTCATTTCTATAGTTAGGGATTCGTGTTCTGTAGGCCAGGTGTTTGATTTTTTTTTCCTCATTTGATTCGGTTAAATTGTTATCAACCTTATAATCATACTAAATGATCTACGTCATGAAAACAAAAAAATTAAGAGGAACCTTAAAAAACTAAGACAACTTGAAAAAAAAATGAAATGCGGCAAATAAAGAAAATAAGGACTTACTTAATAAACAAAACAAAAAATGTGCAAAAGGGTAAAGCAAGATAAAAAAAACTCTGCAGCCAAGAACTGACACATTTAAAAAAAAATCTAAAAAACGTAAAAATTCTCTTGGAAATAGAAATGAAACAACAAAATGCGCATTCACAAGAAATAAATAAATCCTTGACCACCAATCCTTCTAGTTCAAGTAACACCAAACCACGCAAAGAAATCAAAAAAATACTCTTTGTTGGAGCAAACAGAGGAAAAGCTATAAGAGACAACATTGCAAAGTTATTGAGCGATAATAATTACATAGTATTATCTATTCTGCTACCAAAGTAACATCTATTCTGCTACCAAATGCAATAAATAAAGAAATTTTCGAGGAAATTATCAAAACCACATTTGGAAACACTCAAAACTATAGAAAGAATGACATCGTTATTATTTGGCCAACCCAAACAGGGGAAGAACTAATTGACTCTTATATTTAAATCCACACATACGAATCCTATAGTACTTAGTGAACTGTATAGGTATGTAACCAATTTATAAAAGAAATGTCTCCCTATTTCAACAGTCATTTAAAAGACGTTTAGATTCTAAGTATTTTCTAGACGTCAATAATATAATTCGCAGAACAAACTACTACAAAGATCAATGTAACATCACAAAAATTGGTCAGTGGCATCTCTCGAAAGCAGTTGCCCAACATATAAAAAGTTTCTTTGTCAACGTAGAGAGCTTGGTAAACAAAAAAGACCATACTTCTAGCTCAAAACCAAATAACGAAAGCAATCTTTCCAATCCACATAGCTCATCAGAACATTTTTTATACATGGCCCCGACACAGATATAACCCAACATCGACTGAAAATAAACAGCTCACAACAGTCTAATAACCACATACAGTCACTAACTAATCTTCACCATAACATACAGTCTTTGGGAAATGGCATCGGTCGGCTTGAATTACTTACAGAAGACCTAAAAACGACTATACTTTTTATGTAATGTCCATGGCAATAAATGGATATAACCTGGTATCATACTTCTGCAGAAAGCAAGGACAACATGGTGGTACTTCAATACATAGCAAGAATCAAATTCCAGCGAGAAACAGAGAAGACATCGTAAAAATGTCATGTATTTATAGTATGGAATGCGCATCTAGAGTTCACTTTGCAAAATGACAATTATGTACTTTTGTGTTTTTATAGATCGGAAGTGGGGGAGAGATGGATTTATTTTTAAACGTTATTGAGCAGATATTAAATAAGTTATATAAAGAACAAAAACAAATTATAATCAATGTGAAATGTTTGAAAGTTGTTTTTCCCTAAAATTGGTTAAAATTAGGTAAGAGAACTGAACTCGAAAAAATGAAACAAGAAGTAATCGCTTTGCCAGTTATGTCTTATAACAATCCTAATTTTAAAACTCTTCGCAGAACCAAAAAAATATACGCATCGAACTAAACAAATCTGCTAAAAGGAAAACATATTCCCCTTAATCCTGCGCATTACTCAATTGATAAAAAAACCAACGCAAACTTTTATTTACACCCTACAACTCCAATCGAACTAGTCGATCTAAGTAAAATACTAAAAAAAAATGTCATCAGGGTATGACTCGGTGCCATCTAGATTGTTAAAAAAGTGCGTAAGTTATTTGGCTGAACCGTTAACCTTTGTATTTAACACTAGTATAGAAACAGGGGTCTTTCCGCAAGCCCTGAAATTAGCGCATGTAATTCCTATTTACAAAAAAGACAATCCCGAAGATTTTAGTAACTACAGGCCAATTAGCTTGCTATCTTCATTTTCAAAACTCTTTGAATAGATTGCTAAATTATTTTCAAAAATTTCATTTATTTAACAATTTTCAGCATGGGTCTCTACCGAAACGTTCCACAGAAACAGCTTTACTAGAAGTAAATAAAACCATTTTAAGTTTCTTGGAAGCAAAATCTGCTGCCTGTTGGACCTTTCGAAAGCATTTGACACAATTAATCACGAAATACTTATGATAAAATTAAACGCGTATGGGGTCAGGGGTGTTTCACAGGATTTGTTTCGTTCATATATTGCTGAGCGCCATCAGCGGACCATTGTAAGTAGGGGTAATAACACAGTGCTTTCGGAGCCTGTGGAGATAACTACCGGCGTTCCTCAAGGGAGCATATTAGGGCCTATTCTTTTCATTATATATCTCAATGACTTGATAGACATAAACGAAAAAAACAAACGTCATGGCAAACTTTGCGGACGACGCAAATACAATTATCCCAATAAGTAAGCATGATAACTTGCAGGAAAAACTAACAACTACACTAACAAAAACCGATGAATGGCTTTAAAAAAATCAATTAGCACTTAACTCGGAAAAAACAAAGTTGATGCTGTTTTCAAATATCGATGTTAAAAAACCCGACACAATAACCTTTAAGGATGACAAAATAAAATTTGTGGAAACTGCAAAAATACTGGGTATAAAATTGGATACAAAATTAACATATAACACCCATATCGAATCCTTATGTAAGAAACTAAGTCGAACGTGCTACGCATTTAGGGTATTAGTAAAAACCTTTGAAAACTAAAATTCTCTGAGATCAATATATTACAGAATGTTTTATTCAAACATAAGGTATGGGGTCACACTATGGGGTAGCAGCAGTCATCTGGAAAACGTCTTTAAAGTTCAAAAGAGAATAATTAGAATAATGTTTAAAATGGCAATATCGGAAAGTTATCGTGGTATTTAAAAAAAAAACAAATATTTAACAGTTGCCGGCGTTTACATACTCGAATGTCTTCTTTTCTTAAAAAGAAATCCCGATATGTTCAAACCATACCTCTCTTACCACACATACAATACTAGGAATCAAAATGAATTATACATCTACCCACATCATAGATTACAAATAACAGAAAAGGGCCCCATCTACTTACTTAAGTTAAACAACAAAATCACTTGTTCATAATAATTCACATGCTAAGATTAAGTCTGTTTTTGTCTCCATCCCCATCCATGTTGTTTTATCAGGAAACACTATTGTCTATAATCATGTATGTAAAAAATATTTTATTTACACTTTTAATGTTCTGTTTTTATATTTATTTATTTAAAAAAAATCTCAGGTAGATTTTATTTCTATTTTATACCCATAATAGTCTATGTGGTTTTTTATGTTTTTATATTTGTTCGAGAAAAATCGCCTGTACATTTGATTACTGTATGCCCAAAAAGAAAAACATATTTAAGTCTTTTATTTTTTACTGTCTCCTATTATTATTTTAATTTACTTACCTAAACATTAATTTGTAGTAGCATGACAAGGTCTAATCGATGTAGACTTGCTCTATCGATTATTACATTAGTGTCTTTAACTGTATAATTAAGATGACGATACTTGTATATATGCATTTTATATGCATAAATAACTTGGCAATAAAGAACTATACTATACTATATTATACTATAATAATCAGTGATCAGTATAGTCTTGGCTGTCGTAATTTATTAATTGAGTAATTAACTAAGTAATTGAGTAATAATTAATTAATTAAGTAATTTATTAAGTTCTGGTTATATTCGTCAAAATTTTGATTTTGAGTTTGATTATTGTATGAAAAATAATCATCGTACTGATTTGCTCAAAATTGATCAAAATTAGAGATATTCTAAATATTCTCAACATTTTGATTTAAGGTGGAAATCGGTGTTATTTGTTCACCTTGATCGATTTGAAACAAATTCGATTGATTTGGTCTCATTTGAGTCGTATTTTTAGTGCATACTGACATAGGTACTGGCTTTCCTGTTGGTCGAAAAACGTCTCTTGGTGGCCCAAAAACTTGCCGATTACTAAAGTATCTTTGCGGTGGTAATTGTCTTGGCTGACTATTAATTGGGGCTCTTGGGAATGATGGATTTTGACTTATTGGGAATTGATTGGATGCAAACGGGTTGTGCATCGGTCTAAATTTTTTTTTTTATTTTGTGTATTTTGAAAATTGGTATAATTTTGAGGTCTGAAATTATTTTGAGGATTTTGATAATTTTGTGGGTTTTGACAATTTTGTGGATTTTGATAATTTTGTGAATTTTGGCTGTAGAAATTTTGATAATTAGTTGCTGGGAAGTTTGATCTTGGCATAGGCCTAAAAATAGATTTTTATTTGGGATATAATAATTTGAACGCAGTTGTTGTGTTTTTAGCGCGTTTTGTGAGTATTGAAAATTTTCTTCGTCATTTACGTACGTCATAGCGGTTTCTATGCTATCCGAATTTTTAAGCCTTATTATACTTTGCAAGGGATTTGGTAACCCTCTTATAAATGTTCTTAAACAAATTTGCTCGTATTGTCTTAGGTGAATATTTTTTTGTTCGCGTCCATATTAGTCGAAGGAATTGATGTTATTTTTTGAGCAAGATGGCTACGCAAAACTTGTAATCTTTTCGCAAAATCTAAGGGATGTTCGTTTTTATTAGGGGTTGCCATAAACAAATCCTGTTCTAAACACTCTAAGTTTCTTTTATCGCCAAAGCAAGTATATAAAGCATTTTTAATATCGTCCCATCTTACTAGTTCCATTCTACTACCTACTAAAATTTGCGCTCTATCAATAAGTTTTATTCGAATGGTGCGAATTAAATATTGATACAAAATTGGATCAGAATTTTGACAATAGGTCGAAAATAAGAAATCACCAGCAGATAAAAAGCAATTTAGGGTGTTTGGATCACCGTTATATTTATTGATTGTGTCAGTAAACATTTTTAATAATATATAATTTGGTTGCTGAGGAGGTTGCGTTACCTGCGGTTGTTGCTGTTGCTGTTGCATCTGCTGTGCATTAGAGTTTTGATTTGTATTTACCATTTTTTGATATGGTTCAAAGAATTCTCGATTTGGTTTGTCCTTTTTCGATTTTTAATTTATATTATTGAGAAATCGATTCAATTAAATCTTCAATCGGATCCTCTCTTGAAGTGGATGGTCTTTCCTTATCCGTTTCACTCATTTAGCTTATAAACTTTTATTTTGACTAAATGTCCTCATCCGTGTTAAGAACAAGAACTGAACGTTTAGTTAGTCTATTGTTCTCTCCAAAATTTTTCTCTTTCTATCGGGTTGATCCTGGACTTTGGCTCTAATGGTTGGTACCTCACTGCTTAATAGTTTTTGTCGAATTCAATCACTCTATGACCTCTGTACACTGACGACTTCACTGACCACTGTCTTTCTGTTCAATTGTCACTTAAGGGTTGATACCCACACGACGGTCAACATCGCACGGATATTGGTTTTCGATAAACTGATACCGATCGCGAATTGGCAACAATCCTACCGACTGCGCCAGTTAAGATTTTTGCTGAAAGGTCTGGTTTTTAAAAAATCTTTATTTTTCGAAAGCAGTTTACAGCGCGAAGCCAAAGCTCAGAATGAATTTTAGAACAAATAAAATAATGAGAATGTACGCTTCTTCTTATCTAAAATGCAGCTAGTGATGTTCGAGGAAAACTGTATCTTTAGACTAGTCAGCTTCTTCTGTGACTTAACTAATATATTTTTGATTTTTTTCTGCATATTTTTAAAAATAAACGTGCTGCACTGCTATATTTAACTGGTACCTATCAGTGCAGGCCATATCTCGGAAAATACAAGAGCACAAAATTTGGTAACTTAACATTTAGTTACCACCTAAATAGCATGAACTTATTCCAATATCAAAAACATCACCAATGTCTTATTTCACGAGAACTCAAATATGTGTATGACTTAAAGTTAGCAGTGCACCAAGTTAATTTTAAAAAATATGCAGAAAAAGAACTGAAAGTGGAAGCATTTAATTAGCATTTAATTTTCTAGATCATTTAGACCACTCTACTACTTTTCTGGACCACTATAGCATGGTACACTGCTATCTTTAATGGGTAGCTAGCAGTGCAGGTCATATCTCGGAAACTAGAAGAGCACAAAATGTTGTGACTTTGCATTTAATTAGCACTAATTTTTCCAATCATAAAATCTTTGCACTACTGACTTTGTACTGCTAACTTTAGGGACATATAAGGGATCATAAACTAATAGTTAAAATTAACAACTCCAGGGTGCGCATCTTTCTCCAACGCTCTTTAATATTTTCATCAAAAATGTGGTGAACTGCTTCCTATTTAACGCTGTTCTTATTTACGTTGATGATCTCAAAGCATACTTTATCTTATGTGACGAGATGAATGAAACCTGGTTTCACAAACATTGATGCGCTTAAGACTATATTGCACCCTAGTCCGCTCTCAACTTGAACACTGCCCATCAGTATGGTCTCTTTACTTTGTTTGCTATATTGCCAAATTGGAAAGAATTCAAAATAAATGTTTAAGATACATTGCATATAAACTAAAAATTCCCTATACTGTCTAAGAACACTTTTAAAACTTGAAACTCTTGCAAAGAGGAGGAGAGCGGCAGATTAGGTATTTATCTTTAAGCTTATGGTCAAATTGACTCTCCTGCAGACTACTTGCAGCGATTAGGCTTTATGTTCTCTCTCGAGTTCTAAAAGAAGCACATGTGTTTGGGCCTGAACAACTCCGTACTCTCTCGGACAGAACAATCCATTAAACTGTATGATGCAAAATACCAATGAAATGAATCTGGACTTCTTTAATAACTCTTTATACTCTCTGAAAAAACATAGTAAAAGTTAAAGACAGGCATACGATATATATTTATCCGCTTGAGCCGCTTTGGCACATAAGCGTGACCGAAATTCTCTGTGATACACCTAGCTGATGAGTCCCTAATAAGGACGAAACGGCGTTGTCCTACCAACCACCGTCTGTGTGAGCAATCGAAATTCAAGAAGTTCATTTTGCACTAAAGTACAAAAAACTCTTGTTTTTTCGTAAAATATTTTTGTTACTACACTGGTCTTTTTGACCTTTTTTATGATTTAATATAAGGTGGTACCTTGGTTAAAAGATAAATTAATAGTTTTGTTAAGAGTGCTGATATGTATTGATGGAGTTCCTTTAGTACTTTTCGTTTAATTCTATCAATTCCGTCTGATTTACCTGTATTTAAACTCTTTAAGATGGTTTCCACCTCTCTGATCAACTTTTGAAAATTTTATTAGTGAATAAGTTCTTAACATTTTTTTCAAGAACAATTTTGTTGCAAGCATCAGAGATTTGTAGACCGACATTTGAAAAGTGTATATGTTTTATGGTGTTTGTTGTTTTTGTTTTAATCCCTGTTAACTCATTCAATATTTTTTTTTTAATAAGATTTTTCTTAGGCGGTTTTGAAAGGTAAAAATTAAATGTCTGGTTTTCTGGATTTGACTTGTTTTTTTTTAAAAATAGATTGTCTCTTTTTCTCATACTATTCAGGAGACTACACCATTTCCAAGTTTATTTCAGAAAATATCAAGTTAAATTCAGTCATTTGTAATTCAGAAATATAGCCGATATTTTCTGAATTACAATTGGAAATGGTGTGGTTATAATATATTCATGGTTTTATTCTAAACTTTTTAGAGATGAGTTTTTTGTTTATAGTAGTCAAGGTAATTTAAGATTTTGTTTATAAATAAGTAGTGACTAATATACTTCTATCCAACTCTTCTTTGTTTTTCTAATAGATTGTAGTTTACTATTTTGGCATAATTTCTATTGTTTTCTGTTGCATTTATAGATTTTTTATAGATTTTCAGGACCTTAAAAAAGGTAAGTGCATGATATCTGCTAGGTTTTGTAACGTGATTTATAATAGATAAAAAGCCATGTTCCTCTAGTAACTAAGGTCAATATTTGAGGCACCTGTTATAATGCAATTTTTTGTTTTTATATTAGGCTAAATATACTGTAGAACAAAAAAAATGGAACACCAGAAAGGACAAATATTTTTAAAGTAATTTATTTATATATTAATACATTAGGATGATCTTAGTTATTAATTACATTTCCAAGAAGATTCGTCCATGAGAATCATCAAAAAATTAATAATGAGTGGCTCCTCCATGGTTATTTATGCACTCGTTTGTTCTATTGGGCATTGACAAAATAAGATGGTCTATATCATATTGAGGAACACTCATCCAAATCCTCCTTACGGCATGCCAGAGTTCATCTAAGTTTCCAGGGGGGCGTGGTAATCGATTAAGATTGCGCCCTATCATATCCCATACGTGTTCGGTAGGCGAGAAGTCAGGCGATCTTGCTGACCATTCCAAAGTCTCTATGCCAAGTTCATGTAAGAAGTTCATTGCATTTGGGATAGTTTGTAGGTAGGGATATAAAACTGGCTGAAGCACTTTATCGATATATCGCCGAGCAGTCAGATTGCCGTTGATGAGGACTAGAGGTGATCTGCTTCCTAAACATATAGCACCCCATAACATGATACTTTGCTGTCTTGCTGTATCACGTTCAACAGCAAAGTCTACATTTCGCCTCTCACCTCGAAATCGCCTAACCCTCATGCGTCCATTATGGCCGCCTAAACAAAACCTGGATTCGTCGCTGAAGCTTAGGGTTTTCCATTCGTCATTCCAGTTTTGCCGAGCTCTGCACCACTCCAAGCGGCGAGCTTTATGTTGTGGGGTTAAAGGTAGCACCAAAAGCGGACGGTAAGCCCTCAGCCCCATAGCAAGCAATCTTCGATTAACTGTCATCCTTAGAAACACTCGTCCTGTAGCTGCAACTAGAACATCTCTTACTTGGCGTATACTGTCCCGTCGATTTCTGAGAGCAAGAAGTTTGAGATGCCGTAAATCACGACCTTGTAATAATCTAGAGCGTCCAGAACCCGCATGACATCTATAAGTCTCATCATTGGACCACCTTCTCCAAACTCTAACACTGTTGATGGATTGGCATTAACCCTTCTAGCAATTTCCCGTAAACCAAAACCAGCCTCTTTCATGCCCATGATGCGTCCTTTCTCGAAGTCATTAAAATTGTTGGCGACCGTGAACTCTTGGCATTTTTATTTTTTAAGTAACCAATCCAAAAAGACCAAAAACTACGAGAAAAATGATTTAAAATTTTCAGAAAAGGTCTTTTATGTGTTGGTTGTTTTTGAAAACGAATAGAAAAAATCTGTGAAAAAAGGAAAGATTAGAAGAAAAAAAATTTATCAAATATTTCTTTTGAGATAAGGTATACAGAAAAATAATTTTCATTCAAATAATTATCCATATACATGGTGTTGCTTTTTTTTTGTTCTCCAGTATATGTTCTAAATCTTTTATAAAATCATCTGTCGAGCCAAACTGTAATCGATATATGCCAAGAATTACGAGTTCTATACACTTAAAAGTTAGTTCATGAAAAATATTATTGATTTGATTTTTAGTTTTTATTAAATTTATTCAGGTTTCTACAAAAAAACATCATTTTGTGAAACATACGTTATAATTTTAAAAAAAAACTTTATTTCCTAAATATAAAAGCCGTAAGTCAAAAGGTATGTACTTTGTATGTTAAAACATACGATGAAAGATCTAAGCGCGATACAAAGCGGCAGTGGTTACCAGGAATGAACGTAGTATATTAGGAAATAAACATATGGCTTTTTTCCTTTGTAATTTTTGGAAAATGTATGGCTTCTTCCCTTGTAATAAGGGACGTTTTTTCTTAATACGTACAAATCACCCAGTTTTGTTTCCTTTTTTAAAAATTAGTTTTCTGTAAAAAAACAAATTTTTTAATGCAAAAATAAAACATTTTATCGTTAAAAATGTAAAAAACTCAAAAATCTTTTTTTTTTAAATCAACATATGGTGTTTTTCCGTAGGACGGCAGTATAGTTTATATAAAATACTAAAAGAGACAATTTTAAATTACTTCAAAGCATTCTAAGCTTTTTTCTATTATAACACTTGCTCTTCACTATACTCACCAAGATTATCTGGAAATCTGTCAAGAAATTTGCATTTTTTTTTCTTAAAAATTTCAATTTTAAACCCGAATATCTTTTTAACTCATAAAACTATAAACATAAAACAAAAATATTTATCTACAGGATCTTTTCTGTATGTACTATATTTAGAAATACACCTGTATACAAATGGTCTTTTTTGTTTGTTTAAAAGACTGCACATTTATATGCTAATATTTTCTTTCATAAAAATACTCCTACGCCTTTATAAAGTTATTAAATTTTACTAATTTAACCAAGCGTTTAAATTAAAAAATGTTTTTTATTTTTTTTTAGTTAACACTGAGCAAACTTACTTAAATACATGAAAGGTAGTTACAGAATCAGTGGTTCATACCCAACAAAAATCGGCATTGTTTTTTTTTGCAACATAACTTTTTTATTATTTTGTAGAGCTGTGAATTGAATAAAAAACAAAGAAGCACCTTTTTAGTATATTAAAACTGCAATATTTGTTTAATATTTAAGGATGATAAAAATTAAAACCGGATCTACTGGGTACATTAACTTCTAGTTTTAATAAGTCTAATTTGTACCAGTTATTTGAAAATAACTCGAAAACTATTTGACCAATATTGGTGCTTAAACCCAATTTAAACAAAGGAACGAAAACTCTTTTTTGTTTAAAATGTTTCCGTTATCTACAATTTTCAAAAAACAAACAAATTAAAAAAAATCTTTTCTATTTTTTTTTCAACTTCTGTTTTTTTTACGAATTAAAAAAAATATGTTTTATTGAAACATAGATGATTTGATGAGAAAGTCACCGTATTTATTTACTTAGCACATTTGATTTTTGTTTTGAAATTAGCAAAAGTAATAGATTTTAAATATTTAAAATAAGCGATGCTATTTGACAGTTTTGACATATTTTTTTATACATTGATTTAACGTCACTTTGATCTTAAGGTGTTAGAGTTTGTAACAATCTTTATATTTTAGTAATAATAATAATAATAATGACTGAACCGTTGATGCTACATCCCGGTTGAGTCATGCCAATCCAGGAACATCCTGTGAAAAAAAAAGCACTTCAAACTTTATCGATGGTAATGAGTATCTTTCGCTTTTTGTTGTTTGCCAGTATAAAGTATAGCATTTACACTGTTTATTTTCCCAACATTCAAGTAATTTTGTAAAATATAACTTATTCTATTGACTTTTGTAGGCTGTGAATGTATTGGTTGGAAAAGACCCGAAAAAACAGAAATATTAACAAGCCTTTCCTTTGAAGACCCATGCAAGTGTGAACACACCTTGGAACAACACGTGTCACATCTAAGAAATGAACCCAATGATATTATAAATAAACTACTGGGAATGGTCATAGATGTCGACAATATGTACACCGCGATGTCTAAAGAAGATAATATAGACACAAAGAAAGTTTATCTCTTCCTCTTCAAACTATTAAGGAACTGTGTTCTAACACTAAAAGATCCAGTCATTGAAGGACCTCTAGGGCAGCCCCCTTTTGAGTCACCTAGCATACAAAAAGCTGTTACGAACCTGTTAGTTTATAAATATTCGCACGTGGGTCAAGAGTTAAAGACTATGTACGAGTTAGCAAAGATTTTGTTTCATTGCTTGAACACATGGGATTTTCCCAGTCCTAGTAGCCAAAAATATTTGTTGAGTCAAGAGGAGGCCACTATTTACAAGATTGAGTATACAAGGTTTGTATTTTATTATATTTAATAAAATATTTATAAAACTGTCTTCTGTTAACTAAAATCCCAGCTGATCCTCTTTTTGAAACTTAAAAATTATAAAAAAAGGAATTTTTTGTCCGTGAAAAATAAATAAAAAAAAAGGTTCGTGGCATATCGGACACACATTTGGCTTTTCAATTCATTACGACCTGGTCCCAAGATCTAATGGATAGTCCAGAAATCTACAGACCTGTTTCATCCTCCCAGCCCGCCGCCTGTCGGAATAAGGCGAAAAGCAAAACGTTAAAGGATGCAAGTATCAATAAGAATGAAATTTGCGAGCAGGACAAAAAAAAAGCCTTAAGGTCGTAGTTACAATATGGGGAATTGTTTTTAGCAACACTGTACGGGAAATCAATTTAGCTATGTCGACCTGATTTTTTTGCAAAATTTTACGTCATTTAATTTGTTGTCCATGGCAACGCGGAGACTTTATTTATGTTTATCCATAGTGGGACACCAGAGATTTTTTAGTACCGGGTCAAAAATTTGGGGTTAGGTTACTTATTTTGACTTTTCGCGTTCTGCGCCGCTAAAAAACCAAGTAAAATACTAAAATAAAAGAAAACGCTACCCAACTACGTATTAAAGTAACTGGGTGTAATGTTTAAGGTTGCATTTACAGGTGCCTTTATAATTGAATTGGAAACATTCCCGCTAGCTGATACCGACAACAGGTTAACTCGGCTACTGGCGCTAGACGAAATAATCGTATTCTATTTTAAACAGGAGCGTCAACGACTAGCAAGAGTCTTTCCAACCTCTAAATGGAGCTTTACTGACCTGTTTTGTTAGTACTCAAGTATCCGTGTGTTTTTGAAACTGAGGTTCTAAAATCTATCCTTTGCACTCCAAGATTTCACTAGTACAATACAATAAAAACAAAATTATGTGGGGTTATGGGCGCCGAATTCCTAGTAATCCCAACGAGTCAGTAAAGTTCTCTTGGTTCTTTGATAGACTCGGGGTAACGCCCGCGCAGCGCTAGGCCTTTTTCGGCAGGTGACCGCAGACGCGGGGTGGTTTCATATTTCTTTTAGAACAATGTTTTTGAAAACACATTTTTGAAAGATAAACATAACCTCGAGTGGTTTTCTGTCAGAAAACATAAAAATACTCTTCTGTCCCACTGCGGCCCGATTTAGAGTTTGTTGGCAAAACACCTGCAGTTACCATGGAATCGTAGAAATTCTGCGGTCTATCGGCCAACACTTGAACTGCATGTGTCTCCCAAATTCAATGAAGTGTGATTGATTGATCGATGTTCTTTTCCGGAGTGCACAGGCTTTTAGAGAAAAGGAAACTTAGTTTTTATTTTCGCTAAAGCAAGGAAATATAAAAAGGAAAAATGTAATCCAGAGGAAATTGTGAGTATTTCTCAATTTTTTTTGTAAATCGGGTTTGTTCTAAACCGCAATTATTTTGAGGCTTTTGGGATAGATGACAGCACCAGAGCTTTTATTTTGAAGAAAAATTAATTGAGAATTTTGAAAAATCTTTGAGATATTTTTATTTTTCTTAAGCATTTAAAAATGATCACCCCTGCAAAAATCTCAGCTAATCCTGATGTTTAGTTTTCCCTGTGCACTATGGCAAAATATTAAAAAATTAAAGAACAAGGCGTTGCCAGTTATACTTTTTTTTACTTAAAATCTGGGGAGAAACTATAGCCATAATATAAGGCGACGTAGCATAAACTCCAACTGGGGGTGGAGTTGCTGCTAACGTTGTATTTTGAACGGTCTTTTTTCAGTAACCGGTACAGTTTTGCAGGTTTTTCTTTTTGTCCTGCTCGCAAATTTATTTCTTATTGATATTGTCATCCTTTAACGCTTTGCTTTTCGCTTTATTCCGACAGGCGGCGCGCTGCATATAGCCATCCAACATCCCGCGTTGTTTGACGACGAAAGTTGATAAAAATTCGCTGGGTGTGGTTGCTTATGTTATGCTTCATACGCCAGGTACAGTCCTATGTTACCCTGATGATTCCTAACAAGGATGAAACAGGCCTGTAGGTTTTTGGAATATCCATTAGTTCTTGGAGGCCTGGTCGTAATGAATTGAAAAGCAAAATGTGTGTCCGATATGCCACGAACCTTTCTTTTTATTTAAAAATTATGTTTCACCAAATTTAATAAAATTAGGGATGGGCCAACCCGCGATTTTAGTGAAGCAGTGACAAGACGTGACTGCTCCAGTTGTGTCTCGGTGACAAATAGCAGTGATTTTTTGGAGCAGTTTATCCAAAACATCTAAATGCTACACTAAGAAATTTAAGTTTGATTGGTTGCAGCGTCGTGTTCCCGTTTTCAGCGGGGGCAGCGGCGCGGTAAAAAGCAGTTTCGCGATCGCCACTTAATACTTATGCTGCGACGCTAACCGCGACGCGAGTTTCGGGGCTGTACAACAACCAACCAGTACCAGCCTGTGACAAAATGTCACTGCTATTTTGTTCGGACTGGAGCAGACCGTGACTGCGACAGACGAGTAACAGGACAAAGTCACAGTTCGTGAAATCGCAACACACCCTTAAATAAAATACCAACTTGTAAAACATACAATTTTTTCTGGGTAGAACTTATTAGGAATTGGGATCTAAGTTTTAAAAAAAACTACTTTAACGTTCTAAATTATTGACTTTGAAGTATATTTTCATTTTAAATAAAAACCCAAAAGCAATAATTAAAAAAAAAACAATGAATAGCGGGCATTTCCCCAAAAAAAATTTGTGGTACCTACCTTCATTTTAAAGGAGAATTAAGCGTCTCTACCGATACAGATCTTTACAGGTATACTAAGCTCTGGAGTTGATAAAATCGAAAATTATTTAATAAGGTTACAAATAAACAATGAATAGTGAGCAATCCCTCAGAAAAGGTAGTGGTGCAGAATGTGGTACATTATCAATACGGTGCTACCTAAAACACCTGACAAAGGAATCATGAAACCACGATATATGTAAAAACAATCAAGTGTCAAGTTGCAGTATCAGCGGATGTAATTATCTCTACAGATATCTACAAAGAAATAAATGCTTGATGCAACCCTTGTTTGGTTTCTATGGTAGGTGTCATTCTGGTTTTACCGCCTTTATTAAACAGGCGAAAGACGAGTAGCTCTCTTTGTCCTATTTACAAAAGCTCTTGTTTTTTGTCCATTTTTAGTGTCTCATTGTTTAAAAAAATAATAATCGGACGGCACTGTTCAGAGTGTCCCCAACCTGGAAAATGGTCAGGGAAAGTTTCGATGGGTCAGGGAATTTTCCCCAATGAGAGTAATTTGAGGGGATTTTTCACAGTTCTAGTGAATAAACTATTGTAGGTAGCACTGCCTTTTTTATATCAGGAAAAAAGCAAACATGAAAATATATCTTATTTTCATGTTTGCTTCCTACTTATGCAAAGTGTTGAAAAAGCTTGGCCATTTGTCTCGCAAATATTTTTAATATTTTTAATTTACTATTTTATCAAACAGTTAACAAGTTTTTTCAACTACTTCTACTTTGTTCTTTAGAGACACTAGGTTTGTGTACTTTGTTTAATTTTTTGTTTACTTCTTACATGTCGCTTTTTAAAAGTGAGTGACAAATAAATAAATTCAAAAAAAGAGGAAAGAAATATATAGGTTGGTGAATGGTCAGCTCAAGGGGGGTGGAGTCTAATTTTCTTTCCTCTTTTTAAAATCACTTTAATTTTATAGAAAAATCAACATTCTAAAAAAATTGTTTCCTTATTTGAGACTGCTAAAAATATCAGTCCGGGAATTTTTTAATCTGGTCAGGGAAAAGTCAGGGAACTTTTTCTCGAAAAATCTGTGTACACCCTGTTTATTCATTATCTACAACAATAAAAATTACTTTTTTAATGCTTTTTTATGTTTTTTTTTTTTAATATTCTGCCTCTAAAATGATACTGCACTAAACAAACATTATTTTCGATATTTTTTTAAATATTTTATTCTTATGATTTTAAAAAGTCATTGGATAGTTTTGAGGGTACTTTGCAAACTATTTTGTCTCTCAATTTGCCTCACTTTTACCGTAGAGTAAAAACGAAGTCTACGTAAACTACGCTTCTAATACTAACGATAATTTTCCACAGATGGTTGGTTTTCTGCTACGTCCCTACTTTCTGCGACTCGTTGCAGCACTATGGCACGACAGATGTCTTCGGCCGCACTCTGCTTCGTGCCGTGTTCAAATACATCCGAAAGCAAATTATGGACCAATTCCACAAGGAAAAAGATACAATGCCTCCAGAAAGAAGAGCCGTTTTGTTAAATCAATTTCCGCCATTTTTGAAGCTTTTGGATGAAGAAATTTATTCAAATGGTTCTCCAATTTGGGATTCCGAGTTCAAAATGCCTCCAATTCAGTTTTCGTTGCTTGATCCGTTTACGAAACCCAAAGGTATTACCCTTTCTTAAAAATCACATAAAAAAATTACCTTCCAAAAAATAGCTCCAGCCTTGATGTTCGGTCAGCGATACATTAAGCGGTTTAAGTTACGTACGAGGTGCCTAGGCGTAGACATGGAATTTGTCTTATCGGACATTTCTGTCTTTTACATTTTAGTGCTATGTATTTCTATCTTGCTCTCTTTGGTTCGGGCGTTCGTATTACCAATGTACATATTTTTTACTCTCTCCGGCAAAACTTGCTATTAAACAACCTTAGCTAACGTATAATCTATAGTATAGTGTCCTGGATAAAAAAAATTCCGAAAAGAGTACAAAAATCTAAGATAGAAATACTGGTACTAAAATGTAAAAGGCAGAAACGTGCGATCCAACAAATTCCACGTCTATCCCTAGGCACCTCGTACGTATCATGACCAACTTAAACTGCCTAATGACAGCGCGCTTTTCCCGAATTTCAGGCTAAAATGTGTTAAAAGCATCTTTAAAAAGACAAATTATACTACAACATTTTAATTACTGAGGTATAAATGGTATAAATGAAAACAAATTCGTTTTTCCCCACTGAATTCAATACAGTAAACCTGATATATTTTGGCAGTTTAAACTGCCATCTTTGAATGACCTTAGATTTAGCTACATCATTCATCGAAAGTTTTGATGAAATATTGAATTATTAAAACTTGTTACGATTTATTTTTTTATTTATCCATATGAGTTACGGACTTGTTATCCAATCTTTCTTGATGGTAATTCCAACATCAGGAAGTATCATCACTTTCCTCTTTATAGTCTTGAGAGTGACAGCTTCCTTTTTTATTATCAAATGCCGGTAAGTCGTCAAACATTTCCACTTTTGAGGCTTAGATTAGGTTTAAAACCTTTCAACAAAAAAAATCGGATTCTATCTACATGCTTTTGTTCACATCAAGTAACATACCCTCTTCTGCATAAAATAAAAGGGAAAACTGCAAGTTGCACATTCCCCGTATCATAATATTTTGTATGCCGAAGGTGTTATGTTATTTCATGTTAACCAAAAGGTATGGTTACTATTAGAAAATATTTATTAAGTGGTTTTAAGTCGACTGTTTCAATTTAAAATGGAGTTGGACACTACTAAGCCTTCTCAAGGGTTTTTTGGGTAAAATGCGCGACTTATTTGCCCCAGGATATTTAACGATTTGTTTTACCATTTGGTTCAAAAAAGTATCAACTGTTTTGTCTATAAAGTTGTGTAACCTTCCCAAACATTAAATAATGATAAAACGAACTAGCCGTAATTCATAAAAATAGGTGTATCAAAGCTCGACACTATTTAAGAAGAATAATAAACCGAAACAACAGCCCTCTACATATAAAAATCAGAAAGATTTGGTAAGAAAGTAACATAATTTTACGTATATATACGACAAATCCGTTAAACTGAAACTGGAGAAAAGGCTCATTTAGAATAACCGGCAGACTTGACATCTGTCGACTTTTATGTCGATAAGTAATCTTGCACAATTCCAGTACCTTGGATCATCATCCTGGTCCTGTAGAATTTTAGAACTTTACCATTTGGAGTAGTTTGTTACTCCTTGTCTTCTAGTCATTCGCAATGTATTTTACCATATGACGTATTAAGAGTGCTATACAACTTATTACGAATATATCTTCTAAGGAAGGCTGCTGTCCGTTACCGTTGTGCTATTAACGTCTGTCGCTGTATTGGTAGAGTCCCACCGTTCACATTAGGATAGTTTAATTTGCCGTTACCCCCTACTTAGATTATTATACAGGGTTCCTAAGCAAATCCTTAGGGGGCCAAGCAGCCGTGTATAAGACGCAGACAAACGGAAAAGCACATTAGGCAGAAAAGGATGGGCATGGGGCGATGCTGTCACTACATCTTACACGTAGTAAATCCATTCCAGGTTGTTGTTTTCTAATGTTTTCCATTTTCATAACTTTAGGACTGGAATAAAAATTGTTTTTGCTCGACTTTAATACCAAACTGATGAAAGATATCGTAAAAAAAAATATTTTTCGGCTTTTCATTTTGTAACCATTGTCCTTACGCACTGTTTACAGGCTGGGGACTGAGATACATGCAAATGCCTAACCTAGGAGGGCGAGAAAATTGATATTTTTTTCTTAAAAATTATACTCTTTAGACCTATTTCTTTGCGTTCCCGAAATTACGTAATTTTTGAAAAAAAATTGTAAGCGGCGCCATTTTTATTTCGTGCTTTGTTTTTCTAACATTTTTGCGTTCGGCTAATTTAATTGAAAAATTTTTGCCTGCGGCGCCCTTTATCTTCTCACTCGAAACCAAGATCCCCCGTTTTAGGAAAACTGATCCCGTCTCTGTTTCTAAATTTTTTTGAATAAAACTAGAGTATGACCATGGGGGAAATAATTTTTTTCTACGGTATGACGAAAATTTCGAGAAAGTTGAAGAAAAAATAAAAAAAGTGGCAGAGCTCAAGTTTTTCGTAAAAAAAACGTTTTTTGTAAAGAAACAGAGCAAAATAAATCTTTTCACCCCTTTTTGGGTGTTACAAATATTGGCAGCCCCTTATTTTTCGCTTTTACCCTCCAGCTAGTTTTGAAGAATTGGTTCGCTACATGTTTCGAGATCATGTCATAAAACACCTCGAAAATATCAAATGTAGTGTAGGGCCAGCTTTATTTAAAATCAATAATATCGCAAGCAAAAAGCTCTGCAGGAAAAACAGCGCCGTTTATTGATTTCTTTGGCTGCTAGTGCTAGCTGCATGGTTTGGCCGTTTATTGCTCAGTATCGTAAATAATGGACCCTGCCGCCTCCTTTAAGCAAGAAAAAGCTGTGGTTTGGACCTGAAAACATCTAAATTCATCTCATGGTGTGGCCGCCATCTAGCGGAATTTGCAGACATCTTGTCAACGGTTATTATTGCAACTATGATTTATGCTCACAATGAAAGAGTGACGACAATTTTTTCTCATGAAAGCAGTCCGGAGATAATAACAAACTGGCACCATTGCTCAATATACCTGTTTCTTTTGTGCGCGCAGAACTTTCTATGCCATTTCTGTTTGATTTATTGAAATCCTATCCCTAAGGAAAATCTTAGGAACCCTGTAGAATGAGATTGTTGTAAAAAATACTTAATTTTTTTCATCTTGTAAATTACTTTTTTTAGTTTAAAATCCAAAGTAAAACGGGTGACGTCACTTAACGCGCCAAGGCTCGTGAACCCGTAGGAAAAAAAGTAGGCAATCTTGTTGCTAGCTCTTATTTTATCAACTTAAGACCACTTAAAACCTTCACAACGAATAAAAAACAAACCTTACTCTTTTCATAACACCAAAATTAAGCAACTTTGCAATCGATCGCAGAAAACAACAACAAACAAAGCGAATAAACTTTAAAACTAATAACTTCTCATGATCCCTAGATAGATCTGGTAGGCGTTGAATTACCGGTTAGCCAAATAAAATGTGACGTCACATATATTGCAGACTTTTGAACTTTTTAATGCAGTCAAAAATTTAAACGCATTTTTTTCCGTTGATATTAAGTTTCACGCTAAAAAAATACTGGTTAATTTGTTTTTGTGTCTAGATTTTAAAAATCGTATTTTAAAAATATGTGCAAGAACCTTGATTATAATTGCTTTTGACAATATATTCCTCAACCGATATGTTTTATTTTTTTTATCTTGTATTTGCCTGTTAAGCTACAGCCAAACTCACGAAAGCAAAGTTTTTTGAAAAAAAAAAACACCCCCGCAAATGAAAGTCGTAATAACATTCAAATTCTACCAAGAATTTAGCATAGGTTGGACTAAAAACTAACTTGAATCACTTTATTCCATTGTCTTCGAACAACACTCATTTCTCCTTTGATCTCGTAGGTGGTAGAACCTAGGGAGTAAAGTGGTATATTTAATCCCGAGGCAAAAAGTTTATATATAATGGTATAATTTGTCGAGGGATTAAGCATCACTTTACTCCTGAGGTTTATATACTATTTTATGCCCTTTAGAATAAGCAGAAAAGTAAAAAAACTAACTATATTTTTTTATTTATTTTCAAAAAATCGCACTCTGTAGACAAACCGCCACATGTACCTTCGCTCGAAACATATGCGTCGCTATGTCAATAAATTTTACTTTATTCCCGGAAGTGCATAAAATTATTTTTGGTTGATTAGGTTACGTAATTGGTTATGATGACAAATTTTTAACCTTCCAGGCTGGTTGGTGACGTTCATTACGCACATAACAACGACACATTCTCGCTCAATCGCGATGTAATTACTTTCGCAAAGGATTAGTGACTTATAGCGCTTTCGGTTTACGTACTTCTCCCAGATCGATACCGGAGTGCTCGCGAAGAGAGTGATTACCGAACCGAACACGCCATTTTCCCTAAAAATTACATTTTAACCTCACTTTTTTATTTATTTATTTCAGAATATTTTTGAAATTGCCCACGTAGCATATTGCAAAATAACGTCATTTAGATAGAGAAAATCACGCTTAATAGGTGACGTTCTAACGTTTTTTTCTCAAGTAACATGTTTTCCACGTGAAAACATGTGATTTTGAGAAAAAAACGTGAGAACGTCACCTATTAAGCGTCATTTTCTCTATCTAAATAACGTTATTTTGCATTTGTTGATTGATCATTTATAAACGCCCCCCCCCCTTAACTTTTTTATTATTTGATGTGATAGATGAAACAAACAATGGAAGGAGGAAATAGAAGAATTTTCTTTTTTTTGATCCGTTTTGATCCACAAAGTTTATAAACAGCAACAAAAATGTTGTCAAAAAAGTAGGGTTATAACATCGCTTTGCTCTAAATCCTCTACTCTCGCGATTTTGTGGGAGCAGAAAAATTGATCTAATTCAAATCCGGAGTAACAGATTCGGAAAACCGAACAAGCTACTCGGGGCAGAAGTACATAATCGAATTTGCACCATAATGGTGGTGATTTCATCACTTTTTGCTTACATTAGTACTGTCAAAAGGTCGATTTGAAATAGTAGGAGGAGATGTATTTACGTGGTCCAATTTTCGTTAGTTTCGAAGTGATATATGGGATCAGGTACTTGTCTTTCGTAATCATTTTGTTACCGTGGCGGTAGTCAATACAGAATCTACGGTTTTAGCATTCGGTAAAGCCTCTCGATACGGATTTTAGTCGGACCGGTTTTATTGCTTTTAACGTGTAGTCCAGTAGTGCATTAAACTAAATGGCCTCTTTCAGACGATACGGAATGAAAAACAATCGTGGACGGCGTCCGTATACCTGCCGGATAGTCTACTGGGATTCTCCGGCGCCGTGTAGAGAGACAGAAGGCTTAGTGAATCATTGTCATAAACGTATCTTTTCACACGAGCAGTTCTCTTCAACACGGTTGCGTTTTGGGACGTATTTAAAGATTTCTTTGTGCACAACATTTATAATTAATACTCTCTCTCTCTTATCTCTACTCTACCCCGTTCGCCAGATCGGTCCGAAGAGCACCCCCTAGGAAGACAGTTTTGTCGGAGGGAAGGATCTTTAACGTGCTCCACTATCAATATATAGGTCACAGGGTACCGTCCTCTTAAAGTCCTCTAAGAGGGCGGTATGGAATCGTGTTAGCCTGCCATCTAGCTAACACGGCCTCCTCCGCTCCATACGGCGTTTTCCTTATAGCGCTTTCGGTTTACGTACTTTCAGATCGATCCAGAGTAGAGTAGTGACGTCACAAATCTACCCGCGGGTGCTCTAAATCCCAACCAGAGTGCTCGCACAGAGAGCAGCAAAAAAATAATATAAAAATGTTGTCTGTTTCAAATCCGGAGTAATAGATTCGGAAAACCGAACACGCTACTCGCAGCAGGAGTACATAATCGAACATCCAAATCCTTTTCGGATCGATCTTGGAGTACGCGAGTGGTTTTAAAGCAATAAACGAAAGCGGTATTAATCTTATAAAGTTATGTAATTTTATAAGAAAAACTCCAAGTAGACTACCGACGGCCCCGGGGATCGAACCCGGGTCTCCTGGTTGATAGACCAGGTACGTACCCACTATACCAACCAGTGCGGCTTATAATTAATAGTCACCCTAGAGATGTCAAGTGATTATGAAGTAGACGTTGAACTAAGTTGAAGAACGTCCAGTATAATTATATGAGTACAAAAATAAAAATATAACAACTGCTGCATGGAGAAAAAATTATCATTTTATTTTGCCGTTCTAAATTGCTTTTCAGTTTCTCGTACAATTCGTCAAAGGATTTAATTTACATTGCAAAATAATTGAAGAACTTTCACGGATTGTTTCTCAATTTTTTACATAGTGTTCCATAAACACCATAATTTTCTCTTTGCTGCAGTAATGGGTGTACCCAGTACTTCCTTTCCTTCATGTCCTTTAAACGTCTATGACGCAAATATAATAAGATCAAGATACGTCGTCGTCGCTCCATGATTTGCAGCAAACTGAATACGATCCTGCTATCAGCCGCGCCGTATTAACTTCACTCCGTGTGTGAAAAGACGCGAAACCGTGTTCGGTATAAGTAATAAAATCGGACCGGCTAAAATTCGTATCGTATGAAGCAGGCCTGTGAAATGTATGATATTAGACACTTAAAGTAAATATTTCAACGCATCGGTATACGTATCGCGTTCGAAATAAAGCCAAAATACACTACATTTTTGACTTGCTCATGCCATGTTTCGAACGATGGCCGCTCTTTTGACGGGTGCGATGACACAAAAGTTGACAGCAATCGATGCGTATGGAGTGATGAACGTATCGTTACGTCTATCCCAACGCACGCATCGATTGCTGTTAGCAGTTCTGTCATCGCCCCTTTCAAAAAAGCGGGCATCGTTTGAAACATCGCATAAACAAGTCAAAAATGTAGTGTATTTTGGTTTTATTCCGAACGCGATACGTATACCGATACCGATGCGTTGAAATATTTACTTTAAGTGTCTATTGTCACAGTAAAATAGAGCTGGGGTGACCACTAGCTACCCTTCGTTTTACCCTGTTTAACCCTACGTGATTTGAGAAAGTGGTACTTACGTTTTAAAACAATTCTAGGGTGTCCAATCGACACTAGGATACTCGGTCGATACATGACACCCACCGCTCTGCCTCCTTTCGTTTCAAGTTAGGCACCCCTTTCGGTTACAGTACTTAACGGAAAAGGAGCTCTTTACGAGTCCGTACTTTAAATTCGAGTCTATCGTTGTTCCTCTCAGCCAACAGGTCGACTTTCCCTCCAATCTTTTGATCGTGACAAAAAAGACCTTGACTCGCTAACCGTGTTTTTGTGTTATCTATCTCCTAACAAAATCTTAGTAAATTTGTTTATCAAATAACCGTTAAATATATTAGAGAGTTAATAACAATCCCTTTCCTTAATTTGGCCAATCGTTACAATATGAAGTATGGTGAACTAAATCTCCAGCTCCGCACCATGACCATCGGTTTATCATGCGGCCAACACTTTTTTAGAGGTAGAGATTTTTGTTAGGAAAGCGTCAGAGTGGATTGAACCTTCTTCAGAACTTAGAAATCCCCCATAAATCTGTCCCTGTCTATCTCTCTCTTCCTGAAGCGTTGCTAATAGTCTGCAGTACCGAATTATAAGACCAAGTACTGTTCCGGTCAAGATGGATAAAATTTTATTAAAGAACTTGTTGATTGTTTCAGATGTAAACAAGAGCGTGATCCTTTTAATAGATTTTTGGGCTTCTACAGAAGCACTTTCAAATCTAAAATAAGGAAAGTAGTATTTAATGACAGAGTCTTTCGACCAGGTTAACGAAGTGATTTCGAACGACGCGACGTGTTGACCTATGACCAGAGTAACGTTTGCAAGATAAAGGACCCACTTGGAGCATAAAACAGTGGTGGCATGGAAACTCGTCAAGAAGCTATACTATAGTCGTGGAAATAAGGCTAGTCCTTTTATTTAACCGCACTGTAACTGTTACAAAAGGCAGGTTTTATTCCCTTTTTAAGTGTCAGTAGCTTTCAAATGTTTAACTTTGAAGGAACAAACTTTAATTTGACATTGTTTTTCTGTGATTTTTCTTGACAAAGTTTATAAAACTGTTTGTTTTAATTTAATTGTTTAAAATTGAACGGTGGACGCAGAGTGCAGTTAGTGCAGCAGCTATCTATAAAAACTAAAATAATTTTCGGAAGTGAGCGAGTGTCACAGTAAAATAGAAAATTTGGAAGAACAAACCAAGGTTTAAAACACCACCTAGAGTTAGTAAAAAAAATGATTTTTGTTATTATATATTAGTTATTATAATAAATAATGACATATCCAAGTAATAATATCAACGGAATCTTGTATTGTTGTAATAAAGCATTAGTTTTTACTCTGTTTTGTGTTATTTGTTTACCATATTTTTACTTCCATTAAAAACAATAAAAAGAAAAGTCTTTGTGATACTAAATTCAAAACAAGTCTTTCTGAAGAGACCATAGCAATAAAAAATGACTTTTAATTTTTTAAGTTTAATAACTAATATTAAACTTAAAAAATTGTCAAAAACAATGCAAAAAAAATGAACTATCCAATTCATAAAATATGAGTTATTTTGAATTTAGTGTCAGTAAAGGTTTTCCTTTTTACAATTGAATTGACTCCGTCTTTACTTGATGGAACTCCATAATCTATACGGAAAATTAAACAACTATTTACTAAATTCCACTATATTGTATAATGGAATTTAATAAACAGTTGTTTAATTTTACGTATAGTTTTCGTTTTTATTGATCTAGATTGAATGTTTTTCTTGAAATTGCATAAATCTGCAGTTCAATTCATACGTGTTCTTTTTATGATTTTAAAAAGATCTTGATTTCGATAATTTTTCTAAATAAATGTTTTGACTACTTGTAAATTTGTTATTTTTATGTCAGTTTTCAACATATTTACTACTATTTTGTCTCTTTTTATGCCCATAAAATAAAAAGGAAATGAAAATATCTAGAAAACTGTAGCTTTGAAATATTTGAACCTTATAACCAAATTTTTGGGTAATATTTACGAAAACCAAAATCTGAAAACCGCATGCTTTACTTCTAAAGGTATGATTTTTTTTATATATTTTAACTTTTTTTCAAATAAATCGGAAACTAAAGCTCCCACGAATTTGGACTTTATAACAACATTTGTAGTCCATATTCATGGAAAGTTAAATCTGAAAACCGTATGTGGCTACTTGCTTTTGTTTGTAACACATTCACCGCCAGGGCGGACACCGGTGTCCGCCATATTTGGGGGTTGATATTTCCATGAAAATGTTTAATTTTTGAAATATTTTATTATTAAATATTCTTTTTGGAGCTCTAGAATGGCCTACTGACCGTGGTTTTTTAAAACAGAATTTTGTTTGAATTTTAAAGACTGTGTCCGCTGTGGCGTGTAAAAAAGTTTTTTAAGCAGCTGTGTCCGATATGGCGTAATAAAAAAGTGTCCGCCCTGGCGTGATGCGACGGAAAGTTGCCTTTTTTACTGATGGCGCCTGAGCGGACACCGGTGTCCGCTGAGCCGCTCTTCTGGGTGGCGTGATGGGAAGTTTTGTGAAAATTGGCTTGGCGGTGAATGTGTTAAATATTTGATACCCCCTTTCCTCCATTCAACCCCCCAGCACCCTACCCAAAAGTTAATCGATTCATGGTCAGCCGATAGAGGATTTTTGGACCAAATTTCGTTAAAATCGATTAAGGCTTTCTTGACTTATCGTGTATACAGACGACAAAAAACGTTTTTTTTTTTGTCGATTAAGGTGTTTTGGAACCTTAGTAACTAATTTTTGATAAAATTAAGAAAAAGGATGCAAAAACGACTATTTCCACGACTGTTCTCCGATTCGCCTGCAGTACAAGAGCAATTAATTAAATCTGGTACAGTATTTTCCACCCGAAATTTATACACATTAATTGACGTAACTGTCAACGAGAATTTTTAGTTTGACTTTTAATTTTTTGTTTCTCCCGCCACATTCATTAAAATTTTCGATTTCGATTATAACAGAGGGTTTTTGGACCATTTTTTTATTTTTATCGTAAGAAAGTTTGTCACAATGTACTAGATATGGCCAGGGCCGCAAGTGTTGATCTAATAGATAAACGTTAATAGGGGCTGGTTATGAAATCGCACGCATTGGTAATTTTTAAGGGCCTATTAGGCATATAGCCATAAGAGAAGCTAATTGATAGAAATCTGTTTTGTCACACTTCCCTCTAATATTAGGAAGTATTTTGTTATTTTAAATTTAAAAGCTGCATATTCGTAGCAGCCTTGGTTAAAAAGTTATCAACACCCTCATCCACTTTCCACCAAACTTGAATTTATAAAACCGCAGCTTTGGATTAAAACTCATGAATTTTCACATATATCAACCCCCTTTTCACCCCTTCAACCGCCCTCAAATACTTTTTTCTCAAAATTGGAAAACTTTAAGTTCATCAGTTCATTTAAATTTGTAAATTGCATATTCTTAGTATCTCCACCAACCTGTTTTTTCCTCTAAAACTAGAAAATATTTAGTTGAAGTTAAATCTGAAAACGACATATTCATAGCGAGCGGCTTTGGTTCAAGTTATGAATTTAAAAATATATTAACACCCTCAGCCCTTCCACTATACCCCATCAAATTATTTTGTTTTTCTAAAATTAATCGTAGCAGCTTTGGTTTAAAAGTTATGAATTTTCAAAGACAACCCTCTCTTATCCTCCAAACCACTCCCCACCAAATATTTCCTTTTTCTCATATTAGAAAACATTAAGTTAAAGTAAACCCTGGAAACTGGATATCCGTAGCATCTTTGATTCGAAAATTATACATTTATGACTTTTAAAATTTATTATTCCCCGTCCACTCAACCCGACCCAACCAACTTAATTTTTTCAAAATATTGTATTGTCACCAGACCTACATAATACCAAAGTTTTTTTACCTATTTTTATTACTAACTTTTAGTGGTTTTCGGCTGGTCGCATCGTATCACTACCTACGCAAACTTCTCATCCTTTCCAACTCTAGAATGTCCGCTATTTTGATTTTTTTAAAGTTTGAGTAAAAAATTGTACTGAGTGACTTTAAACAACACAAACTTTCAAGGTTGAGACAAACCGGTTTATAAAAAAGAAAGTGTGATGTGTTGGTATTGTTGCTAGTAGTCTTGTTGTCATGCCTGCAGTAATATTTTATGTAATTTTAGTACTTATATAGTATATATTTTTTGTGGTCATATAGCGCTAGTTTAACCCTTGGATTTTCACAATCTTTTACTTTTCCCTTGACTATGTAAATAAATAGAAAAGGTCAGTGAAACTTCCTAAAGTACTACTACACAACCGTCAGAAATTAATTTTTTTCTTAATATTAGACGTACTTGCAGAAATGCAACCATACAATGATGTACGCAGATGGTAATGATGACAGTAGCAGTAGTACTTGAGTAGTACCACAGTAGCTATAGGGACCCCTGATTTATGGAAGTCAACGTCGAAACATGTCGTGTTTATCGTAATAAGTTCAGATGTATATTTGTTTAAATAAATCACACAAAAAGTTAATACTCCGTTTGATTTCTCTCTGAACGTTTTTTTTCTAGCAACTCCAAAAAAGCCAGAATCCGGCAGTTCTTCAGATAAGGAGGGACCTACATCCTCAACTCCAGGTAAAGCCATAAGACAGTGTAGAGAAAAGGAAGCTCTATTGGAAGCAAAAAGAAGAAAGTTAGCATCCGAAGAACCTTTTGAAGATCTCTCTGAGGATGTAGTGGATCAAGTTATTGCTACTATTGACGATCCAAATTATTTAGCAGGTAAAAATTAGTTCATTTCGAAAAAAACAATTGGTAGAGTTTTATTAAAAATGGCGAATGATAGAGTACTCGTAAGTGTTCTTTTTGGGGGGTTCAGAACAGTCCGCCGTCTTGAATTTTGTACATGTTTCAAATTCATTGAAAGATTATTAAGGTATCTTTCTAAAGAATAACCTTTTTTAAAAATCTATTAAGAAATGAAAAAGTTGTAGAATCTTAAAAATTGTCCTAGATTTCTGTCTTTACCCCAAATATTTGGATTAGTGATTTTTTTAATGGCTATTTTCCCAACCAAACAACGTAACAAGTGCGGAAAATCGGTTTTTCTATACGCAACTGTCGTTGACGGAACGATGCGCAGCGGAGCGGAGTTCTGTTAAGCAGTTAAGTGCGGAAAAAAAGTTTCTGCACGTGTTAGGAATAATTTTTTTTCTTTGAGCGTGACAAAAATTCAAGTTAATAGTAAAAGTGCAATTGTTGGCACTACTTAAATTTATAGCGGATGCTAGCTGATGATTGGCCAATGGCGGCGTCGCGGTGGCGGCAGCAATGGCAGTTATAGAGACGCTGGCGTTTGCTGCAACGGTAAACGATTAAAATGTCACCAAAATGACTTGAAAAAGAACAAGTCTTTGACAATGATAAATAAATGCCTAAACAACTGGTTAGTTAGCAACCAAGTATTTTCATAGCCAATATGACAAATAGATCTTTAAAATTACATTTTTTGATGGTTTTCCATGAGAAAATTGATTTTTCGCACTAAAAACAGTGCGGTAAATGCGATTTTCCGCACGCTCGTGGAAATAGTTATTTACCTAACAAGTGCTCCCCACGCGATGGAAGTTGCACGAACGACGCGGAGCGGAATTCGGGCAAGCCGTTAAGGTCGGAAAAGACACTTTTCGCACATGTCAGGTACCAAATTTTTCCTATTTGTGTAAAAACCGTCTAGACAACATTATATTTTACATTTTTAAGTATTAAAATAGCCAAAAAACTGGTTTTTTTGCGTTGTCTTTACCTTTGAGTTAAAAAATTGGTAAAAAACCGTGCTTAAAAGTACTTTTTACGCACGGCATGCGCGAAAACTTCTTTTCCGCACGCCGCCGTACCGTAAAGACGCAGGATAAATCCTTTTCCGCACGCTGTGCGTGTGCACTTTTACGCACGCTAGGAGGAAAAATTATTATTCAAAAAGCAAAGAAAAACCCGACATTGACATTAAACAAACCTTAGTTACCTATCAACCAACACATACCAAAGCCTACAGACGTGTGCTGACAATGCAATAAACTGGCTTCGACATTACGTACGCAATGCAATGCACAATATCCGAGGCAATATCGTATTATCCGTTCGTTCGTAAAAAAAATTATACCTTCATCAAAAACACGATTTTAGTAAATGTCCGCAAATAACCAAACCATGGGTTTTTGGTTACCGATGCAAAAAATAAATTTTAAGAAAAATAGCATTAAATAGCAGATAATATAAAGAAAGTATAATTGTTCTTACCTAAAAATTAAGCCATTTTATTAAGTAATTTTCACGTATTCACAAAAAAATCATTCAGAAATTAAATGGCCGACAATGTAAGGTTACCATAGAAACCATTGTTCGGTCATTCACGGCCTCCCTTGATATATAATACAAAAATGGCGAGCTCTCAGTGGATGTTATGTTCGAGTTTTATTTTGTAAGTTTTCCTGTTTTTACAATATTTTGATAAAGTTATAAAAAAATGTGTTTATAACTTGCCACTTTCTCACAAAAAAAGAAATTAAAAATAGTTATTTTAACAATATTTGGAAATTCCGTTTTCTGTGTTTATAACTTGCCACTTTCTCACAAAAAAAGAAATTAAAAATAGTTATTTTAACAATATTTGGAAATTCCGTTTTCTCATTTGTGAATTTGTCCGTCTGTGTCAAACATTTCGGTGAAAATACCTTTTTATATATATATTAATTTTATCAGGTCCCGACATGGTCTTCGCCGACAGCGCTCCTGCAACAGATGAAGCACCAAAATTAGAAGAACAAAACGGCACCATTCAGTTTCATATCATCGGCAACAGTTTAACAGAGCCGGTTTCGAAACAGGTCATGTTATGGCTCATCGCGATGAAAAACATATTTTCGCACCAACTGCCTAGAATGCCCGTTGAGTATATCACGCTTTTGTTGTTTGATCCGTAAGTTTTTACAAATAATATTTCTTTAATTAATTCTCCGTAAAGTATCAAACATAACAAATAGTATCCAAAAAATATTTGCATAAGGTATAAAAAATATGATCTCTTTTCCATCCTAAATCTATATTATTTTTGCAGAAAACATCGAACAATTGCACTGATAAAAAACGACAGAGCAATCGGAGGTATCTGTTTTAGACCTTGTTACACTCAAGGTTTCTCGGAGATCGTCTTTTGTGCCGTCACTTCCAGAGAACAAATTAAAGGCTACGGCACTCACCTGATGAACCACCTGAAAGACTATCATATTCAACAGGGGCTGCATCATTTATTAACTTACGCAGACAGAAACGCTATTGGATATTTTGAAAGAATTGGCTTTTCCAAGGAGATTAAACTAGGCAAGTTAATCTATCAAGGTTATATCAAGGATTACGAAGGTGCAACTTTGATGCACTGTGAGTTGAACCCCAAAATTGTGTACACTCAGTTCACGAATATGATTAGAAGACAGAAGAAATTTATTAGACAGTTGATCTACCAACAGCAACGCACTGTTTCTAAAATTCACCCCGGGATTACTTTTTTCAAAGACGCAGTAAAAAGTATCCCAATTGAATCAATTCCTGGGATTGAAGACACTGGTTATAAGCCTTCGATACGAACAACTCGCGGTCAACTATTGGAAGAAACAGAAGATTTTGACAAATTAGCTGGCATGTTGAAAATAGTCTTGCAAACAGTAAGAAATCACCACGCGGCATGGCCTTTCCGATTACCGGTCAACCCAGAAGATGTCACAGATTATTATGACCACATAAAATATCCTATGGATCTAAAAACTATGGCGGAAAGACTAAAAGCTAAGTACTATGTTTCCAGAAGGCTTTTTATAGCTGATATGATGAGGATTTTTACAAACTGTAAGATTTACAATTTGCCTGAGACGGAGTACTATCAATGTGCTGTCACCTTACAACAGTATTTCCAGACGAAAATGAAAGAATTTGGGTTGTGGGATAAATAGAGAGGTTTTGGTGTGTGGTTGAGGTTTAGATTGATAACTCTGAATTTGAAACAATGAGATAAAAATGAACTTTTTTTATTACGTCCAAGATAAGGAAGGCACCACACTGCGAGTTAAAGTCAAATTTTTAAGAATATGATCAGAAGAAAAAATTATTTCTTCAAATCGTACTTTTCTAAAATTCACCTAAGAATTAGCCTTATATTATAGACGACACCAAAATAATTCCCATTGGATAAGATAAGAATAGTTCGTAACCAACAAGATTGAGATGAAAAAAAAAACTGAGTGATTTTAAAATTATTATGCTTATAAAAGGCTATGAAACAAATAGATATTTAAAGGTTGTGTCAAGTAAGTAGTAAAATTTTTTTTTTCTTTAGGTTCAAAAAATACTTTAAACAAAGCCCCGATCTCGCAACAAAAATTAATAACCATAAACCATACTTTAGGTATTAATATTAGGTAAAACTTTTTGATTTGACCAATGTTTTGCTTTAATTTTCCAAATAAACTTGTTTTCTAACACTTAAACCTAAAATAAATTTAGGTTCCTATTACACTGATATTTAAAAATGTAATGTAAAGTATTGTTCTAATTGTTTGTTTAAAATGTAAATAGATCGGCTTTTGTGTACAAATAAAGAAAGCTGGTTATCGAATACCTCTATCTTTTTTTAATTAACAATAACAAAATTGTTACTGAACTATTAACCTTTTTTTAAATTCTACCAAATTATAGGCTTAAGCTTTCTTCTTAAGACCCACTCTAAACTATAATTTGTCAAAGTAACGACACTCACTCCTCAAAAAATATTCTCGTGGTGAAATAACCTTGTTCCTTATTTCCTATGGGATTTAATTTTCGACGATTAAGTAATATAAACCTGACGAAGTTTTAAAATAAATAAATGACGCCTACAACCTTTTGCCGATTTTAATAGCATTCCTAGTATGGATGGCTAATATCTTAAAAACTGAGGCTCTGGCGAACTTTGTCGTTATTACAGAATTTGTTACTATGTAATGTCAAAACCGTGTTTCACTAGTTGCTACGGTTCGTGAGTGATATATTATTAAAGAATAAACAAAGTATTGTTTTTTTTTCCTTGGGAGGTTCCAATTAATATAACCTTTCTCTGATCTTGCATTCAACAATTCATTTAATTTAATTTTTCTTTTTGGTTTTGGGGCTTTTTGAAGACTGTACTATATTAGACTTAACCTATTTTTTTCATAGCAATCTTCCGCAAAGGCGAAAGAAAAAGTTTTTTTCCAGAAAAACTGAAATAAAAGTAGATATTTTATTTCATCTGAAAAAACTTACTTTGCAACTCTAGTACAGATGACAAATAAATCCAAAAATAAATTGCTAAAAAGAATAAAACAAAAATGAGTGATGTCTCTAAATGATTTGAGATGTTCCATGAAAAAACAACGACGACAAACACAGAAAGGCTGTATTATTTTAAACCTCTGTAGTGCAGTTTAATACCCATACCCATATATTCATATTATTATCATAACATCATAATCAGGTCACCTTCATTTCACGTCATTAGTATTACCCAACTATGTATACCATATTGTACCCATTATTACATTTAATATAAGATTCAAACCAACAACATTCGTTGCAATTATTAAGGACCATACATGGCGAAACTGCCAAGATGGTGCCTAAAAGTCACCGATTTTTTTTTTCTTAAAAGAACTATGTTAAGTAATTTAAATTTTTAACCGGTCGAGTGTGCCAAGCAAAATGGGAAAAAGTTCTAGTAAACATGCGGAAGTGACCGATACCGGAGCAGTGAATTCCAATTTCATCGTCGAAGAAAATAGTGTTTCGGTACCGCATGATGTGTGTGTCATATTATATGTGATTGCTGTAGCTGTGTGCGTAATGACAGTTTTGAAAGTGCGAAAAGCGTATAGGAGAGGCATGAAACGAAATTTCACCAGGAGTATGGTGCTAAGGTCCAGAGAAGCTGACGCAATCGACGCTGTCATATCGCATAAAGTTCGTAAGTCACGCACACTAAGAGGACAGCTGGTATGTACAATTTTATTATTATGCCCGACCGATATACTTTCCCTGACTAAAATTGAGCCACTCCAAGGCAGAGAGTATAATGGAAAATATTGAGTTCCCGTGTATTTACGACGTGTATGATATTGTTCGCTGAAAAGAACTTCTTCTCTTGTCCCAAAATATTAAAAAGACTTTTAATCTACTACGGTGCTTATTTTAAGTCCATTTCATTCATTTTCATTTTTAAGATTTTAGCTCCATTTATTTAAAATGCATAAGTAAAGCTAAGCTTAGTATATATATATATATATATATATATATATATATATATATATATTATATCACATAAAAAATGCAAAAACTCTTGAAAAAATCAATTTTCTGTGCCATATATCTCGAGTTATGGAACGAAATGTTAAATAAACAGTAGCTTAAGTTAAGATCCAGGTCACACCCTATTGTCTTATCAAATGTCATACAAATTGGTTTAGCCATTTTTGCGTGATTAATAGACAAAAATCTTAGTTTATCGGCACTAAAATTTATATATATATATATATATATATATATAGCAAACCTAAAACGAATCGTTTTTAGAAACAATAAAATCTATATACATATAGCACATACAAAATGAATTGGAAAAGTCCGTCTACTCGAGAGAAATTCTGAATACACCCAGGAAAAGTCCGGATACGCCCTGGAAATACCTGGAAACACCCAGAAAAAGTCAGGATACACTGTGAAAGTCTAGAAATACCCTAGAAAAGTCTGGATAGACCCTGGAAAGTCTGGATACATCCAGGAAGTCTGGATACTTCCCGGAAAAGTCGGGATACATCCAGGAAAAGTCTGGATACATCCAGGAAAAATCTGGATACATCCTGGAAAAGTCTGGATACATTCAGGAAGTCTAGATACATCCTGGAAAAGTATGGATACATCCAGGAAAAGTTTGGATACATCCAGGAAAAATCTGGATACATCCAGGAAAAGTCTGGATACATCCTTGGAAAGACCCTTGAAAAGACTGGATACACTCTGGAAAAGTCTGGAAACACCCTGGAAAAGTCTTGATACACTATGGAAAAGTCTGGAAAGATCCTGGAAAATTCTGGATACACTTTGGAAAAGTTTGGAAAGACCCTGGAAAAGTCTGGCTACACTGGAAAAGCCTGAAAAGTCGCTGGAAAAGTCTGGATACACTCTGGAAGTCTGGAAAGACCCTGGAAAAGTCTGGCTACACCCTGGAAAAAACTGGATACACTCGGAAAATGTCCGAGTACACCATGGAAAAGTCTGCATTCACCCCTGAACAGTATGGATACACCAAAGAAAAGTCTGGAATTATACAAATGTGACAAACAATGGAAAATACAGACCATTTTCGGAAAAACCGCAAAAATGTATACTTTAACAATAGTTTAAGGACCCTTATTCTTTGGGGAGTGGCCTTAGGAGCCTACCACCACTGATCGCTGGCTTAGTTGAGAATGGTAGTCTTCTAAATGTCATTAGTGATTTTTTTACCCGATGAAGGGGGTAGTTTGACTCTGGGTCACTGGCACCGGTCTATTATATTTTATTGTCAGTTCTGTGACAGATTTATCTAAAAGTTTTAAAAAAAAAATGAAAAGAATAATTATTTTGATAACGGCAGTAGAGTTTCTGCCGAAACGTCAGATAAGTTTAGATTCTAGTTTAGGTAACAAATAGCTGTAGAAAATACCATGTCCCGGTACACCATATTGCAAATATAATAAAGAAATTAGGAGTACTATTTCGCCCCAACAAACTACACTTACTTCTAAGAGTGGGTCACTAAAATATATACCCATTACTACTCACTTTCGACCCCCCACCCCAATTAAAAACTAATCAGCTCATCGCCTGGTGCCTACCAAATTTGATTAGTCAGTTTAGCGGCTTTTGAGTTGTTGTGTTCCAAGAGACAGGCAGACTCAATCACCAAATTTTTTATTTAGGTCTTTTTGGCCCAAATAACTCTTTTGGCGATTCCAATAGCTTCCATACTGGTATGGATGGCGAATCTGAAGATTTTTTAAGAAAAATATATTTTTATTTCAAAAGTACACATTTTAGCTTACGAAATTATACTTCTAAGGCTTTCCGCAGCATACTCCTAACGATAGGATCCCTGGCTTTCCCTTTTTCCACGCATTGCATTAGTTGTTCATTAGTAAGAACGCTACCTCCCGGTTTGTGAACGTAACACAGCTCGTTACCTCGGGTCACTATCGTCACCGTGCCGGTACCAAGGTCTTCCTCCTCTGTGGTTGGGTCTGCTAATACTATTTTACTAAAATAAAAAAAGGCTAACATGTATCAGTATAGGCCACCCCTTATTCCTTGAAATATATTTAAGTTTAAAGAATTTTTACTCGATCCCGCTTCCTTTTTAGACAAATTTACTTTTCCTTTCGACACCTCTCCATCCCCAAGAGACTAACTCTCTCTGGACCTTTATTCTCAAGAGAATAGAAAGAAGACATAACTTTGTTAGATCAAAATCATATTAGTATTAGTTGTACTGGTAATACAATGTTAAAATATCTTATTCATTCATTTATTTTTAATCCAGTTTATCCAATATGGCTTTACCGATAATAAATCTTTTTTGGAGAATTTTTACCTTCAAGTCCTATTAATGTGTGATGTTAATTACATGATTATTGAAGTAACCCCTTAAAAAAGCTAGAAGGGGGCCATAATTATAATAATGCAAAAATGTATTTATATAAAATTATAACAATTACCTTTTAAGATAAAGCTATTTATGACATAAATATCAAAACTAAATCAATCCTCGGTTGATTAAAATTATTTTTTAATGGAGTATTAATTACGGATTGACCCTGATTAGAAAAATTAAAACACTAAAATTTGAAAAAATACTCACTTGTCAAATATCGAAAAACTTGTCGAAACTGGGAAAGAATGAATTTTTAGAGGTTTTCTTTCTTCTAAATTAATTTGTTGCTTATCTAGTACTGGATCATACTCTACGACTGGTAATTTAACTAAAAGTAAAATTAGAGATCAATTTAATTTATTATTTTAGCATCACCAAATCAGTCTTCCACTTACTGGATATCTGTCAAACGCATACCAAATTCACAACATTTTCATGTTTGTACCGATTTTGTTTAATCTGAGTGAAACCACCACCACCAACATTTTTTTTGCTTTTTATAGAGTAACTGTTGATCCACAAAAAAGTCACAAGACACAAAAAAGATGAATACTAAATAATGGTTACCATTGTTAGGTTAAAATGTTACGGAGTTATGCTTAAAAAGCTGCCAAATTGGTCTAGGAGTACGTACCCCTCCTAGACACCGAAAAGGCTAATCTCCAGGAGCCTGAAAGGCACACCGATGGAAATAGTGGATTAAATTCGTAAAAAGAAACTGCGAAAGGGGTATATTTTTCATATTTGGCACAGTAATACCTAATATCAAAAGCTAAAATTCCAGTCGAGGATCCCCCATTTACCGGCCTCAGAAACAAAGATGGCGGCTGTCAAAGTTAGGAAAAAATGTGTTTTATACGTTTTCACAAAAATCAAATCGAAATCAATTGGGTAATAGTTAACTTAATCGAAAAATATAAAAAAGTTGACATATGCCACTTCCAAACAGCGGCCAGATTTCCAAAATTTAGTTTTTCTTTGATTTTTTTATTTTTAAAGTGATGATCTTTTTTACTAGCTCATATTAAAGCTACTAAACGGCTTTTTGATCTCACAATAAAAAAAAATTAGAGTTTATAAGCGGGTACAAAGATGCCGCTTGATATGTCAAAAATATAAGGGACCTTATCCTATAGACAACATTAAAAAAATATTTTTTTTTTAGTAGATTCTATTAGCGATGAGTTCGTTCGCCATTTTTGTACTCGCTTACAAACTCTAATTTTTTATATTGTAAGATCAAGAAGCCGGTCAGTAGCTTTAGTATGAGACATTAAAAAAGATCATCACTTAAAAAATAAAAACAAAATCAAAGAAAAACTAAATTTTTGAAATCTGGCCGCCATTTTGTTTTGAAGTGACATATCAACCTTTTTTATATTTTTGGATTAAGTGGAACCTCCTCACCGAGGATTCTTATAATGAGTATTTAAACGTTGTGAGTGCAAATGGTTTCGAGTCAATGATGTAAATACACGACCAGACAGTCAAACATGTATCGATCATATATTTTTAAAGTCTCTTTACTATGAAAGTGTTATTCTTGCAGTACTACAAAATAAAATATCTGACCACTATACAATAGCGATTCAGCAAGTTTTCGAAAATTGAAAAAAAAACTTGAAAATTTTAAAAACACAAAATTAAGAGGTTATAAATACAAAAATTTAATGATAAAAAGTTTGTTCAATCGCTGGAAAGTGTTAGTTGGTTGGATATCCAAAAAATTGAAAATCTAGCTACAAGTGAGTTTATAAAATCATTTCAAATATGTATTTCAAATGCAACTACCACAAACTTTGTAAAAACCTATAATAAAAAGAAGCCTTGGATTACTCAGGGACAATTCCATTAAACAAAGAGATAACCTATATCAAAAATGTTTGCAGCATCCTGAAAATCAAGATTATAAAAACAGCTTTAAAAACTATAGAAACTACTTGACGCGTCTGTTAGACAAAACATGATTACTATAAGCAAAAAATTGATTTACATAAATCATCAAGTAATAATTTATGGACAGTTATAAACCAATATTCTGGGGAATCTTTTAAACACCAAGAAATAAAGTGTCTTACTGTGGTAGGACAAAAAATCAATAATCTTCAATTAATGGCCGATCCTTTTAATTTTTCTCAACAATCGGAAGCAAACTTGCTAGTAAAATTAAAAAAACCAATTAAAAAACTACAAAATATCAATGTTAAAGTCTTTAAATTCACTTTTCTTAACACCAACTAACGATAAGGAAATTAAAGAGTTAATTCAACAGTTAAAAAAGGCAAATCACCAGGACCAGATGAAATTAAAAAAGAGCATTTTCAGCAAACCACTCTCTTTTTTAATATACAGGTGTTTAACTGAAGGATTCTTTCCTACTTGTCTAAAAACAGCTTATATTAAACCTCTATACAAATCTGTAAGCACTGATGATGTATCTAACTATCGCCCAATTAGTCTAACTTCAGCAATAGCTAAGATTTTTGAAAGGGTTATTAAAAACCAAAAATTACCTTAAAAGTAACTCTATCCTTTCCGAAAATCAATATGGTTTCCAAGAAGAAAAATCAACAGAGAACGCCCTTGCCGATTTTAATTCACTAGTTTATAAAGCTTTTGATGATAAGAAACCATTTATCGTAGTGTTTTTGGACTTAGCAAAGGCATTCGATACTGTAAACCACCGTCTTATGCTAAAAAAAAACTGGAAAGAATTGGTGTCCGAAGAATTACCTATAAACTCTTTCAAAGTTATCTAGAAGAACGTCCGCAAAAAACTAAAATAAATAGCTTTATCAGGAAAGAAGCCATCGTAACCTGTGGCGTTCCTTAGGGAACAGTACTTGGTCCAATCCTATTTCTAATTTATATAAACAGTCTTTTTTTACACGAATCAATTGGATAAATCATAGTAGGTAGAAGGAAAAAAAATCTACGATTCAATTGGATAAATATTAGCGTTTGCAGATGACACTGTAATTGTATATATAGGAAATAGTTGGCAAACATTAAAAGACGATCTAGAAAAAGACCTCAGGAAGTTGCTTGATTGATTTGCAATAAATCAACTTATCATAAACATAATAACTTTTAAAAAAATCTTTATAGGAACAGAACATATTAAAATTGAACGCACTACTAAATACCTTGGATTAATCGTGGATTAATTTCTAAGTATGGTATTATTGGGTGGGAAACGGTTACAAAAACAGTCATTGGATTACTTGAAACTATACAAAAGTGGATATTAAAAATTATTTATAAAAAAACCTCGAACCTTTTCTACAGAAAGTCTTTTCAACAAGACAACATTCAGAAACTGAGTTTTTTTTTGCACAGCAATCAAAAGATTTTAGTAAATATAGAGCATAACATAAATACTAGAAATAGAGCTGGAAATAAAGCTGCAGTTCCTAGAACAAATAAAAAAGTTGGACAAAAAGGCTTTATGTTTCTGGGGTCAAGACTTTTTAACGCCTTGCCCCAGGAAATAAAAAACTTAAAAAGTAAAACGAAAAAATAAGCATCACTTAAAAATGTGGATTCTGAATAAACCTGATATTTATAAAACTATAACTAATGTAATTCAGTAAGGTAATGCAAACATTTTTTCCTCCTTTTAAACCTATATAATAATAATATAGTGTTCGCTAATTTTTCTTTACATTGTTTCGTTAAGCTATGTAAGTATACCTGTTTCTATTTAATTATTGATTGATGTTTTGTGTACTATTTACAAATATTACTTATTTATTGTCTTTGAAAATAATAATTCTCAATGCAAGTATTGTGTAAACAATTACGAAAAACATGCCCTAGACAAGGCCTTAAGTGACCTTTTGGGCTGTCTTTGTGTTTATTTGCATAATATTGTTCTTTCTCTATGGATTTATTGTATTTAACAAGTTTGTAAATAAATACTTATTGAATTGAATTGAATTGATCGGTTCGCAAATTAAAGAGTTGTGAATTTTCCAAAATTGTCCTGTTTTTCATTTTTGAGTCGACATTTGGTATGCGTTTGATAGATGTCCAATAAGTGGAATACTGATTTGAAATTTAAGGGCTTTGAACCTCTGAGGTCAAATTTGCATTTACACGCAAAAAACACTGAGACCTCTAAGCGAATAGAGTATAAGTTTAAAATGAATAAATTAATTGAAATGTAAAATTAATCATAACAATATTTTGGAAATAAATTTGTGTTAGGTTATCTCATTAAAATTTAAACGATAGAAACGCACAAAAAAAATGAGAGTAAACTAGTGTCTCAAACTTCCATTTTTTTTAATTTTTACTTTTTCACAACGTTTCGATTGACTACTAATCTTATATACTAGCATTTGTTCAGTGAATTGTAAACCTAACTTGTGTTCAGTGAACCATGAAGTTTACACTTGGTTGGTTCTGCTGTTTCGCAATTGAAATCTGTTACCTTCGAAAAGTATGGTTTTCGAAATATCCTCTGTATGAATGCTGTTTCTTTTATCTTCTGGTTAAATATCTTTGTCTCTTTTCATTCCATATGATGTTAATGTTTCCAGCAATGTGTCCCCTTGTCGAGTTTTGCGTTTGTGTGAGACGAGCTTCCATGGGTCGCTGGTTTCTACGATCGATGTAGATATCCCCACACTCGCATGCCTATTCTTCTTATCTTTTCTGAGATTCCTTTGATGTATGGAATTACAAGTGTCGCCTTTCTTTTAGTATTTACGTCTGTCGTTCTTTGTTTTGGTGTGGTCTGAAGAATTTTATTGATCGTGTAGTTGGGGAAACCGTTCGTTTACAGATCGGATAGTTGATGTGGAGTGGTTTAATTTTAAGTTTAGGTATTGTCCAGTATGAGCTGGTTTTCGATATATGGAAGTAATTATGGTTAGATTCCATGTATCTCAGCAATACTTTGGATCTCTGCCATGATGTTCGTAGGGCTTTTTCAAAGGATTTTATAAAGATGTTGGTAACTACCGGTAAAAATCTTTTGTGTAGAGCATCTTCCTGTCGAAAATATCTGTCCTTTTCCTGGAACTAAGAATTCTGAAGACAGCATTTCAACAAATCCATAGTGGCATTAATTGGTAGATTGGTTTTGTTAGAGATGTGGTGGTCCTTGAGTAGCTTCTGTTCGATGATATGGAGTGATTCTTTAAGTGGTACCAACTTTCGACGTCAAAACTAACAAAATGGTCGTCAGGTTGTACGTTGATATCTTTAAGGAGGTCCCGAAGGCTTTGAATTTTTGATGAATGATGGTAACTTTCCTTGAAGAAGCTGGATGATTAGGAGAAGATATTTAGCAAGAATATAAGTCGGAGAACTGGTTATAGGTCGAAAAGAGATGTTTTCCTTATGAATTCTCGGCAGTCCATACATATGCGGTACTTTGCTGTAGTGCGGTATGAGTTTGCTCCTTGGTAGAGAGTTTGGTAGATTTTTCGTCCCATAATGGTGGTTAGGTCCTGAGTTATTTCCCTGTAATTTTCTTTTTGTAGATCCTCTTTAATTTTCTGATCGTAGGTAGTGAAGTCCATTGCTACAGTTGCATTTCCTTTTTCTGCAGGTAGAACTTGGATTGACTTGTCTGATTTTAGATCCTTGAGGGATGATTCTTCTTGCGGTGTTGGGTATTGCTCCAAAATTATTCTAATGTTCTAATCTTTCATCTAAATTCCTCTGCTTGTACTCTATCTCTTTCATCGTTGTTTGTAGATTTAATTACAGCGAAACCTATACTTTTCGGAGGTAATAGATTTCAACTGCAAAATAGCGGAACCAACCAAGTGTTTTTTTGTTAGTATTCACCTGATGATGATTGCAACTACATAAGCATTCGAAACGTTGTGAAAAAGTAAAAAATAAAAGCAATGGAACTTCGAAACTCTAGTTTACTCTCAAGTTTAACATTGTCTACTACCTTCAAACATAAGTATTAAAATTATTAACCAGAATTAAGGCTTCCGACAAGGGCTAAAACACAGGCGTCAACTAGAGAACCATCGTAATCTAAACAAATCATGTCGACATATAGGCACCATGCAATTTTATCTGGAAATATAGACAAATCTTCTAAATCAATTATTTTTGAATTTTCCACTATATCTGCTAGTTTTTGGGTTAAAACCTAAAATAAAAGCAACATGATAAATTTAGAAAACAGTTCCGGTCTTTGTAGGGAGATAATGATATACTAAACATTTTATAAACAAAATTGTACTGCTAAAATTTATTTAAAAAAATGTTGTTACTGAAAATTTTATTTTTTAAATTTAATTATTTTTATTTATATTATTATATTATATTATATTATTTTTACTTCAAGCTACCGAACCCGTATTCTCGTAAACAGCATACATTTGCGCTATTCGTTTTGGGAAGCACTTGGCGTTTTTTATTACATAGGCCATGCAGGTGGTGGATTAGGGGATGGGTTGGGGCAGGGACGGACGTCTTCAGGCACCAAGCGATCGTCCGAGACCAAATTTGGGAGCAGCCAGAGGCCGTCCTGTTGTTGCTGGGGAGGGCTTGTGCAAACGATTTCACATGTCATGTACAAAATAAATTATTTAGAAGGCATTATATAACTGGGTGGGTTAGGTATTTTATAGAGAGATGCGTGTGATATAGAGATTAAAAATTTGAAAAATGTTTGGCTAAAATTGATTTAGCTTAATTTAAAGTCATTTTTGTCAACAGAATTTAAAACATATATAATAAATGGCATTTCAGCATCATTTTCTCGATATTTTCGCATGCGGCGCATTTATGAAAATATTTTGGCAACAAATCTAAAATTGAATCAAAATCTCACTCCAACTTAGCCCCCTTTGGTAGATATCCCAACCCACTTTTTGAAATCACTGATTTTTACAATTTTGTATTTTTATCATAATTTTCTGAAAATTTTCGCCTGCAGCGCATTAATGATAAAATTTTTAAAAAAATCTTAAATTGAATCTAGATTCCTCCCAACTTAGTCCCTTTTGGGGGGCCGCCGTAGACTAGTGAACAGCGTCTTAGCCTGCAGAACAGATATTGCAGGATCGGATCTCGGCAAGTACACATTGCTTCACACAACACCGAATGCGACTCGAGACGACGACAGGCGGCCCCACTTCTCAGCAGCTCTGCAGTCGACGTTGTGCATAGAATAACAACTAGGTAGAAGTAGGCGGCACGGTCGACCCAGCACCGACACGCGTGTTAAGAATACAGGCCCTGGACTTCTTCGAGATCGGGACTCTATGGGACGCGGGTGGACTCTGAAGATTTGGTAGCGGGTGTTGAAAAAGGCGGTAGCACTTTCGGGTAGCCGGACCACTCTAAGGAATGCGTCTGAGGACTCCGACGGCGACGTCGACCAGCGAAACCGGGACCTCAATTTTCGGATCAACCTATATGACGGCGGGCTGCTGGGGAGAAAAGTCTACCGTCAACCAAGTTCTGCTGGGACCCTTCGAAAGGGGGTGTAAAGCCGGCGGTCCACTGTGTATACTTGCTACGCAGTCTAAAGATCCCTGCCCTCGACAAAGAGGTGTCAGGCAAAAATTAAGCCCTCTTAGGGAAAGAAAACTTGCATCCTAAAGGGCACGTGCATCAGTCAGGGGTGCACGGGGGTTATGGCAGAAAGGGTCCATTATGGGGTCTAATTGTCAGGCCTTCGGCCGCCCATCTACTACTACTTCTACCTACTACTACTAGTCCCTTTTGGTAGCTAGCTAATCCAAACTATTTTTTTAAATCATTGATTGTTACAATTTTAATTTCATTTTAAGCAATTTTTCTTAACATTTATAAAGTATAAAAAAATCAGTTTTTAGAGAAATTTTTTTAAAGTTTTCGCCTCGGGAAAATTAAGATCATGGTTTTGGAAAATCTAAAATTGAGACTGAATCCGCCCAAAAATTCGCGCCCTTCCTTTTAATTATAAATAATTTTAATACGCAATTATTCAAATCCAACACCTACACCGCTCGCCCTTCAAAAAAAGCTGCAACCGCCCCTGGTATATAATGGCGGCAATTAAGCACACGCCCCAGGTTGGGGTAAAGCAAAAAGGGATCGCTAAGGCCTACTTGCCAGGTCTTGGGCCGCCCCGCTCTCTGCCTACTAGTACTACAACTTGTGATATTACTATTTGTTAAGATGATCGAAGGGAACGCAAGAAGGCGCGAAGTAACATGGAGAAATAGGAAAAGCAGGGATTTCACTCAAAAATTAAGTTACTTAACATTTAAAAAATTGGGGGCAATTGTATATAAAAATTTATATATTCATATATAAAAAATTTTTACGGGTAGTCGTGATTGACTAGTTGAGAAAAAAACCTCGGTTTGATTGGTTGCTTAGTGGGGATCCCCACTAACCAATCGAGGTTATATATATATATATATATATATATATATATATATATATATAAAAAAAATTGACGGGTAGTCGTGACTGACTAGTTGAGAAAAAAACCTCGGTTTGGTTGGTTGGTTAGTGGAGATTTTTATACGCAATTATTCAAACCCAACACCTACACCGCTCGCCCTTGAAAAAAAGCTGCAACCGCCCCTGGTATATAATGGCGGCAATTAAGCACACGCCCCAGGTTGGGTTTTATATATATATATATATATATATATATATATATATATATATATAATTTGTCTAAATACTTTCGGAATCAAGAGTCAAGTAAATATTAAAATAATATTTTATTTGGCAGAAAAACACTAAGATTAAATAATTAAACATTACAAGAACTGCAAAGTTTTTCATCTAATGGCACCTGATTAAAAATAACAAATGAAAATTTGACAATCAGGTCGCGATTCTTCAAAAACCGTCAGAAAATCTCGCCCTTACAAAAAATATGACGATTTTTAAACACAAGTTTACACTTAATGCTTTTTTGTCAGGACTATTTACTAATATTCCTTAAAATTTAGTTTCTTCATACTCTTCTAGTAAATAAACAATATGTCAGTTTAAATTTTTTTGGGCTGTTTTTCTGACAAACCCTGTTTTTTATTTAAAAATGTATGTTATTAAGCTTATTTTTTTGTGTAAACAAACCTTAAAAACTTTAAACATACAAAACCAGTCAGTCAGACAAATTCTGTCTTTCCTTTTACATGATGAGAATTTTCGACACGTAACAATTTGTTTTGTTGTTGTTTGTTAACAAGTGTCAGGCTGGGCAGATCAGGCCACTGTGGCATGAATCTGTCCGCTATGGGAATTTGGGCGAACCATACTGCCTGTAGCCTGTAGGCGGGGGGATCTAGCGACCCCCGCCCACGATTGGAGTCTAGTGCTCAATCGTGCAATCAGCTGGTCTAATCTCGAGGGATCCAATCGTCGTATTCCTTACGCCATTGGATCGTCACTCGTTATTAGGGACCGTGGGCTTGCTGACTGTGCATCACCATGTCCACGTTAATAAAAGTCTCGCACAGGCATTCTCTACTCTGAGATCCTATACTTTCTAGGACACATAAGACCATGAAGTCCACCTACACCAAAGTCTTTCGGCGATCGGCAAGTTGCGACGGGAGCAGGACAATGTAGTCTGGAAGCTCTTAGTGACAAACCGGCACGAAAGCGGCGGAAGTGTGATCTCCGTTTTGCTCAAGGATTGGCTGTAGAGCAACTCGTGTGCTGCATCCGTGACTGAGCAGCCCTATTTAGGACCCACTCTGCTCACCCTGAAAGGGAAGGGGCTATAAAAGGTCCCCTAAAATTAGCCAGCCAACAACTGCCCGACTGGACAACCGCATCCAGAGGAATATCATGGAATATCCGTACACTTATGGATACAGACACAACCACAAGACGACAAAGAAGAACGGCAATAGTGGCACGTGAACTAAGGAAATATAACATCGATATCGCTGCTCTCAGTGAAACTAGAAGAGCAGGCGAAGGCCAACTTAAAGAACACGGAGGAGACTACACATTTTTCTGGAAAGGAAAAGAAGAAGATAAACCACGTATTCACGGAGTGGGTTTGGCTATAAAAAATGAGATTGTGGACCACCTAACCGAATTTCCATCCGGAATAAGCGAAAGAGTGATGACATTGCGCCTAAACTTTAGCAACCACCAACACGCTACTATAATCAGCGCCTACGCTCCAACTCTTGCAGCTGATGAAAACCAAAAAGATGAATTTTATTCTCAACTTAGTGAAGCCGTAACATCTGTACTTAAATCTGATAAACTTATCATCCTAGGCGATTTCAATGCTCGAGTTGGTACGAATTCAAACCAATGGAAGGGCGTCATTGGCAAGGAAGGTGTTGGAAACATGAACTCAAACGGACTGCGCCTATTAACCTTATGTTCGGAATATGACCTCACAATCTCAAATACAATTTTCCGACAAAAAGACAAATTCAAGACCTCCTGGCAACACCCGAGGTCAAAACACTGGCATCTGATTGATTACATTATTGTACGTTCCAGAGATCAAAAAGACGTAAACATTACAAGAGCAATAACGAGTGCAGACGACTGCTGGACAGACCATCGCCTGATACGAGCCAAAATGAACTTGCACATTCCAGCAAGAAGTAGCCGTCAAAAAAAGCAAATCAAAAGAAGATTCAATGTAGAACGCCTTAAAGATGATCAAACCAGAACAAAATTCCAAGTTTCTCTGAATCAAAAGTTGGGTACTTTAGAATATCCGGAGAATATTGACGATCACTGGAGAATTTTGAAGACAGCAATAACATCTGCCTCCGAAGAAACGGTCGGCTACACACAAAGAAAACATCAAGACTGGTTTGATGAGCACGACAAAGAAATTCAAGACCTTATTGAAAGGAAGATAAAAGCCCATAATGCTTGGAAAAGCCACCCTAACTCTAACGAAAAGAAAAGGCAATATCAAGAAGTCGAAGCAGAAGTACAAAGGCAAACACTTAGATTAAAAAACCAATGGTGGACAACAAAATCACATGAAATGCAACATCTAGCTGAGTCCAATAACACCAGAGCCTTCTTTCAAGCTACTAAGATGATATATGGTCCCACTACACAAGGTATCAATGCCCTACGATCCAAAGATGGAACAAGGCTGCTTAAAGACAGATCCTCTATCAATTCACGATGGAAAGAACACTTCCAAGAACTACTCAACAGAGAGTCTCAGGTCGATAATGACATCTTCGACAAAATTCCGGAGAAAACTACACAATAACACCTAAGTAAGATTCCGAGATTAGAGGAGGTCGAAAAGGCAATCACACAGCTAAAGAATAACAAGTCAGCAGGCACAGATAGTATCGCTGCTAAAGTCTACAAACAAGGGGGTCCCGCACTTAATTCCCAAATGCACATTCTAATAAGTAAAATATGGACCACTGAGGCCATTCCTGCCGAACTCAGAGACGCCTCTATAGTTACCATTTTCAAGAAAGGCGATAAGGCACAATGTGGAAAAGAGGTATATCTCTACTTTCTGTTGCTGGAAAGATACTTGCACGGATACTATCAAACCGATTAATTCCGATTGCTGAACAAAATCTGCCAGAAACACAGTGTGGATTTAGGCCCAATCCAGGCACAGCTGACATGATCTTCAGTGCCAGACAAATGCAAGAGAAATCTAGAGAACAAAATCGCCCTCTCTTCATGGCCTTCATAGATCTAGTCAAAGCATTTGATTCGGTCAACAGAGAAGCTCTTTGGAAAATACTGGCAAAAGCTGGATGCCCTCAAAAATATATTCAAATTCTTAGACTACTACACGACAATATGAATTCAATTCAATTCCATTCAATTCAATTCAATTCAATTCTTTATTGGCGTTATCATACTTAAAGCACTTACGCAAGTCAAGAAATACAATAAAGTAAATATTAAACTTAAATAAATATAAAAAGGTTATCACACATAAAATAAGTATTATAAAAATAATATGACTTAACTTAACACAACTGAATTTCATATTATATTGCATGGCTCACGCTTTATAATAAAAATTTGCCACATTAATTACTTATAAAAAAACACACAGAATCAGTAATTAACAAACAAAAAAATCAAAATAACAGAAAAACATGACAAATTTACTTGTTAACACATATTAGAGAGATCTGCATCAAGAAAGTCATTCATATCATAAAATGCATGTTTTACCAAAAACTTTTTTAACATAACTTTAAAATGTTTGGCATCGAGATTTATAATGTTGCTTGGAAGAAGATTGTAAAATTTAATACCATAGTAGACGGAGCCAATTCTTGTTTTTCTAGCCTTCTAAATGGAATAATTAGTTTGTTTCTATTTCTGGTTGGAATATTATGAATGCTACTATGAGTTTTAAACTCTAATGTGATGTTTCACATGCAATAAACACAGCAGAATATATTGAGAAGGTAAAGTAAGGATATTTAACTGTTTAAAAGCAGATTTACAATCGTCTCTATAACCCAGATTTGCCAAAATCCTTACTGCCCTCCTTTGAATTCTAAAAATGTTACATGTAAAACTTGAATGACCCCATGCAATCAGCGCATAGGACAAAACAGAGTGAATTAATCCAAAATAACAAGTAATAAGTGTTTTAATACCGACTATCTTTGACAAACATCTTAGTAGGTAGGTATTTCTGGACAACACCTCAACCAAACTATTGGCATGATGCTCCCAAGCCAGCTTCACATCTAGTATTACGCCTAAATATTTTACATATGAAGATAATTTAATGCCTGAACTATTATCAAACGGTTTCAAAGAAAAAACAATATGTTCGGTTTTTTCTTCATTTAGACTCAGTTTATTGCAGGCAAACCAGTCCTTCAAGGCATTCAGGATATTAGACGCTCCACAGATAAGCTGCCTGCTGCATGGGTTGGAGTAGACAGGAGTTGTGTCATCCGCGTAGAGGAAAACTATTTTGTGGACAAGCTTGATAAATGTCATTAATAAAAATAAGGAATAACACAGGCCCCAAAACGGAGCCCTGAGGAACTCCGTGTTTTACTGGAAGTTTTACTGATTCACATCCCGCGAACGACACAAATTGCTCCCTCTCAGACATGTAAGATTTTATTAATAAAACACTGTCCGGTGAGAATCCATAAAATGATAGTTTAGCGATAAGATCATCATGCGATACACAGTCAAAGGCCTTAGTCAAATCCAAAAATTGGGCAGAAACCAGCTCATTGTTCTCAAAACCTTGATTAATCTGTTGCAACAATCTATTTATGGCATCTGTAGTAGATAGTTTATTTCTAAACCCAAACTGGTTTACAAAAAAAAGATTATTTCCTTCGAAATACTCTGTTAATTGAATTTTAAGAACCTTTTCAAAAATTTTTGCAAAGATATTGGACGATAGTTAGACGGACTGTTTACATCATCTTTTTTATATAGAGGAATCACTTTTGAAAGTTTAAAAATATCTGGAAAAATGTTTTGTAAAATGCAATTATTAATCAGTTTGGTCAAAGGAATAATTATTTGGTTTTTGATTGAAACTAGAATTTTTTTGTTGAGCCCGTATGCATCTTTGCAGTTACTGTTTTTTAAAGTATTAATTATATTTCTTACTTCTATAAAAGAAACACTTCTAAAGTTAAACTTTAAACCGTGTTGTGAAAAATTAGTTAAAAAAACTTCTAAAATCTCTCTGACTACCATCCAAAGTATCAATAATATTTTGAGAAATGCTAGTAAAGTAGTTATTAAACTCATTTGGTGAAATTAAAATAGACTGTTTCTTACTACTCTTTTTGTTTTTATTAATAACATCCCACATTGCTTTTTGAGAATTCCCAGATTCTTTAATAAACCTCTCATGAGCTAATAATTTTGCCCTGGATAAGTTGTTACGGTACCAGCGCTTATAATCTTTAATTTTAGGTTTTAAGTTAAGTAAAGGATGTCTATTATTTAGCTCATGTAAAAAATTTAATTGATCTCTTTGGACACGCAGATCATTATTAAATCAATTAATCTTAAATGCCTCATTTTTGCTGGGGATAAACCTCGATTTTTTAGGAAAGCAAGTATCAAATGATTGCCGTATTAAATTTACAAAATGCGCAGCCTTTACATTACAATCCATCTTTCTCGTCCAGAAAGTCGAAACTTATACGACCTACCAGGTCGTTAAAATTAAACAGGCCCAGTTTAGTTATTGGTCTGTAAACTTTTCTTTGTTGGGAGTTGCCTATGAAGTGCGAAATGCTCAGCAAAATAGCATCATGATCCGACATATTAGGTTTAACAATAGCGCAATTACAGAAAGAAGGAGTAAAATTTATAAAAATATTATCCAAGCAGTGATCTTTACGGGTATTGTACTTATTTAAGAAATAGAATCCAAAAGAAGAGCATAGTGAGCATAAAAGAAGTTCTCTGTGTTCGCCTGTATTAAAATGAACATTAAAGTCACCCGTAATTATTACTTTTTTATTATTTTTATCCAAAATTGTTAAAACTTGTGTTAATAAATATAAAAATGTATTAAAGTTGCCACTGGTTGATCTGTACACTGTTAAAACTTGTAAATAATCAGATTCAATTGCAGAAAACTCAGCCTGCATTTCAACAGACAACAAAGCAATCTTTTTTAATTCGCTAAAATTAGATATATGTTTTTCTGAAATAAAAATTGCTGTACCACCCCTTATATGGACACTTCTACTATATTTTGACAATAACTCAAAATCATCAATAACAATGCAATCTAACTCAAAGTCTCTCAACCAGTGCTCATTCAAACACAAAATATCAACATCATGATCCTTCAAAGCAGCATCCGGCATGATGCCCTTACTATCTAAACCATGCACATTATAATGAAAAATGTTAAATTTAAATTTTTTTGAATTAAATACTTTGTGATAAGTTAATTTTCCGACAGGTCGATCAGTAGATCTCTCTCTAAAAAATAAGATCCTGCTGTGTTTATTGATTTAGATTTATTACTATCTTCAAGACGCACATAAATCAAATTATTGTTTGTGTTATTTTGTTGGTAATAATCAAGATAATTTAAAATTTTTAATGAAAAATTAAAAATATTCAGTCTTTCTTTTAATTTGCTGTTGAACTTAAAAATGTTATAGTTTATCTTAAAATTTAAGTTAGAAGAGTATGAAAGGAATCGAGGCCATAATAATATTTGTATGCACGCAGTGCTTAAGTTTATTATTTAATTGTTTAAAAGAAGGATATTTTTTGTTTAAAAAGTCATTATAGCCAGCCATTACAATCACAACATCTTTCTCTGTATAGTATTTGGTCAGAGCCTCGATATGTTCAATAACATTTAAAAGCGGCGCACCCGGTCTAGTGATAGATTGTACAGAAAAAGACTTTAGCTTATCTCTCAAACAACTACCCAACTTTGAACCAAATTTGTCCGATAGTATTAAAATTTTGGGTTTTTGGTTAAAAATTGGGGAATTTTCCTTACTACTGGTGGCACTAAAACTGTTATGGTTTTTGTCTATAATATTATGCATCACATTCTTGATCGTCGCAGTCTCGAAAATTAACTCATTATGGCCATCTTCTTTGGAAGAATTCAAATTTAAAGTTCTAACCTTCTTGTTCTTAGGCTTTTTGTTTATATTAATTATTTCTGTATTTAAACGCTCAATGTCTCTTAAATAATTCTCAAGATCATAGGTAAGGTTACTATTAATTTGCTGCATCCTATTTATTTCAGTCTCTAAATTTAAAATGTCTTCATTCTTGACTTGTATTTCCTCCTTTAATTTTGCAAATATATTGTTGGATATTATAGCAGACATAAAATTCACAAATTGTAGTTAAAAAACATAAAAATTAATTAATTAATAAAATATTAATGTTTATTTATATTATTATTTTGACTGTAGTATTATTTAGTCCGTAGATATAAAAAAGTTTCTAATAATTGCTTATCTTAATTCATTCAGGATTTTACTTTTTTTTGTTAAGCATCGAACAACTAGTCTCCGAGGTGACCTGAGTTGAGTTTAATGTCTTTGTCTTACTCATATACCATCTGCTCATGCAACAGTCCTGAGCAACGATGGACCCGGAGAGTCATTCCAGATTACGACAGGCGTTAAACAAGGGTGTGTTATTGCGCCCACCCTATTCTCTATATTTTTAGGTGCCATGCTTCACCTTGTTGAGGAACATCTACCGCCGGGAGTGGAAATTCTATATAGATTCGACGGTGGACTACTTAACCTAGGCAGACTGCGAGCAAAAACTAAGGTCTCGACAACCTCGGTAATCGAACTGCAGTACGCCGATGACAACGTCGTAATGGCCGATATAGAGGAAGGTCTACAACTTGGTAATCAACGCATTTAACCAAGCCTACAAAAGCATTGGCCTAGAGGTCAATCTTGCCAAAACGCAAATTCTTCACCAACCAGAACCAGGTACGAATCCCCAAGCTCCAAACATTTCCATAAATGGCCATCCTCTGCAGAACGTGGAACATTACCCATACCTTGGGAGCCACCTATCATCAAACGCAACTATTGACGCAGAAACACAGCATCAATGCGGAGACCAAGCTTCGTGTCTACAACACAGTTATAATACCAACTCTAACATACGGATGCGAAACGTGGACCACCTACAGAAGGCATATCAAACGACTAAAAAAATATCGACAAAGTTGTTTAAGACGAATAGTGAGAATCAAATGGCAAGACCGACGAACAAACATAGGTGTTTTAGAAGAAGCCAGAACAACTAGTATAGAAGCCCTTATCTTCAAGCACCAGCCTCGTTGGACTGGTCACATTATCCGCATGCCTGAAACACGTCTCCCAAAGCAGATATTTTATGGACAACTGAAGGAGGGAAAAAGAAATCAAGGTGGTCAATAAAAAAGGTACAAGGACGTTCTCAAAGGCAATATGATGAAGGGTCACATCGATATAAACAACTTCGAGACCACGGCAAACGATTTAAAGAGCAACGACGTAGACTAGAAACGGAAAAGAGAGAACGTAGAAAGGAGCGACAAAATGGAAGAATGGATGACCAACAACACCCGGCTGCTGCCGGAGACTGGGTGTGCCAGGACTGTGGAAGGGTGTGCGGCTCGAGAATTGGCTTACAAAGCCATAAAAAAACGCACAACAGATAGCGACGATAGAGAATAGAGGAAAATTATACTCGGTATCGAGTGATTGCCTATGATGATAAGTAACAATTTAGCTCCGCCGTCAACTAGTCCTGCAGAATATATTTAAAACATTAAATTTACAAAATGTTATTAAAAAAAATGACGCAGTTTCTCTTACAACGTTAGGATAAATATGAAGGACTCTGTGTTTATTTTAAAAAGGGCGATAAGTAAAAATCGCCACTTTCCAGAATTGTGACGCGTGAGATTTTCTGTCGTTTCTGAAGAATCGCGACCTGATCATTGCCAGAAACTGACATATTTAAACGTTATCGAAACAACAGGAACCTGCGGTGTTTGTAGGATGCAATTTTCGTTGTCTACAATCTAATTACCAGTATAACTATAACTACTGCATAAAATATTTTCGGAAATTTTCTCTGAAGCCAATTTTTTAAGAAAGGTATGAGTGCGTAGCACCAGAAAAAATCCTGATCCCGCAGGGAAACAGATTTTTTCTTTGGTGCTAGGTACGAATGCATTTCTTTAAAAAATTGTTAAACAATTTTCCATTAAGAGATATTTTATACACGTTATGTTTTGATAGAAAATTTCCCGCGTTTATGAAGTCTAGGAAAGTTTTATTAAATCGTACATAACAATTATTTACTCTAATATAAATTAAATTATTTCCTTATGCAATGTTCACTTAAAATTTCCAGTTAAATTTGCACAAAGGAAATTTCCAGTAGAAATATAACTAGTGCATAAAATATTTGTGAAAATTTTTGTGTGTAATCAATTTTTTTAAATGCACCTGAAAAAATTCCTATCCCGCAGGGTCTTACGCACGAATGTTTAAAAAAAAATTCCAAAATTTATGTTTTTATCGGACATTTCTCGAGTTAAAAAAAACTTTATTATCTAAGGGTAAATGCCAAAAACCGCAATTCGGGAAATATCCCCGGGAAATTTATAAAAATTTCAATTTAATAATTTTCAGAACTTAACCTGTCAAATTTTTACTTAGAAATTTACCTGAGCTTCATCACATGGTGGGCCAGGCTTAAATTTTGAAGAGCACGAAGGGGGAAGCTCTACATTTGGAATTAAAAATCCTTGTTTTGGAGTATCTGGTTTTGGTCGACAGATTTCCTGAAAGAAAATCATAATATCGATGGCCGATGGGAGGAACACCAACCAATTTGACAAAAATCGGTTAGAATAGCACGTAAAAACAGAAATATTTTGCAAAATTAGCATGCTTCCCTCCCTTTGCAGTAACCTTGAGCTACTCTTAAATCAATTTTCTGACTGCTTTTTAATGGTAAATATCCGACTTACTGCTTTAACCCCACAAACAACTGTAGTGTTTCCAATTTTCGCAATTGCCGACCCATCTGCTTTATTAATGGATCCAACATTAATAACTATAGGTCGAAAACTGTCCAGAGATCTGCCGTCGACCCTAATGTCATTTGCCAAATAGTCTCGATAGTACTTTACTGGATGCAGAGATCTAAAATAAAAAAAATATATATAAAATTAAACTCGACCATTCTGTGAATGAGTTCCAGCAAGGGGTAGCTTAAACGATGCCAAGCTGTCGGAAGCAAGATGAGTAGGTAATGATAATAATAATAACAATAAATTTATTTGCATTGAAGAAATTACAATAAAATAGTTATAAATCTAAACGTTAGTTAGATTAAACGCAAAAGGACCTGTAAACAATTAAAAGGCTCTGTAAAATATTGATTAACAAATACCGCAAACCATAATATATAAATATATATAAAGTGGGTATTATGATGTTGTTCTTATTTTTGTTTCCGTCACTTTTTTGAGTCCCGTGGGCACTTTTAACTTAATCGGACGGGTCAATCAACTACCTTCAAACCCCAGACCAGGTATTTTAATATATTAATAAATAAAAATCACGTTAGTACATAAGTGTTTTGTGATTTATGGTGGATATGAACAAATAAAGCCAAAATCTTTTGAGTAAAAAGATTTCCTTTTTTTAATTTCTTTTAAATTTATTTGTGCTTAAGGTTTTAAGCTCTGCGGGTAGGCCGTTGTATCCCCCCTATGAAAAAATGGGACAATACAAAGTTGGTTTGAGACCTTATTTTTGCGAGCTGCAGTCAACGGCTGTTATATTTTCATAGCTACTGATTAAACTTAACAAACATATTAGGGTAGTCTTTAAGGTTTTCGAGATATCAAACCCAATAGATTTACCTAAAACTATGAGACCACGTAGTAGTTTGCCAGGTAAAAATTCACGTGAGTTATTGGAAAATTTCAGAATGATGGACTGTGTCAAAGTCTTTTGCCTCTTATCAAAACTTTACCTGACAAAAATATTGGCAGGTTCTAATAGTTAACGTATTGTATATTTTACGTATAAAATATAGGGTGCTAGAATTATATTATGAAAACCTTTACGGTGGAATTTACTAAAAGGGTTTAGTCTATTTTAGAACGATCCTAAGTTTAAGTGAAATTTTTGGTTTTAAGCATTTTAAACAAACCCTCCTTGAGTTTTGGACACAGTTTGAATTATAAGAAGAATTTTAATAAATTTGTTTATTGAATGATCATCTTAACACAATCTTTTGTTGGATTTAGGAAGAAAGTTTCAATTTAGAAGAAAATAAAATTTTAAAATTGAAACCCACGCGGGGTTTAAATAGTAAACACTTAAAACTTACCCTTGATAATTGATTTTTCCAATTAATACTTGATGTCACACAACGATTTAGATGGGTAATAATAAAATAAGGAGTAGATTAATTTTGTATTTATTTAAAAGGTGTTTTTATTTATGAAACGTATTAAAAAACTTAAATGCAAGTTTTTTTTTACATTTATGTCACTGTCGAAATGTCAGTTTAAAAATATTAGCGCTGCGCTCAATCACAAACAGCGGTTCGAATCTTTTACCTCTGCTTGCACCTTGGCTTGCACTAACCTCTACTGATGAAAGGTACAGCTTTAAAATGAGTGGGCTTTGAGTAAGAAAAGTTATTTTGACTGAGCTTTTAGATAACCTCAATGTTTTACTTTCAGTTTGTAAATGAATTAATATAGTTGTTTTGAGTTTTTTTTTGTTTAGTATATTTTTCGTACATAATCAGTGACCTTCACTTATGTTTGTTTTGCTTAGTAGTGCCCTCATAAATATATTTTTTGTGCTGAAAACGGGTTGAAAATATGGCGTTTTTATGGACAAAATTGGAGGTGTTTCATTGATTAATAAACAATTTGGGATATTAAACAAGGTAAATTACTTCTTGTAAAAACGGTTTCTTAGGGAAATTTTAAACGAACTTATTACCAATTGCCACAAAACAATCGTTTCTGGGGGCTATAAATTTAAACCACCCCCCAGAGGTGGTCTAAATAATCATCAACTTTATAACCTCAAACACAGATTATGTGCCAAATTTCTGGCGTATTCACCATATGCCATTTTGAAGCCTGTCAAAAAAAAATTAGTTTTAGGGCATTTTCTCCTAAAATGATATTTTGCAATAATAATACCTTGCCTTTTCTGTATGGGTAAGTGTTTTTTGAAAATTGGTTTTAAAATTTAGTTCCCCCCACAGGTGTAAATATTTAAACTTGTGGTGGGTACTATTTTAGATCTTAGTAAATCCCACTGTTACGGTTTAGTATTTTTAAAAACATAAATATCACTATAATATATTTTGTATTTCTAAACACGGGTATATTTGAAGATTTAAAAAAATTGTAACGTTGTTTATATTTTAAAGCGGTAGGCATCGGTTTCTGTTGGATTAACTACTCCTCTGAGAGATAATCCAACAAGTATCTCGGGCGCCACCCTCTGAATTTATGTGGTAGAGGGCTCACAGCGTCGGGTAGCTTTTAAACAGTGGAGACGGTTAAACCAGGGGTCTAGCTGTCTCGATTCTTAACCTAAGTAACACGAGTAAAACAACCAATTTTCCAACATGGCGGATTTATTATAATTCGTTTTAAATCAACAGGTCCCTTTATTTCGCATTCAACGGTATACAATAGAAAAGGACTGAAAATATTAGAAATAATCGGCAACTTGCATGTCTCATAACGTTTACGGTAAACCCCGGTATTTGGTAATTTGATGTTAACGGTAGAAAACTTTTTAATACGGCACCACCAACATAGCGGAATTTACATATATAGAATTCATAGCAGGTTTAGAGAAATAAGAATTAGTGTGTCAGACAAAGATACCTTTATAGCAGCACTACTCCATAAATCACTCCATATGCTGTTCCACCGCTTGTTAGAGAGAGATGCAAAGAGGAAAAGACAGTCCTAAAGGTAATCCGATACAGCGATAGCACTGTCTCACTCTCACTCACTAACCGGTCAAACAACACAGGATCGACCTACTTAGGTAGTTTAGCCATGTGTTAGAGAGAGAGATGTATTACCTGTATTCCGAACCAGCGATAATACACCTAACCTCCAATTACAATGCCTTTGTCGTCACATGCTTAAATAAAACGATCCGGTGGCGCTACTTCTCAATGAATTACTCCATACGCTGTCAAACCGTGTGTTAGAGAGAGATACAGAGAGGAGAAGACAGTCCTAAAGGTAATCCGATCCAGCGATAGCACTGTCTCCTTCTCACTCACTAACCGGTCAAACAGCGCAAGACCAACCCATTAATAGCTTTGCCTGGTGCTAGATGAGAGAGATGTGTGTGCTCAGAATGACGGTCTGCCAATGGGTTCATCGCTTTCGCCAGTGGTGGCCAATATTTACATGGAGTGGTTCGAATCACACGCGGTTGATACCACAACATATAAACCTAAGCTCTGGTTAAGATATGTTGATGATACTTTTATTGTCTGGACCGGGAATGACCAACAACTTTCAGAATTTCTTCACCACCTAAATAACATAAGACCCACCATTAAATTCACAATGGAGTTGGAGCAAAATTGTCAAATTCCTTTTCTTGATGTACTTGTCAAACGAGTAGAAAGCGACATCAGAACAACAGTCTATCGTAAACCCACTCACACAGGACAATATTTAAATCAAGGTTCAAATCATTCTGCTACAACCAAACGAGGTATAGTAAGAACTTTGTATAATAGAGCCATTCAAATCTGTAACAATTCTCATGACTTGGAAATCGAAATAAGAAACATTAAGAAGGATCTGCAGCAGAATGGTTACAGCCTTAAACTTATAACAGACACTATTTCTAAATTTCAGCAAACAGGACAGATATTACAAGACCAAAACCAGGCAAATGCATTCCTTACAATTCCATACATTAAAGGAGTATCAGAGAAAATTCGAAGAGTGGCGAACAACTTTAATATTAACAAAATCGGAGAACAAACAAAATAAGGAATGCATTTACCAAGTTCCTTGTGAGTGTGATGAATCATACATAGGTAAAACAAAAAGACCACTATCTGTTAGGCTTAAAGAACATCAGGCGAATACCCAAAGAGGTGAAACAACGAAATCAGGAATCGCCGAACACGCATGGTCAAAACAACACCGAATGAAGTGGACAGAAGCAAAGGTTTTGCACAAGGAGTCACACTGGAAGAAACAAAAATGCCTTGAACCTTCCTTTATTGTGCAGAATCAGGGTGTTTTCAGTAAACCAAGTGTTGAAATTCCAAATATTTGGAAGCCCCTCCTTGGGCGGAGCCAACTTCTGAAACTTCACGGTTAAGTGATTTTCCATAGTATATAAGTACGTAGCCTTAGAAATAGACTGTAGTTTGCACCTGAAGATGACCAGAGAGAGCACTGATCGAAACGTCGTGCATAAATAAAAATATAGACAATGGAAGTCCGAAACACTGAGTTAATTTCATCACACTTCTAATTGTGTTTAGATAAAAGTAATACTGAAATATTAAAAAGAAGCTTTTAAATCCATCTTTAAAGATAAGCAACCAAATATTGTTCGAATTTTATCAAGTTTTTTTTGTGAACCCTCAGAAAAAGAAAAGAGGTAGAATTGCAATATGGGTGATCTAAAGTGTAGTAAATGCAAAGCAGCTTGAGTTTTTAAGAGAAGACCAAAAGAAACCGGAATTTTTCGAACTAACTGCGATATGTGTAAAAAAGTATTTTGTAAAGAACGTGCACATTTGACATCAACTGAACTTGGTACCTTGGTTTTGGCCCAGCGGTCTCTAGTGTTTTATTGTTCAACCTGCCAATTATTATCTAAAAATGAAAGTAAACTTATGGATGACTTAAAAGCCTGAAAAAAGGCAGCAGGTGAACTAAAAGAAAAGGCCAAGAAATTAAGAGGAAAATCAAATAATTCTAAAGCAGAAAATAGAGGCTCTCAATGCTGAAATAAAAGAACTGAGCGAAAAATGTGATAATGCGGAAAAAGAGAGACTTCAAAACCAAGAATTAATTACACAAACAAAAAATACAATTGAATCGCTTATCACAAATAAAAAAATACAATTGAATCACTTGAAAAGAATAATCAGGTATTCCAAAATGAAAACAAAAAAACTACAAAAAGCAAATTTTGATTTACAAAATATTGCAAATAGTAATACTCCTTCTGTGATGCTTGGTTCGGTTTGGGAACTAGTCAATCTTCTTCTTTGTTCGGTGAGGGTCGTGGATTAGCAAATGAGTATGATCCTTCTGAGGCGGTTTTGTCTGAGTTACAAGAGCGTAAAGGCGAGAAAAAACATTATGATTGCCAATATAATGGAATCACAAGCATCCTACGCCTTAGACCGTCGAAATGACGACATAAATCAAGTAAAAGATCTATTGAAAGATCGGACAATAGATCTGGGCAGCATTAAAGTGTTCAGAGTTGGACAAAGTCAACAAGGAAAAAAAAGATTGGTCCGAGTTATTTTAAAGGACCGAAGTGATGCTGTTAATGTCCTACGAAAGATCTAGCATATCAGATGCATTAAAGATTTTTGGAGATCATACTAAAAAACAAAGGGATTATTACAAGTGTCACAAAAGCACTTCAAGAGTTACAAAGACAGGGTGATAACAATTAGGTATATTAATAATAAGCCAACAATAGTTGAGAGGGCAAAAAACACATAAACTATCCTAATATACATGAAATTTTACTGAATTGTCATATTATTTATGGTAATATTCAAAATTTAGCGAATAAAAATGAATTCATGGCAAGAATGTTACTTTTTAAACCAATGATAATTTTATTTAGCGAAACTCGTACAACTAAGGATATTGAGGATGGTGAAATTTGTCTTCCTAACTATGTGTGTTTTCGTTGTAATTCGTCTTCTCGCCATACAGAAGGTGTCTTGTGATTTGCCTTGTTCCTCATACAAATCATATGTCTTGGATGTCACTACAAATAAAAATTATTGTTGCAGAGTAATCAGAGTAATAATATTTACCTTTCACCACCGACTTTGCAAATGGGTTTCAAGATATTTACGATGATCTTTTTAGTAGTGACCTCGGTAGTGACAATTAGTTTATACCGCTACTACAAAAGGATGACTTTTATTGTAAGAAAATTAAGTGTTTTGAATATGTATGGAATTCAACAATCTGTAACAGAATCTACCAGAATAACAGATAACAGTGAGTCACTAATAGATTATGTTATGACCAACTTTGATGTTGAAAAAAGGGTGCATCATACTCCAGTTCTCTGATCACTCTTTTCTTGCAGTAAGCCTCTTAAACCAAAGCAGATTCGATTCAACAAAAGTTTTAAGGTCTTTTAAAAATCAATGTGAAAATGTAGGAAATAGTGTTTTTGCACCAGTGTCAACTTACGTGGTTAAAGCAAATAGTCCTCCCTGGTTTGATTTGGAATGTAAGATTTTTTGTGAACGAAGAAATAAGGCGTACAACAATTTTTTGTCCTGTAAAATAGAAGAACACTGGCAACATTATAGACTCCTACGTAATAATTGTCAGTCTGCTTCGGGATAGTCACAAAAAAATTTCCCCTTTGAGAGAGGAATTTAATTTGAAGTGAGTGGGCATGTTAAAATAAGTAGAAACGATGCCGAGACTGCGGACTCTTTCTTTGTTGATCGAGTTGACAATATCATTGATTCTGTTGATTGTGATTCTGATTATGAAAATCTTATGTCTTATAATTGCCAGTTTTCTAAATTTAAAAAAGTTGAGATGTTTGAGCTTAATTAAAATAAGGATGGGGATAGAAAAATATACACGGTTCAACAGAACATGTTTTATTACACCTTATTAATACATCATTAGAAACTGGAAAATTTCCAAATGATTTGAAAACCAGCACTGTAATTCCCATTCAAAAGATTAATAACAGAAACACAGCCAGCGAATTTCGACCTATTAATACTCTGCCTGGTATTTAAAAATTAATAGAGTTGATGGTCCATAAACAATTGGTTGAATATTTGGAGAGCAATAATATTCTATTTATTAAGCAATCTGGCTTTCGCAAAAATCATCCCTGTGAATCAGCTCTCCAGCTGACTTTAACAAAATGGAAGAAATGTTTAGAGAAGGGACACTAAACACTTGTCATTTTTCTAGATCTTAAACGGGCGTTTGAAACGGTTGATCGTAACATTCTTATTCAAAAAACTTGCAATTGGTGTTTGCGATACCGCATTAGAATGGTTTATAGATTACTTAACAGATAGAGCACAAAAAACTAAAATTAATCATTCTTATTCAAATACCAAATTAACAAAATATGGCGTTCCGCAAGGCAGTGGGTTGGGATTTTGTGATGACGCTCTTGGTTCAGTTTCCGGTCCAGACTTGGAGACTCTTGTTACTAAAGTAAACATGTCATTGTCATCTTTGTCTAGGTATTTCAATATCAACAAACTTAAGTTAATACGTCGAAATGAAAATGTATGTTAATTGCAAATCATTTTAACCAAGTCACAAAAAAACTATAATTTTTCTCTAGAATTTCGTCACATCTGTCTATGTTTACATTATGTAATTGTATAATTCAACCACACTTTGATTATTGTCCTAGTGTGCTATATATATATATATATATTTGACAATAACAAAATCCAATCTTTGCAAAAATTACAAAATAGAGAGATGAGAACCATTTTAAGGGTGAACAAATAAACAAGCATTAATTTTATGAAAGAAAGGAAATCACGAGCTTGCGAACTAAAATCTTTATTGTTAGTTGTTTCTAATTTTTGCTGACGTTTCGGTGATTTGGTTTGTCACCTTCTTCAGAGCTAAAACGACATAAAAAAAGACCAATAGTATGTTGAATATGCTAATAGGTCACACATACTTATATATTTAAAAGACATTGAGGAAAATTGTAGCATTGTAAAACGGGTCCATTAACAATTAAAAATTTAAAAAAAAAACAATTTTTGGACAAAAAACAGATAGGTACAATAAAATAATTTTGGAGAAAAAATCAAGCAGCCACAAGCAAAAAATAAAAAACAAACTCGCCTCAATTATTCCAACTAACAAGGGTCAATACTAATTTTCTTAAAATTTAACGTTTCAGCGCCGTGTATTCTGTTAGACTAAAGGTTAAATTTGTCGATACGTAGCGATGTTTTGTTTCTCTTGTATTTGTTTTTTTTTTGTGTTCATTATTATTGATAAAAGAAATTTTATTTGTTTTTACAGGATTAATTTTAAATAGCATCGCATAGAGTAAACTAGTAATTATAAGGCAAATGTCCTAAATAAAAAGTTTTAGTTTCATTTAATGTTCTCTTTTTATATATTTATTTATTATATTAGAAAAGTAACCAACTAAATGACAAGGGGGGGAGGTGGGAAGAGAAAATAACAAAATTAGGCAAATTTGAATGAGAACATTTTTTTTTCTTTTTCTTTTATGAGTGAGCTATTAGGGAAAGATAGTTAATATGTTATGTTTTTAAGTTTATAGTGTTTTTGTTTTTTAAGATATAGGCTGATTCTATAAATTATCTTTTTTCTTTGATTGGCTCAGAGTCGATTAGATTAGATTAGATTCTTTATTGGTGCTAATATTGTTTCCGCACTTACACAAGAGAGTATAGCTAAAAATAGATAATAATATGTTGACAATTTAAAAAAAAAATAAATATTAAAATAAAAACACTTAAGTAAAATAAAATAGTATACAAGACGTAATACAGCACAAAAAAAGGAATAACTAATATAAAAATATGTAAATTAAAAGACAAAAAAATCTTATTATTTTAAAAGAAAAACTTGAAAAAAATAGTTACCCCAAAAAACTTGTCAATAACATACTAAGTCAAACTCCTAAGCTTTGCACAGAAACGCCTAATACGGATATACTCCAGACCCACAACACGCAATTAATAACCATAACAAAACGCCAACTTCAAATTGAATATTTTAAAATACCCAACATACCCTCGAACATACCTCAGTTATCAAATAAGCTAAAATCACTATTAACTACTAAGAACGGAAAGGTTGCTTTATATAATACCAAAACCATTGGTAAAACACTATTTACAAAAACTAAGGACAAAACACCTAAAACCAAACAAAGAGGTGTTGTCTATGTAACGTAAGTACGATTGTAATATTATTAAGTACGATTGTAATATTATTAATCAAGCTAAGACAAAACAAACAGCTCTAAGCATGCATCATTTCACTCTGAGCCGATCAAAGAAAAAAGAGAATTTATAGAATCAGCCTATATCTTAAAAAACAAAAACACTATAAACTTAAAAACGGACTGTGATAATTTAAGCAGTTTATCATAACATATTAACCAACTTCCAAAAAAAAAGTTCTCATCCAAATTTGCCTATTTTTGTTATTTTCTCTTCCCACCTTCCCCCCCCCCCTTTGCAATTAGTTAGCTTCTTTTCTAATATCATAAATAAATATATATATAAAAGAGAACATTAAATAAAACTAAAACTATTTATCTAGGACATTTGTCTTATAATTACTAATTTACTCTATGCGATGCTATTTAAAATTAATCCTATAAAAACAAATAAATATTTTTTATCAATAATAATGAACACAAAAAAAAACATATACAAGAGAAACAACACATCGCTAAGTATCGACAAATTTAACCTTTAGTCTAACAGAATAAACGGCGCTGAAACGTTAATATAAAAAAAAACTTTTAAGACCGTTTTCAAAATATTACTTTGTGATATGTACCCTCTGTACAATTATTTTGTGTATGCCTTTCTAACGTTTTTTGCTAATTTAAGAAAATTAGTTATTGACTCTTGTTAGTTGGAATAATTGAGGCGAGTTTATTTTTTATTTTTTACTTGTGGCTGCTTGATTTTTTCTCCAAAATTATTGTATTGTACCTACGGGTTTTTTCTCCAAAAATTGTTTTTTTTTTAAATTGTTAATGGACCCGTTTTACAATTTTACAATTTCTTTTAAGTATGTATGACCTATTAGCATATTCAACGTACTATTGGTCTTTTTTATGTCGTTTTAGCTCTGAAGAAGGTGACAAACCAAATCACATCAGCAAAAAATAGAAACAACTAATTCTTCTATTCTATTTTTCAAAGACTCTATAATATAAAATAATAATTTATTGCTTTTAAGTCAGATATTCATAACTATATAATTAGAGCAAGAATTAATAATAAACTCCATATAACATGCAATGCATTCTAGCACACAAAAGTTACTTTTTTATCGAGGATTGGATGATAACAACAAATTACCAATTGAAATCAAAGGTGCAACATCTCTTTATAGTTTTAGGCAGCAATTGAATAAATATATTCTTCAAAGCAGGCGGTGACTCTCATAGTGCATGTTTATTGAGAGGACTTTGTTACTTTGTCAATTTTAATATGTTGTGTAGGAATAGTTTTAAACAATGTTTTCACACATCTGACATAAATTTTGATACTTTAATCTCGGTGTTTCAATTTTTATTGTTACTTTTTAGAATTGTTCTTGTTTTTAAAATTTTTGTTTAGACTGATTTTAAACGTATGGCGTTTTTAATTTTTAATTGTTACGTATTCACTTTTGTAATTTTGTTTTTGTTACATTATCTATATGATTAACTTTTATTTTGCAGATTTTTTCACAAATGTGTATTAGGATGTATCCTACTTAGTTAGCTTCTTTTTGATTGATTGATAAAGTTAATAAAAGACCCTTTTCGTAACTATCGTCACATTTCAACTAACTTATTGTAAAGCGTGATATAATAATGTTGTGAATATTAAATACAATAGAACAGCCTAAAATATATTTGTATAGAGTGTGTCTAGTAATAATATAAATAGGTCTAAACCTCATATAAAATACGTAAACAAACCACACCTATTCTGGAAAAGGTTGCATTTATTAACTCAGGTTAAATATTGTTTATTTTCTCAGTAGAAATTAAAAAAAAATATATCATTTTTTAAGTAACTTAAGCCAAAACAGTGTCTTAGATTATCATTTTAAATTTCTATTATGCATCCATGGAACACCCCATATCAGTGCGATATTTTATTCGACTTGCAGAAAGATCGCCTTCTGATGTTATTATTTTTTTGGAAGAATGTAAGTGGATGAATTATATTTTACTCATATCAATAGGCATTATTTTCCATGTGTGAGTAGGTTTTATTTTTAAGTAGCTCTCGGATTTTTACAAAATTTTATGTTTTAATCAAAAAGTAAGTGGTCTAAAGCTGCTGAAGTAAGAGAAGATCAGTATCTCCTTCCCTGTATAGTGTATACATAGGACTCTGGTGAGACAAATTCAGATATTCAACAATTGCTATTTCAAATAATCGGCGTGTTTCCTGTCAGTCAGTAAAATTCTGGTCAGTAAAAGTAAAAATTTGACCTTGAATCCTGCTCTTCGCATATTTTTGGCTACCAGAAAGTCGGCGTTTGTATTAATGATACCACTCGATCAAGCCGTGGGCCAATTTCGAAATTACTACTGAACTATCATATGGCTCCTCCCACGCGCATTTGAGAAAATCTGCACCAAGCTGCTAAATAACTTAGAAGAACGTCTGATTGCGAAAATGGATGACATTAATAAAAAAAAGTCGAGGCACTTGATAAAACTATTAATTTAGCTGTTCGCTCTTCAGAAGACTGCCAGAAAAGAGTATCAACTATGGAAACCATTGTTCATCAAAATCATTTAATATGAAACTCGTAATTTGTAAAACCCATTTTTAATAAAACTAGGAATTTGTCAAATTTATCAAAACCGGATTTCGTCAAACTCGTTGTTTATCAGAAAATATTTGCTAAAATTGACAGCGCATTCGCCAATAATATATACTTACATGAATTGGAGGCCTACACGAGGGTGGCGCGGCGTCACGGCGTTTCGATGCACTTGTCGTTCTATAAAAGTATTCACAGGTAGTGTTCAATACTTTGTATATAGATGTCGCCACCTGCGTGTACGCCTCCGGTTCATGTAAGTATTATTGGCGAATGCGCTATCAATTTAGCAAATATTTTCTGACAGTTCAGTCAGGGTATTTTATGGATGGTATCTCAGAGCCTCAGAGAAGGTCTTGCCACCTCCCGATCTCCCACCTTTTTCTTTGGTGGACTTTTCGGGAGACTTGCCGTCGTTTTTTTGGTCTGCACCTTAGTGCTCCCAAGTTTACCAGCCGCCACGTGAGTTGTTTTGGCCTTCTTCTGTGGCGTCCTTGTGGGGGTTGGAGTAGATGAGCCTGAGTGCGGTCTTTTTGTGCTCGCACTCTCCTTTTCCTTTTTAGATTTTGCGGGGCTCTCTTTCGTCCAAGTTCCCTCCGCAATCTTTTTGGCTTTTAAAAGCTTCCTTCTCTGAGCGTCAGGAAGCTTTGCCTGTTTGAGACCTGTTTCCTTCAGGTCTGAGGTGACTCCCTTGCCATTTACTTGCCTACCCAACTGGTCCGCTGATGCTCCCTGTTGGTTCTTGCTTGCACTGGCGTTGGGATATGATTTGGCTGCTTGCTCCCCATCTTGATCTCGCATTACTGCGTTCAAGTGGTCCCGGCTTGCAGGTGTGTTTGGACCTTCGGCAGAAATGTCATCCCTTTCAGGAACCATATCTACATCCGGTTCTTCTTGTTGAGAGTCGCTCTTAGAGTCCTCTCTTTCGCTTTTGAACACAATCACAACACATAGTCACAAAAACTTTGGACCAATCTATAGCTTGATTTTGAGCCATTTTTCAAATTTGAATTCATCAACAGTTTTTGAATAAATAAACTTTTTAACAAATCTATTACACATGTTCAGACAATTTTTTTAATTACACCAATAAGAGCAAAGCAGGGAGTGGCATAAAAATTTCAAGTCAGAACTGGAGCATTTTGTCTGCAGTATCTGAGCTCTGCAGGAATTTTCTTACACTAAACACCTTGATATTATCGAGTAATTATAGGGGAACTAGCCGGGGGGGCACTTACCAAGTTACAGGCACATCTCCAGACGGTGGGGGAGGGAGGGAGGAGGGGGGAAGACGTTATTTTATTTAGAGATTTCAACAAGTTTGTGCATGAAGAAAATTTGGTGTAAAAGTCTATGTAAGTGTTAAAACAAGTTTTTTATAACAAATTAAAACACTTATGTTATAATTTTGTATGTTTATAAGTTTTCAATATTTTTTTTTCACTATGAATCCATTATTTCTCCATCCTGAAATTTTGCCAACAAAAAATATATTTTTTTTTAAAAAAACTAAAAAATACTTTTTTGAAAAAAGTTACATATTTTTTTTCAATAAAAAGTATGTCATGATATACTTCGTTCGAAAGGTATTTTCGAAACCTTTAAAATAAGCTATATATCGCTATTCTAGTGTTGATAGTTATCGAGATATTCTATTTCAACTATGGAAACCATTGTTCATCAAAATCATTTAATATGAAACTCGTAATTTGTAAAACCCATTTTTAATAAAACTAGGAATTTGTCAAATTTATCAAAACCGGATTTCGTCAAACTCGTTGTTTATCAGAAAATATTTGCTAAAATTGACAGCGCATTCGCCAATAATATATACTTACATGAATTGGAGGCCTACACGAGGGTGGCGCGGCGTCACGGCGTTTCGATGCACTTCTATTTTTTCTGGGTGCATGTTGAGGAGAATTTGGCCGTTTTTTTGATTTTCAAACATTAATTTAAAAAAAAACTACTGGTCCGAAAAATCTAAAATTTGGGACTTTTGATCCTCTTTATGGATAGAATAACTGTACCAAAAATTATCAAAATTGGTGAGGTGGTCTGCCAAACCTATTTTTATTTTGGTTGATTAGATGTGAAATGACCCAAGTGTTTGAAACAAAAAAGTTGATGTCGAAAATTTGACAAAATTTTGGTTGATTTTTTTTTAAATCTGTGAAAAACTAAGCAACTTTTTTTTTAAACAATAGCACATGATCTATGGAATCGAAATCTTTGGAGAGGTGTAGAAATGCCCCTAGTTTTTATTTTATCCTCAATAATTTCCAAAATCCTTGAAATAAAGTCAAATGTTTCAGTCTCAGCCAAAGGTGTAGATACGATTTTTACTTGGGGGGGGGGGGACAGGTACCACAGAACAGACAGAAAAGATGCAAAATATGTATTTTTCATATTTTTCATGCGGGTATGGATACCAGTTTGGGGGGACATTAACCCCTTGTCCCCCCTTATCTAAGTCCTTTGTCTCAACAGATTTACCTCTTAAAAATCCATGTTGAGATGTATTTATGAGATTTTTTGTCATAAAAAATCTAGTTGATTCGACATAACCTTCTCAAAAATCTTGGAAAAAGAGGAAAGCAGACTAATTTTAGGACGATGGTTTTCAATTTTTGATGGATCTCCTTTTTTGAAAAGTGGTTTTACTATTGCAAGTTTTAGTTTCTGTGGGAAAATGCTATATTTAAAAGAGTTGCTATGTTCTAAGCTGTGTTTATTTTTCAAACTTTTGATTATTGACACAATGTTTTCTGATGTAGTAGGTGAGAGAAACATGCACTCTGCACAAGGATCAATATCCATGTCAAATTGTTCAATCACTTTAATATTTTTGAAATTATTTACCCTATTACAGAACACATTAGTATCTCTGTGCAATCACACTACACAATTTTTATTTTTAGGATTGCCTCTAATCTTTACAATTTGCCATGAAACTTTTGATTTAATATCGCTCTGTTCAATTTTTTCGTGACGCTAGAAGAGAGTTATATTTTCATTTTTCAGCTCTGTACTCGTCCTTATACCTGACATCCCTCATGCTCATAGCATAAAGAATAAAACGCACTGTGAGTCTGGAAACCAGACTAACTTAGTTACTCTGTCATGTGAAACATAGACTGAGCTGTCTGAGGATGCTGTAAATGAAATATTGCTCACGAATACACTCCTAAAAATATGCATCAATAAAGAAAGTCAGACACAAGGTGAAGAAAAAATTCCTAATATCCTACAGCATGAAACTCTACAAACATCGTCAAAGAAACCTCAGTTGATTCTAGTCACAAACACAAACATTAAGGGGCTTGCTCAGTTGTTTAAGGAGTGCTCAACTCAGTTTTATGATACAAGCTATCAATACCTACATGAAGGCACTGTAAATGATCATTTGCATCGTTCTGAATCTTATGCCTGCAGATTAATGAACAACGATATTCTAGTTATCTTCGTTGGCAAGGAGGATGCTTGCCGAGACATCTCATTTAACAAGGACTTTAGAATACTCGCAAATTCCAAAGCAAAAATCTTTGTAGTTGGTTGCCTGTTCTCAAACAACCGAGAGAGATTTTAAACAAATTTATTTACAAATGAAATAAAAAACTGGCTCATTTAGAAACACCCCAATAGCCTTTATTAATCCTGAAAATGTCATTCAATACCAATATATAACAAAAAAATCTGTTGGGATCATCATAGTAAAAAAAAGTTGGTGAATCACCTCAATGGGTTAATGAATAAATATGTAGGTATGGGTTCCAAATCGATAGATTCCACTCAAGTCTTGGACAAGATGCATACAAAGAACAAAGACGATTCACCACTTGATTGTGACCAAAGCTACTGCAAGGAGAATAAGCAATTCCTAGCCCGCTTAAACAAACTCCGCAATACATCGCCCAGTATAGTTATCTACCGAAATTTGAAATTCACAAACAATGAATTGTGCCCTGTCTCTCATACGTCGACACCTCGGTCCAGTAGTCGATCCCTGCAAATTACAACTCCACACACTTCTGTGATGTCAAATTTTTGCTCAGCGACTCAGAGTTGGAAAATGAGATAACTAGGCCTATCATTTCATCATCAAAGATTACCACAGTTGCAGCGACATCACCAGCGCCAGATTCACAACCACAGGTGAAGAACATTTTGTGGGTTTCTCCTCTCACCACAGATACCTATGAGACAGACACCATCACTCAGGTTCTGTCATCTACAGTTACTAATCTAAAAGCGTCCTTCGTTAATTACACATGGTTTTACCTTGCCAATGTTTTCCAATAATAGTGCTGCAACTGATGTCATCTGTCATAAACTTAGTAATACAAACCATTAAAGCTGTTTTAAGATCGGATTGCCAATAACAAATATTGAGCTACTAAAAAATTCTCTAAATTCTTTAGATTTCTTGAAAGATTCTACACTGGTTGATCTGGATACACGCGGACTTAAATGGCAAAACAAGAAAGCTATAATATTGTGCCAGTTAAATACCAGGAGCCTCAGAAATAAAAATTTGCAATTACAAGTTCTCTTAGAGGAACTCAATTACCCAAACTTAATTAGTATTAATAACGAATCTGAAATTGCCAACTTTATTATTGCTCCCTACACTATTTGTAGCTATCACTGTCGGCAGTCTATGCATGGGGGTGGAGTTCTAATCCTGACAGATCCTCACCTAAATGCTTAGCCTCTAAGCCTAGGCATAGAGTCCGTTAAGCAGGTTTTTGAATATATTAGTAAGAGGTGCATTTTTCTCTCCATCTATCGGTCACCAGGGAGGAATAAGTTGCATTTTGAGGAATTTCTTAGTAAGCTTGAAGGCTTGCTGACCTATCTAAAAACTTGTTCAACATTAATTCTCTCACAGCTCAATTCGCTGATGACTGTGGAGCCTTAGTCAAAACCAAACACATCCCATCTACAATTGCCATTGGTTCAAAAACATCGGATAACTTGTTTACATGGAGTACCAACAATGGCCTGGTTCTAAACTCAAGCAAAACAGTATTAATTTAATTTAGGAATATCCATCATCATAGTACTAAACCCTCAAGTTTGCTGATTCGATCCAATGGAAACACAATAAAGAATGTTGATGTTTCGAAGTTTCTTGGAGTATATATACACTGTAACCTAAACTTTAAATCTCACATTGCTTGTTACGTGATCTGCAACCTGTTAAAATCAGTTAACAAAAAAACAGTCCTACTCTACCTACATGATCATGTTAGTAGCAGATTACACTACGGTATCATCATCTGGGGTTGTTCTCCATCTATTGTGAGACTGCTCCGATTACAGAAAAGAATGTTAAGGTGTATTGATGGTGCTGACTTTCTAGAGCATGCTGCTCCACTTTTTTTAAAATATGGCGTTGTGTCTGTCTACCCATTATAATTTTATAGATTGCTTATCTTTGTAAAAACCCATTCTCATCACTTCTCAAAAAACTCTGACCTAAACAAGGGTATACATACCAGAAATGGCACAAGCCTATCTACATTGGCACACTCTTCAAAGCTCTTTGAAACCTCTCCCTTATACATGGGTACAAAAACATACAACCATTTGCCCAGTACATTAAGACAATGCAGCCTGGAATCTTTCAAGAAAAAACTAAAAATTATTATGCTGAAGAATGTATTATACAGTCATGTCGATTTCTTTAACATCAAATTTTAATATGTCAATACAAGCTTATTTTTATATAATTAACAATAAGATATATTTTTTTTGTTTTGTTTAGTGTTTGTAAGTTTCTTAGTGATTGTCCTGCAACTTATACTACCTAATATGTTATTTTTAGTGCTTAGATCAGTAACATTTCTGTTCTTACTGTATTTACATAAGTTTGATTAGCTAAAAGACAAATATGAAATAAATAAATAAATAAATATCAAGTCTAGACTTGCATGTTCAAATTTCTTGTGATTTGACCAAATTTTGTTTTTTATTTTTTTTGGGTTGAATTCAGTTATGGGAAAACATTGAGAAAAAATGGTTTGAATAATCTTTGTGAATCTCTGTGTGTCAACATCACTTGCATTTAGAAAAAGACGAGGAAAAAGATGATTATGAACAATTTTTATAAAATAAATCTCGACCGACACTATAGTCGTTGTATGAACAGTATAGTGTACCTGTAAGGGAGTGTCTCAAGAGCCGACAATTCGACTGAATAGTCTTGAGGCTAAAGATTCCACAGTAATTATTTATTATGTGTTTTTCATATTTTAATTTTTTTTTAATTGTTTTAAACTAAATTAACCCAACCTAACCTAAACCAACTCATATCAACTTATTAAAAGTCAAAACAACCCAAAAAAAACACACTTTAAACTAAATTAACCCAACCTAACCAAAACAGACTCAAACCGACTAAATTAACCCAACCTAACCTAAACAGAGTCAAACCAACTTATTCAAACTTGCCTGGCGTTTTTTTTAATGCAAAAAAAAGGTTTAGGAGGGGTTAAAGTGTTTTTTTTGGTAATTATGCAGTATACGGTTTTCTGCCATTTTTGATTTTTTTTGAAAATTTTTTTATGGGGGCACCTTCTAGGGTCCCTAGGACCCCAAATCCGTCTGCGCCGGTTGGTTTTTTTTTTGATTTTTTTTGTTTTTTTTAATTTTTTTTTTCACTAAAACAACCCAAACCAACACAGTCCAACCCAACCTAATCCAAACCAACCCAAAACAATCAAAAAAACACATTACAACCCCCCCCCCTAGGCACCCTTATTTCTCGTAAAAAAAAAAAAATCGGGCGCAGACGGATTTGGGGTCCTAGGGACCCTAGAAGGTGCCCCCATAAAGAATTTTTCAAAAAAAATCAAAAATGGCAGAAAATCATATACTGCATAATTACCTTTTTTTTTTTTGGGGTTGGCTTAAATCTATTTCAGTTGGGTTGGCTTCATTCAGTTAAAAATATACTAAATAATTACTGTCACTCTTTTAGCCTCACGACTATTCAGCCGAATTATCGGCTTTTAAAGTATCATTCATACAACGCATAGTCATAGTTTTAGTTCTAATGTTAGTCATAACGCTATCTCTGTCACTGTTTTTTTTCTTAACGAGACAGTGACAGAGATAGCGTTATGACTAAAATTAGAACTAAAACTATGACTATGCCTTGTATGAACAATACTTTAGACACTCCCTTTATTTAAAATAAATAAAGACTTACTTATATTGTACTGCCATAGCTTTTCTCTATCTTAAAACCAAAGCAAGTAGTATTTGCGGTATTATTTTTTATAACAAAAAAAACAAGATTTATAAAAATTGTATTTACTTTTTTGGTCCACGTGCTTTTTTTAGGCGAGTTTTTGCGCGTTTCGATTGAACGGGCTGGTTTCTCAATAGCGAGTTAGCGTTAACTCGAAAAAATATTTAACAGCAATTTGCACCAACATATTTACTTATTTAGGGGTCACTTAGAATAGGTGGCTTAGGTTAGAGAAGAGTTTCGTTTGTATTTAGAACTCCCCTAAACTACCTTAGGTGATCCAGTACCCTCTCCATACAGGCCGATCAACTCCTACCGATTTAGGGTCCTTTAATCCACCTTCTCCGCCATTTTCACTTAAAAAATCCATTAGTTTTCTGTCAATATGGCGGCGAAGATCGAGAAAAGGACACTAAAACGGTAGGAGTTGATTGACTTATGTGGAGAAGGTATTGGATGATCCCAAAATCTTGGGGCCCGTTTTTGGTCCCCTAGCGCTCCCCTAACCTAAAACGGTAATTATGCAGTATACGGTTTTCTGCCATTTTTGATTTTTTTGAAAAATTCTTTATGGGGGCACCTTCTAGGGTCCCTAGGACCCCAAATCCGTCTGCGCCGGTTGCTTTTTTTATTTTTTTCCACTAAAACAAAATAAACCAACACAGTCCAACCCAACCTAATCCAAACCAACCCAAAACAATTAAAAAAACACTTTACAACCCCCCCTGGGCACCATTTTTTTCTCGTTAAAAAAAAAAATCGGGCGCAGGCGGATTTGGGGTCCTAGGGACCCTAGAAGGTGCCCACATAAAGAATTTTTCAAAAAAAATCAAAAATGGCAGAAAACCGTATACTTAACCTAAAAAAATATTGGCTTAAAACAGCAAAAAAACTGGAATTTAGAACCCGAGCTGCTGGCCTATAAGTTCGTGTCTGCGAGCTTAACATAGTTACTACTCTTCCCTTTTTCTAAATGCATCCGTCTGAGAGAGATCTAGCATGGGAACTACGCGACTGTACACTATTCGACCACGCAATCTAGTAGCGTTTTCCTTTTGACGCACTGTTGTGCACCAAGTGTATCTCTATCCTTTTCTATTTTGTATCGAAGTGTGCATTGGACGTATGTTCTTGAACAGGGAGCGGCATAGATCTATGGCGAATTATCACATTTGACAAAAACGTTATACTTATTTGAGCGATGATCCGATCTTACGGATCTCATGAAAATCATACGTTCCCAATCGGATGGTCCGAAACTAGAGAACAGCGTCAAATGTAGGTGACGCTTATGCAATAAAGAGGTTTTTTTTTAATGTTTTACTTCTTAAACTACTTTTCATTCGTGGGAGTCCACTAAGCAGAAACCTGTTACTTTTACATTACCTTAACGTATTTTTTTGACCTGTTACTGAACACGGCTTTAAAAAATAATAAAAATAAAACAAAAAAAATGTGCGCTGACGCGACTCGAACCCTTAATCTAAAGATGATACTCCAATGTTTCAGCGCCTTAGACCACTAGGCCATCTCTGTTTTGTTAAGAACTGTCACCAATTCACGATATATTAATGCAGTGGTGTCATTGGTTTATACAATTTTTACAGAAAATAAGAAATTGTTTTTTTATTATTAATTTAACTAATTGTTTTTAATAAATAAAATACATATAAAAGGTTTCTGTTGCAATAAAAATAAATTTATATGCAAATATTGAATCACAATAATTTGATCGAATCATAATTTGACGAAATAAAAAAACTGAAAATATAATTTCGTCGAACCGTAAAAAAATCAAATAATAGGGAGATTTTGGTCAGGCAGTTTAACGGCAAATTTCGTTACTCTTATGGTTACCTTTGTCGTAAATAAGTATTTTTTTTATTTGCTTTTCTAACCATATCACCCCAACATAAATTTAGTCAGGCAAATGATTTTGCAAGATATCTTTGGTGGAGTAATAGAAGAAACCGAGCCTCTGCAGACTTATTTGTACTTACTCACCTGTTTACCAAAAAAAAAACGGTATAAAGGCACCCCATTACTATTGGCGAAACAACTTTGTTGGCAAATTAACTGATGTTCGTCACACCTTGTTTAATAAGGGGTGTTGACTACATAGCACTCAATCTTAGCATATCTTTTTCGTCGCAAAGTTAACATTAAATCCAGTTCCTCATTATTAGAAAAACTAGTTTTTTAAGAGAGTTTCATGACCATTTGTGCAGCCACTTTTAATTTATGTTCCATTCCTGATCACAAAAAAATAAACTCTCTTGATCATAAAACAAAAAACAACAAAACTCAGCTGGTAGTTTTTGAGGTCCCATATTCCATCAAACCTTTCCACCAACCTTTGGCGTCGGTGGACAATAGTGGGCATCGGTGCCAACAATCGGTGAATTCATCAAAGATTTAAAAACTCTATTGGTGGATAACATAAATTTTTGCGAACTCTATTGTTAGCACCGGTGGATCCCAAATTTTTCCCGTTCACAATAGGGAATTATTGAAATACGGCCGCACTGGATAGTGCCTACTTAAGGTTATCACACAAAAACGCTGCACTGCGTGCACTGCATGGAGGTTCAACCAATACCGATACCTCTATGCCACCGCAGTGCAAGAAGTGCAGCGTTTGTTTGTGATAACCTTTAGCGCCAACCTAAACACAGGCTGTGTCTGGCTGTAAAAGATGCAAATTATAGAATTATTGAACGCGCCTCTAGCGAAACGGTGACGACGCGACTTTATTCCCAAGTAACACACATTGTACGCATTAGAATTTATGAACAAAGTAAAGCTGTGAAAACGTTTTGTCAGCACCTTTTTGGTTGTAAATTAGCTTTCTTAGTTTTTCTAGTACTTTTTGATTTCATAATATAAGCGCAACCCATTTTGATGAACATACTGGTATTAAAAGCAAAAGTATTTATTAAACTTTGCTCAAAAATACGATTCTTTGGGCAGAAAAATATGCAGAATGTGGGCTATACATTAAAGCCAAACTTTGTAGCTTTTTTAAATTAGTTCTTACACCAATAAATAATAAATTGGAGCAATAAAGTCATAAAAACAGAAAATAATATTTTTGGCTATAATACAGCAAGTTTAGCTGTCAGGTTTTTTCGGGTCGTTTCGACAATAATGCGCTTTCTGTACAGGAAGTTGTAAAAACAGTTAGAGAAAAACATTTTCAGCTAAAACACACTAATTTTAGCCGTCGTCGGGTTCTTTGGGCTTCGCGAACAAAGCCCCGCCCCTTATTTATATTAAGTAGAAAAAGTAGTGGAAACAAAAAATTATTTGCTAAAGTACAGCAATATGAGCTGTCGAGTTAGGTCGCGTTGTTAGTTAAAAGAAAATATTATTTTTTCCAAAATAAAATAAAAAATTCTATAAAAAGAGTAGATTTTTAAAACTAAAACTAGTTTTGAGGTAGAGATAAATCTTTTCTGGTTAATTTGGCTACAATCCAAAAACAAAAAAATGTAACATAAAAATTAAATTTAAAAAAACTTAAATATTTTTAATATGTGAAGCGCGCGTATTTTGGTGCGGTTTTGTGATAAATATTATCAGTAAACTGGCTTTCGCATGTCAATTTGGTCCATGCATGAAGCCAAAAATCCGATATTAAGTGTGTGTATAAATAAGTAGTCCTATCATCCATACATCCATACTTGTGTTTTCAAAACCGCATTAACCATTTATTTGTATAAAAATCTATTTTTGTTTTTCTGCCTTTTTTTCTTTAGGTTTTGTAAGAAATGTTTTTTTTTAATTAAGTTAGCTGAAAAAGCTATATCGGTTTCAAAAAGTGCTGCAATGGTCATTGCAATTGACCAAAAAATGATTGCCAAATTGGGCTAGACGACGTTTTATCAACACTTTGAAGACATTGTGGCAGACAACGTTCTTGCAAAAGTTTTTCAGCACCTTGCGTTACTTGGGTTCTAACCTATAAATATATGCTGCCTGTTTTCGAAATTTCTCTGTGTTGTTTTATTTTCACATTTTCATGGAAGCATGGAAGATTTGTTAGAAGCAGTGGTCTTGGTGGATGATGGAGGTGAGGACCTGGAGAGACCTGGACCCTAATTCTTGAGCAGGGAACGACTTAGATTTGTGTCGAATGATCCCACGTCGAACGCATTTCGTATTCTTGAGCGGTGAGCGCTCATTCCATTCTATCAAAAATCGGGTGTTCGCGCTCCCCGACTCCAAAGCCAGGGATCGGTCCCATTTCTCTGGCAAGCATGCGCGTAAAATGTATATTTTTCAATCTAAAATTTCGAAGAGGTTTCAAGGAAAAGCATCTTTTTTTTAAGGGATGGGATCGTTCCCCGGGATTGATCCCTTCTCTTGAGGGATCGTTCCTTCTCTCGAGATTCAAGAATTAGACCCCTGGTTAGAATACACAAAATTAATTGAATTATAACCCATAGATTTTGTTGAATTACTTCTCGTAGTAAACAAATATTGTCTTCATTGGTAAAACGAAGTTTTTTGAGCCTTGATTTTTTCATTTTCTTTCGCCATGTCACCCGATTTCATAAAAGAATAACTATTTTGTGCCCAACTTTTGCTTTTTTGTCCCTCGCAAAACAAAAAATTCCTGAAAATAGAGTTAACGTAAAAAAATTACGAATAGGTGTCAAATACGACCAGACACAACCAAGATACGGCCTAGTATAATTTCTCCACAAATAAGGGCAGGTTCTAACCTTATTAGTGCCGGCAATAAATCTGGTCGTTCTTGCGCATGCGTATCTGTCAACAGCGTTTTTAATTTTACTGTGAGTAAAATTAAAAACCGAAAAACACACACATACAGTTAACTTTGAAATAGTTTGCATCATGTACTTATAAATTTACACAGGGAAAAATTTTTGGTATCATCCAGAGAAAACATCTGCTTTGGCACTTTCACATCTTATTAATTTTTTGATCATTAAAATTCGATTAAAAACGCCATAAGATTACATTTTTATTTTGGGCGGAACATATTTTCACGTTAAAAAACGAAAACCTTGTTTATTCATATATCATCAACCATCACAGTGAAGGGCGTCGTGCATGCGTAAAACGGCTGAAATTCCAAAAAATTTCATAGCTTCCTTGATTTAGATGATTAATCTTGCTTACAAATTTTTTCACGAGGATGCATTGCATTGCCGTGTATATTTTAAGTTTATAAGTATATGGGTAAAACTTTAAACCGTCACATGACGCGTCACAGTCGTTTTAAGTGAACATAACCAAACTTTATTGTTTTGTTGTGGTCGAATTTAAAGGTGGTTTTCAGGTTTTTCCACTAAGAAAAAACCTCGTTTTTTTTTGTAAGTGGGTGAGTTGTAGAGAGCTGTATATAATCCAAATGGATCTGTATATTTTTGGATGATGATGAAAAGAAAAGTTTGTCCTAGTTTGTACAATAAATGTTAAGCGAATATGGTTAAGTAACTAGTGTCAATGTTTATCCGAGGGGGACGGTGGCTCATGAATGAGAGTTTCAGGAAATTACTTAAAAATGCACCGTAGGCAAAACTGATTAGTTAAAATAACAACAAATATTGAGGGGCCGGTCGACTATACGGAAACACGATTTGAACAAAAATTTGTTTTGAACCTTAATTATTTGATGGGTTATTCAAAAAATTATGCAGATGGGAAGGTAAAACCGCAAAAAAGTAGGTTAGGGCTCTTATGTCATCTGTCACTTTTCACATCATACCGCACGAACGCCGGGCGTCAGCGAAAATTTTCACCGGGTAAATTTTAACCCGACTATAAGGATTTTCGTTTTACAATTGGTCCTGGTTCTGGTTGAACCAGAACCGCAACCGATCCTTTCGTTTTAAAACAATGACGTCACAGTTTCAACCCGGTTATGAAATTTTAGAACCAGCCTGGGAGGTTGGTTCGGCCCTTTGGTTGTAAACATAACCCCTAAAATTTAAATAATAATATTTTAAATGACGTCATTATTTTAGAACCGCTGTCAAAATTTATGTCAAAATAATGTCAACAGAACCAGGACCAATTCTTAAATCGAAAATCCTTTATGAATGCACCCCCGCTCATGCAAGATCCATAGAAAAAGAAGGGTTCAATCACGGATATGTTCGGTACTCTGTGGTTCAATTTCACAGCTGTTTTCTTTTTGTAGCGGTTACGGTTAACCTTGGTCCTAAAATTTCCCAGAAGTATAAGTAAAAGAAGGAGACCTCAATTGTGTAATATCTTCGAATATTGTTTAAATTTACAGATAATTGTTTATGCTTATATATGTATATAGTCTAATATGCTATGTAAAATGCTATGACGTCATCTACTAGCTGACATGAACAGAACAAATGGACGTAGATAGCACATCCTATGAAGATCCATACCTTGAGAACCGCAACCATTTTGAACCGGCAAAATAGGCTGGTTCCGATTCTCAAGGCATCGAACATGCAGTGTTGCCAACCGTACCGTAATAGTGGTATTTGTACCGTTTTCGGATCCTCTTGTACCACGTACCACCGACCCCACGATGGTACGCCAAAAATACCACTATTTCGACATTCACAGAAAAATAACATTTTAGCCAAATACATCAACCAGCTAAGTAAAAATATAAAAACGGACTTGAATAATTTTAATTTTAAAATTTATGCAAAAAGTCCTAAATCTGTTGTGCAATCCGCATTCTAATGCCCAATGAGAGAGGGTGTTTAGTAATGTAAATCTGATAAAAACCAAACAAAGAAATAAACTGATTGTACAGACAGTTAGTGGCGCAATTCTTTCTTCATAATGTGTTAAGTATAACAATACAAACTGTGTTAAATTTGATATCACCCTTAGTATGTACAGAAAATACAGGGTTCCTAAGATTTTCCTTAGGGATAGGATTTCAATAAATCAAACAGAAATACATAGAAAGTTCTGCGCGCACAAAAGAAACAGGTATATTGAGCAATGGTGCCAGTTTGTTATTATCTCCGGTCTGGTTTCATGAGAAAAAATTGTCGCCACTCTTTCATTGTGAGCATAAATCATAGTTGTAATAATAACCGTTGACAAGATGTCTGCAAATTCCGCTAGATGGCGGCCACACCATGAGATGATCGAGGAAAAACTGGGATTCACAGGTATTGCATTTTTATTTCCTTTCGAGTCGCTTCAGTTTCGTAAATTTTGTGTTTTTAAAATGCCGTATACTTGAGAAGAAAAGATTTTTATTATTAAAAACGACATAAAAAGTGACAGTGCGGACGAGGTTATTGGGCTTTTTGTTTTTGCGTTTCCAGATCGACCGGTTCCTGTGGCTCAAACTGTCTACAACATTTATCATCGTTTTGAAAGGTACGGGTGCATAAATGGTTGTAGAAAGTGTTACCACGACGGCGAAATACCAGAGCATCCCGTTCTTCCACACATGGTTGAACGAGACGAAATGGTATGCGCTTACGTTGAGGCACATGAACCATGTTCGACGAAACCGATTGCGGAAGATCCTAAAAAAATTCGGCTACAAGTCGTTTAAGATTGGGAAGTCGCAGGAATTGCAACCAGTTGATTATTTTCGTCGGTTAGAATATTGTGAGGTTATGAAAGATAAATGTGACAGGAACGAAAATTTCCTATCAAAAGTTTTGTTTAGTGACGAGAAGACATTTGAACTTCATAGCTCTCACAATCCACAAAATAGCCGCTATTGGTCCCGCGAAAATAAACATCTGCACGCAAGTGTTAGAACGCAACATCCTCAAAAATTAAATGTTTGGAGCGGTATTGTCGGGGATCACATTATTGGACCCTTTTTCATTGAAGGGAATTTAAATAGCCAAAAATATGTTGATCTTCTCCAACACCAGGTTTTACTACGGTTGAGGGAACTCAACATAAATTTGGACGAATTGTGGTTTCAGCAAGATGGCTGTTCATCCCGCAATTCACGCCAGGCTACAAATTACCTTCGTCAGGTATTTGGTGATAGAATTATTTCCACGTATGGAAATATCCGATGGCCTCCTCGATCACTAGATCTTGCGCTAAATGACTTTTTCCTATGGGGTTGTTGGCACGACAAAATTTTCCAACATCCTCACTTACGGCCTAGGACTATACAGGAGTTGAGGGCGAAAATTTTGGAGGCGGGCAACTCTATCACCCCTGAAATGTTGGCTGCTACGCGCCAAGAGTTTTACAATAGATTGGGATATTGTGAGGCTCAAGAAGGGGACAGATTTGAACATCTAATCTAATTTAAAATGTTTTCAGGTCCAAACCACAGCTTTTTCTTGCTTAAAGGAGGCGGCAGGGTCCATTATTTACGATACTGAGCGATAAACTCGTGAGGTTGTTAACATTAGAAAGAAATATCTTCGCTTTTAATTAAATTTCTTTCCATTCTGTTCTACTAGTGACATCTATCCGGAAACGGCCAAACCATGCAGCTAGCACTAGCAGCCAAAGAAATCAATAAATGGCGCTGTTTTTCCTGCAGAGCTTTTTGCTTGCGATATTATTGATTTTAAATAAAGCTGGCCCTACACTACATTTTATATTTTCGAGGTGTTTTATGACATGATCTCGAAACATGTAGCGAACCAATTCTTCAAAACTAGCGGGAGGGTAAAAGCAAAAAATAAGGGGCTGCCAATATTTGTAACACCCAAAAAGGGGTGAAAAGATTTATTTTGCTCTGTTTCTTTACAAAAAACGTTTTTTTTTACGAAAAACTTGAGCTCTGCCACTTTTTTTATTTTTTTCTTCAACTTTCTCGACATTTTCGTCATACCGTAGAAAAAAAATATTTCACCGATGGTCATACTCTACTTTTATTCGAAAAAATTTAGAAACAGAGACGGGATCAGTTTTCCTATAACGGGGGATCTTGGTTTCGAGTGAGAAGATAAAGGGCGCCGCAGGCAAAAATTTTTCAATTAAATTAGCCGAACGCAAAAATGTTAGAAAAACAAAGCACGAAATAAAAATGGCGCCGCTTACAATTTTTTTTTTTTAAATTACGTAATTTCGGGAACGCAATGAAATAGGTCTAAAGAGTATAATTTTTAAGAAAAAAATATCAATTTTCTCGCCCTCCTCCACTGGGACTACAGGGGCCGTGCACAAATTACGTAATGGTCATAGGGGGGAGGGGGGTTACAAAACGTTACGTAGGGGGGAGGGGGATTTTCGACAGCGTTTGCATTTGTGTGAAACTAAGAAAATTTAGAATGAAAATAAGTGAAAAGTTTTTTTTTTGGGGGGGTAGTGGTCTTGAAATCGTTACGTAATATTAGGGGAGTGGCGTGCCAAACCGTTATAAAACATTACATAGGGAGGGGGTCAAAAATTGGTAAAATCACCGTTACGTAATTTGTGCACGGCCCCACATCTCACTGTTTCTCCTTTCTGATTTCGAATCAAAGTGCAAAACCCGGGTTGGACGTTCGAAGGCGTCAACTCGTCCTCTTTGCTTGATAAAGTTTCTACGGAAATATCTCAGTCGATTTCTCCGGCCGTGTATGAACGCTTTAGGCTAGGCATTTGCATGTATCTCAGTCCCCAGCCTGTAAACAGTGCGTAAGGACAATGGTTACAAAATGAAAAGCCGAAAAATATTTTTTTTTACGATATCTTTCATCAGTTTGGTATTAAAGTCGAGCAAAAACAATTTTTATTCCAGTCCTAAAGGTATGAAAATGGAAAACATTAGAAAACAACAACCAGGAATGGATTTACTACGTGTAAGATGTAGTGATGATGATGTCTGCGTCTTATACACGGCTGCTTGGCCCCCTAAGGATTTGCTTAGGAACCCTATACGTACTTAAAAAAAGACTATCTAAAATTTTACAAAATTATAGATAGTCTTTTTTTGAGTAAATAAACGATAAAAAAATTTTAATATTATTTTAAATGACGTCATTATTTTAGAACCGCTGTCAAAATTTATGTCAAAATAATGTCAACCAGAACCAGGACCAATACTTAAATCGAAAATCCTTTGTAAAACGAAAATCCTTAAAGAGAAAACAGCTAAGAAAACGGCTTACACCCCTAGAACAGCTGATGGTGACAGGTGACAGTAATCAGAATCAGACGCTTTTCAAAACAAAAAAATTTTCGGAATTAAAAAAAACTTTTATATTAAATTACACAAATGCACCGTGGTACCGTGATCCCTGTGTCCGTGCCGTGACACTATCCACCAAAAACAGAACCATTGGCTTTTGCAAAAACTGCTACTTATAAAACGAAATTTTTGCGCATAGAATTTTTGATGTAGGATGTATTTTCGGTATACCGTATTTTCTCAGAAGAAATGCATAGTGATCCCTAATTTGGTTTTCTATTGGCTGTTTATATATTTATATTATGACTCAGTGTGGCTAAAGTTATGACAGTTCTACTGTTCCTTAGTTTGCCGTTTATGTGGTTGGGTTGCATTAGTTAGCATTTTTTAGGCTGGGTTTGTACAGGAAAAATTAAAACTAAAATTAGCGTTTGTACAGCTAAATTAAGGTAATTATGCAGTATAGGGTTTTCTGCCATTTTTTATGAAAAATTCTTTATGTGGGCACCTACTAGGGTCCCTAGGACCCCAAATCCGCCTGCGCCGGTTGTTTTTTTAAAAATTTTTTGTTTTTTTTTAAATTTTTCACTAAAACAATCCAATCCAATACAGTCCAACCCAACCTAATCCAACCCAACCCAAAACCATCAAAAAAACACATTACAACCCCCCCCCGGCACCCTTTTTTCCCTTAAAAAAAAAATCGGGAGCAGCCGGATTTGGGGTCCTAGGGACCCCAGTAGTTGCCCCATATAGAATTTTTCATAAAAAATCAAAAATGGCAAAAAACCATATACTGCATAATTACCAAAATTAAAACTAAGAAAATAAAATTAAAATATGGTCAACTTTTAAACTTAATTTTATCTGAAAATGGATGTGTCCATGTCAGGAAATATTGATTAAAAGGAGAAATATCATTTTGTTTGTTTTTTGTTAGGATTCTGGATGGTGTATTTTCCAATAAAAAGGTAAGGAAAGGTTTTGACAATAATTTTGCTGAAATAGGGTTGTGACTTGGACAACCATTAGCTTCTGGTGGCATAGCCCTAGTAAGACACTGCTATAAAATCTGTGCATGTGATTTTAGGTGTTTGAATTGATGCATTTTTGTAAATTTTTAGCAAAATATACAAATTTCAAATGAAAACAAAAAAAAAACTGGTAAAAATGACAAATAATTTTATTTCCTGTATAAACCATCAACAAGTTCTTAGTTTTAATTGTATTTTTAATTTAACTTTATTTTTAATTTACTTTTATTTATTTTATTTAGTTTTATTTTTTCCTGGATAAACCCAGGTTAGGTTAGGTTGTGAGTGTTCTAACTTTAGCATGGTTAGTGATCCCCAATTTGGATTCCATTCAAACTAAGCAAACAATACACAACTACTAAAATTAAATTTGTATATCCGAAATGATAAATTTTATTTTTATTAACCATTAATTTTTGCTATCAGTAATGCTAACAGTATTCCTAACATACAAATTTTTTATAGTTCAACTGCACACCTCCCTTATGCCAACTGATAATATTTACTCCTAAATTAGTATAAGCCTCAATATTTATCTCACTGTCCAATAATTTTAGGTGTTTTCTTTAAAACTAAAGAATAAATAAAAAGTGTGTTGCTGTACTTGAGTTTATGTATAATATATCAGTTAAAAAAGGTTGGTTGTAATGATCTTTTATTAATCTATCACTGTCGTTTGAGGCATTTCTAAAAAATTTTGTCTTGCCTCCTCTCCCTATTTTGCAAATAAAGGTTCATAGTATAAGCTATCATCTCAAGGCCTCTAAAATTTAAATATCTGAAAACCTTTTAAAACAACTAGGAAAAAAACTTACATTTGAATTACTAAAATGTATATAGTCAATGTTACCTGAAAATCTATTTAATCTATCAGGGTCATTTCATATGAAATCAACCAAAAAAAAGGGTGGTTTGTCAGACCACCTCCCCAATTTCGATAATTTTTGGTACATTTATTCCGAGATTTATTAACCTTTAGTTTTTTTAAAATTAATTCTTAAAAATAACAAAAACTACCAATTTTGCTTAAACATGTACTTAAAGAAATTGAAATTTCTTGATAAATACTTAAACTTAGACAGTGGTTTATAGCTCGTTTTAAAGGTATTTTAAATAACTTTCAAATGATGATACTTTTTGTTTTAAACAAAACTTTGTAATTAAAAAAAAGTCTTTTTTAAATTTTTGAAAAGCAGCATTTTTTATTTTTTTTATAAAAATATTTTTAGTTTTTGGGTATTTTGTCAACTATTTTCACAATTTCAAGATGGAGACTTGATGGGTTCATCAAAAAAAAATATATTTTAATTTTTTTTTAAAAATGAGGTCATTTCATTAAAATGGCATTTAAAATACCTTTAAAACAAGCTATCACTTGCTCTTGTAGTTTGTATGGTTCTTAAGGTATTCATATTTTTATAAATGCCTGTAAAGAGAGTCAATTTTAACCAAATGTGCAGGTACACAAAAAGAGGAATAATATCTTGAGAACTGTATACAGTAAAAAAGCGAGTAATATCTTGGTTTATAGGTATTTGAAAGCCCATTTTGATAAAGTATCACATAACCTATTTTTTTTGAAAAATTATTTTCAAAATTTTGAAAATAATTTTTTTTATGAATCCATCAAGTCGCCATTTTGAAATGTTGTAAATAGTTTGGCAAAATATCCAGAAACAAAATATTTGAAAAAAATTAAAAATGCTGTTTTTTAAAAATTATTTTTTTTTTAATTTCAATTTTCTTTGAAACAAAAAGTACATCATGTGATACATCATTCAAAAGGTATTTAAAATACCTACTAGCTATAAACCACTGTCCTAGTTTAAGTAGTTATCAAGATATTTTCATTTCTTTAGGAACAAGTTTGAGCAAAATAGTAGTTTGTTTTGATTTTCAAGAATTAATTTAAAAAAAAGTAATGGCCAAAAAAATTTTAAATTTGGGATTTTTCATGGGTAGAATAAATGTACCAAAAATTATCGAAATTGGGGAGATGGTCTGCCAAACCTCTGGTTGATTTGATTTGAAATGACCCATCAGAAAATTGAATTATTTGATTGTTTACTAAAGGCAATTGGTTGAAATAAGTCGAATGTACAAAATATTACTTTGGTATAAAACATTTATTTGCCAACCTTGTAGTCATTAAGTTTTTCTTAGTTGTGGATATAGGAGCTTATCTGTTTAGATAACCCCATTATTTCTCTGAACACACTTGTTCATAGTATTATCTAGTAGTAGTAGTAGTATTATCTATCCGTTCTACACTGCCAGGTTTATTTCTCATATCCTTAAACTTTTTTTTTCCTTCGCTATATTTTTAATTTTGGCTTTCATGTCAGTTAGAGATTGAAGCTTGTTAATTTCTTCCTCCAATTTTGTTCTTAACTCTTCACTTTCTAGTGCTTTTGATGTCTGGAATTCTAGAATTTCTTTAAGAAGACTGCTTTTTTCATTTTGATTTTCTACTATCTTTGTCTTGCATTTATTATTATTTAATTTATCCCTTTTTTCCATGTAGTAGTCTATTTTTTGTTGCAATTATTCTTCTCTGTCATCCACCATATCTTAGAAACTTTTAGAGCCTCCTTTAGTCTAACAATATAGCTATTTTTCTCATTTAACTCAATTCTTGTGCCATACGCTCATATTTGCTTTGTATGTCTTTAATGTAGCTATCCTGCTCCGTCGTTCTTTCCAGTAACTCTTCGTAGGCTTTCTTGAAACACTCCATTTCTTCATTATTGCTGATTTTAAGCAAACGAATAGTAATTTTTTTGAATTAAGGCTAAATAATCATACTCACTAGTCGTTAATTCAGAACAATTCCTGCACAATATTTGCTTGCAGAAATCACAATCTGTTCCAAATAGTTCATTTTCCTTGGTTCTTCTCTTAAAAAATGCATATTTCATTGCATCTCACACATTGATTCATCTTGTATTACTGTATATATTTAAAATTTATTTAAAATCCTTTTTTTTACATATTGGTTTTAATTCATTTTAAAATGTTTTTTGTTTCCAATGTATTCTCTTATCAATTGATCGGCAGGTGGTCAAGTTTCAGATACCTAAGTAAATGATAAAAACCAAATAATTTTAATTATCAAAACACAATAATTATTAACATACCTAGGCAGTTAAATTAGTTTTTAATTGTTAAGATTATGCCCATTTTAAACAGAAAACTTTTTCCTTTATTTTGATACTAATTTTTTTTTTTTTGGTTCACTTAACTGCACATATGAACACAATTTGTGCAGAGATCGAAAGAAGCACTTAATTGTTGAAAATGCTTAAAGTGACAATCGGAATAAATTATTACCAGAACATGTGAAAGTTACAAAAAAAAAAGTTAACTTCACAGAAAATTGTTCTGAGTTTCTTAAAAAAGTATTAAAAAACAAAAAAATTAAGTTTCGCGGTAGTAGCCCAAAATAAATACCTATTTATTAATAATAAAACTTGAGTCATAGTAATCGCAGTTTGAAATATTGCTTGTTATGTAGGGTGTCCTAAAAATCTGAGTCCACCCTAATATCTCCAGAACCAAAAGAGACAGAGAAGTAAAATTTCACATAATTATATGGTTTACAAAAAAAGTATTTTTTTTTATGCTAATTGTGCCGCCATTCATTAAGGGGGCGGAGCTAGGGGAAATATAATACTTTTTTAAAATGAGATACCCTGTATATTTACCTATAATATGTTACCTTTTTTCTAACGGTTTTTAAATAAAATAACAAAAACTTAAATAAAAGCAATGATTTAGACAAAGAATTGGTCTTTTGGAGATCATTTTCCCATTTTATTTAAAAACCGTTAGAGAAAAAAGTAACATATTAGGTGTTTTTGGAAACAGAAGGAAAAGCTCTATTTAAATTTTCAAAATTATGCAGGGTATCTCATTAAAAAAAAAGTATCGTCGCCGCCCTAGCTCCGCCTCCTTAATGACAGGTGTGATGATTAGCATCAAAAAAGATACTTTTTTTTTGTAAACCATCTAATTATGTGAAATTCGAGGTGAAATTTGACTTCTCTGCCTCTTTTGGTTTTGGAGATATTCGGGTGGACTCGAACTTTTGGTACACCCTGTATAATTTTACAATTAAAAAAAATGTCTCGAAAATCCCGCCAAACGATAAAAAATACTTGGCAAGCCTAGTCAGCCAAGGGGTCAGCTTTGGTGTCATAATTTTAGCAATTGTTCCTGTAGTTGGAACCTAGGCTTTTTTTAGCATAAATTTTTGCACCGAAAAATGCTGAAATGTGATAAAAATGATTAGAACTTATAGCTACCGGGGGCGCCGGAGGGTCAGGTATCCATCCACCTTTTTCTAAACATACTTTTATATAATACTTAGTTGTTTTATTTAGTTAACGTTTTTAATTTTTTTTTGGGAGAATTAAATGTTTATTAAGTGTTATTATAACTTTAATATATATTTTTTTAAATTTTGCACACAAAGATAGAATAGAACGTATATTGATCGGAAAAATATTTTACTATTTTATGTCTATTGTTATTTAAAATGAATAATAATCAATATTCGTGCAATCTGGGGTCATCAGGGAAGGTACCTAGTATTCAAGCTGCATTGCCCCGCTGGATTGTGAGACGATCCTTTGAGTGATAAAGAAAAAAGACTGATCAGAAGGGGCTCAAATTCTCCACAGCAAATACACAAACAACAATCTATCTTCTAAATCCTTATATTTTTGGTGCTTTCTTTGCTATGCAAGGGTAGCAGCCGCACTAGTTAATTTTGAAGTTTTTTCTATGTAGGACTTGGCCAAAGTGTGGGTGCAAGTCGCGTCCCATCCCATTTGTTTTCCAGATTTCCAAGGTATTAATGTTATTCCGTCTGCTCGCTTTCCATTGGATCTACAAATTCCCATAGGTTTGAGAAATGAAGGGCATTCGGCAGATATTAAAGCCCGCTTTATTATGTCATTAATTTGCCTATGTCTGGACCTACAACCTGCACTTTTCTTAAAACATATTCCATGTGAGCCGTAGATTTCTACATTTTTGCCGCATATGCAGATGTGTGGTCCAGAAATAGGCAAGCCAAACGTCAAACCTATGGAAATTCTGATGGGAGAGCATTAAGCCAAGCATTGCTTTTTTTGGCTTGTAAAGCTAGAAAACGAGCTTTGTCTTCTTCCGAGTTTAAATTTAGAAGTAGTTGTTCTTTGCGAACTTGACAAACTAACATATCGAAAGATTTTTGAATATCTTCAGGAAAGGTTTTAATTTTACTTAGCGATTTTGGAGAGAGATATCAAAATCTAAATCATTGTACTTAAATATACTGATAGGTAAAATATTTTCTAGTAAATTTGTTATATTGCTAATAGAACCCAAAAAAGCTGAAATTGAGAGGGATTTTGTATCTCTTATACCTAGACCCCCCATTTTTACTGGAAGGATGTATTGTAAAAAAATATTTGATTGTTACAAATATCTTGGAGTAAAATTTGTATAGAATTATCAATTTCTTTGAGAAAACCGGATTTCAACAAGGAGCAGATCGTAATAAATATGAAATTTTAGGGACATCAAATGAATGTTTTAATAAAAAGTATGCTATATGAGAATCTAAAGTCTGTTACCTATATTTTTGAGAAAATTGTCAATCTGAGATATGAAATATGGATAACCTAATAAATTAAAATCTTCTATGGAAACCTCTCTTAGATTTGGTGCTATTTCATAAAATGAGTGAGATTTCTCTAGATTAAGGTTAAGACCAATTTCTGAACTAAAAGATATATTTTTTTTAAAATTATCTAGAATGTTATCAGGGTCCCCAGCTAGACAGCCATGATCTAAATACCATACATTTATCGTTTGTTTGAAAGTTTGAGACAATGAAGAATTTGAAATTAACTCTGTGTTTCGGAATTCCATTGTCTATATTTTATTTATACACGCCCTTTCGATCAGTACAATCTCTGATCGTCTTCAGATGCAAGCTACAATCTATTCCTAAGGCTACGTACTTATATACTATGGGAAATCACTCAACCGTGAAGTTTAAGAAGTTGGCTCCGCCCAAGGACGGGCTTCCAGATATTTGGAATTTTAACACTTGGTTTACTGAAAACACCCTGATTCTGTCCAATAAAGGCAGCTTCAAGGGATTTTCGTTTCTTCCAGTGTGACTCCTTGTGATAAACCTTTGCTTCTGTCCACTTCATTCGGTATTGTTTTGACCATGACGAATACCCAAAGAGGTGAAACAAGAAATCAGGAATCGCCGAACACGCATGGTATATGCAGAATAATTTTTTTTGCCAGATCTTTCGTAGTTTTTTTTGTAGAATTTTTTATTTTAATAAACGGAAAAAAACCGCGCACCTTTTGATCGTTTTATTTTTTAAATTTCTTAATTTCAACCCTCCTAAAAAAATAAAATTAAAAAAATATATATTTTTTTTAATAACTTAAAGATTTAACTTTATTGTCCATCTCTTATAGTTTCGACTGGAAAAAAAGCTTTCCGAAAAATTCTTTTTGATGGGCAAAAATACATTTAATGATATTTTTTTCTTTCTTAATATTTCGAGTAATATTTATTTAATCGAGATACAATTTTTTTAAAATTAATAGCCCGTTAAATATACAGGGTGTAATATAAATGATGCACCAAACTTAACGGGGTGATAAGATGAAATATAGTCAACAAAAAATCTCAAAAAAGTGGGGGTCCAAACTCTAAAGTTTTTCAAAAAAATTACATTGGAATTATACGTTTTTTACGGTTTTTTCGAACATACGAAAACACCGCAGCCAGGCGCGGCGAATTACACGATAGATTTATAAAAGAATTAGATGAAATTTTTAACTTACCATTGTTGGTTTTAAACGAGATGTTAAAAATATTGACTTCGAATGCTAACGATAGATTTTTGGATCCACCAAATTTGTTTAAAATTTTTTTCGAATGTGTGACTGCCTCAATCAACCTACTGCTGGCTTGCTACTGTATATGTATTAGAAACTACGAGCATTTATATTACGGGAAGTTATCACGACTGGAGTTAATTAAAATACTGAACTTTTTTTCGTAACAATTTTTAAATATCTGCTGTAAAAAAAATCTAAGAAATGCTTTACGCTTAATTTGATCGCGTTTTAAAATGGCATTATAAAAATAGCCCATTGTTTAACTATTATTAAAAAAGTGAAGGTAATAAAGAATAGTTTTTAGCGAAAAAGTAGGAAATATTTAGCTGTTTATAAATTAAATTATTTGTTTTTGTTTTTTAGTCATATGCTTTGTTGGGAATTTGGAACCTTTGGTTGCACTAAAACAATCATAACTTTGTTTTACTCATATGCTTGTTAACAGCCAAGAAGAAAGGAAATAAAACTAGTTACTTTAATCATTTTGAATTCTTAATACACTAGGGAACAAATTCCAACTTTCTTTTTGTTTCCTGAACAAAAAATATTTTTTAAAGTAGCCTCTGGGGCATCTCTTGTAATATTGCAGCAAGTGTCTGCTAATATCTCTCAGTTCCATTTTCCCTGATGCCTTCTTTCCATGTTTAAAATATCTTGGTGGAACCTCCGGAAAGTAATCCAAGAAATTAATTTTTAACGATATGTTACATTTTTTCCCTTGTTCAAGATTCTCTTGGTGACCAAATTTTTTTTTTAGTGATCCGATCATGCTCGACTATCCAATCGCACAGAAAGGAATAGTATTTGGTATAACCTAAGACCTAAACTTTTAAATCCCCGTAAATTTGCCATCTTTCATGTTGTATGGTCTCCAGTAAATTGCTAAACGTTTCCTTTATACGGACTGCATAACTAACTATTACTGAAGGCAACTTGTTTCCATTATGGAGTAACACAGCTTTAAGACTTACTTTTGAAAAATCAATGAATCAATACAGGCTACCAAATAAAATGGTGTTAGGTTTTTTTGACGGCTTCGGTACACAAAAACTTTTACTTCATCTTGAAGAAAATTCCATTGTTGACATCGAAAGGTCAATACTTCGGCCTTTTTCTTGGGCAATTCCAAATCACCTATAAGGTCACTTAATTCACTTTGGCTTATTTTGTGAGGCTTTTTACTGAAAAGTTTAGAGACAAAATCAGAGTCTTGCTAGCTTGGTGGACCAGCGAACCTTTCTGGTACACTACTGTTTGAATCTGTGGAATGAATCAAGGGAGGGTATACTCCTCGGTATACTCCTGAGGAACTCGTCACTATTAGGCACCGGACGTGCAGCGGATTATAAATTTGGATACTCTATCGCTTCTTCTAAGAAAAGCCGTTATTAATGGGAGGTGAACAGTCAGTAACGTGGTCTTTCGGTTTTCGCCATATCATAGGAACAGCGAAGGGCTTCTTACGCTTTTGTCCACTAAACCAGCCGCAAATGTTGGACGCACATTGGTAACAACATATATGGGGAGCCCAATTTTTATCCTGGTCTCCAACTTTGCATCCAAAATACAAGTGGTAATCCTTTAGGCTAAGGGCTAAGACTACGTTTTTTTTTTCGCAAAAGTCACTTTACCATGTATATAACAAAAATGACCCGGCTTATTTACACAAACTCGCGACATATTCCTTAAAACTCTCTTATTCTTAATCACCTGACTGAACTGAACTGACTTGGGTGCTACTACCACTAGATTTACACTTCTTATCTTAATTTTCTTTATGGAGGTTTATCGGACTTTTTGTATCGCGGTTTGGAGCCCTTCACGACTCTATTTTCTTAGGCATCCAGGGGTCTGCGGGTTGGTAGAGGAAAGCTTCCTGTACCAAGGGGTTATCATGCCCCTGCACCCTTCTCGAGAAATGTTCCTGCTGCTCCAGAATAATCTTCGAGATGTCGCGGATGGCGAATTCCTCCTTGATTTCGGTATTCCTCACAAACCAAGGAGCTCTCGTTATTTCTCACTGCTCTATCTTGGAAGCTTTGTAGCCTCTGTACCTAGATTTTGCCGAGTTAGCTTCAGCACGGAGCAGCGTATGTTAGTATTGGGCGAACGATTAGATCCAGGTCTTTCCCTTTTAAGAGAAGGGAACCCCACTATATAGCACAACCACAATATGGCAACATTTGTTTGAAAAATTAAGATTTAGGATATTTTATCCATCACTGACAAAGTCGCACTGAAAATGTCTGCCACATTGGTGACACCTTCAGAAATAAGGATACTTTATTCACAAAATTTCCAGCCACTATCATGTTAAGTAAACTAATAATCTGGGTTTTTTTTTGTTTATGGTTAAAATAAAAGTGTAGACAAACTAAGTGAATTTGAGATAAGAAATTCGCTTCAAAATTGAAGTTTTATATGTAGAAAATAAAATCAAAATTCAGTGTTTCAGATACCTGAAACAGTGGTTGCCATATTGTGCAAAATAGCAATTTTCGTTTTATGGAAATCATAGCCAAATGAAGAATACTAGAGAAATGAGATTTTGCATACAAGCCTAAAATGTCACTTCCAAATGCGCTACAGAGAGCTTTTTTAGAAAAAAAAAACTTTATTTAAAAAAAAATAAATTCCAAAATTAAGATTTGGCACATTGGGCTCTGTAGCGCAATTGGGAGTCACATAATTAGTTTTTTTTTGGCCAGGATTTCCAGAATACGATTTGCCCAAGGGGTTCTGACTCTTAACGGTCCATACATTAAGGGCAGATAGGTATTTATCAGAATTAGCATGTATCTATAAAACCGGAGGTAAGTGTGACTTGCAATTAATTAGTATAATAAAATAAGGAAGATTTAACGATTTTGGTCCAGGAAACATTTTGGCTGTTCCCCAGTGAATTGGATTTTTCTATCTATATCGCTTATTTAAAAGCCATCACCAAAAATGTTTTAAAAATACTTAATGTACAGAAATGGTCTATCTAGAGATTTATTATATATATAGATTGTCCTTTTAAAATAAATTCATAGTTAAATGAGCAAATCACAAAATTCGTAAAAAAGTAACTTATGCCTATACCTAGAGACTAACCTACTAACTATAACCTGCGGAAAATATTTTAGAAACTTCAATGGTACTCCTAGCGTTTTTTGTTACGAGTAGGTTCAAAAATATCCAGAATTACTTGCTTTTAAAATGAAAATAAAATTGTCATGGCGAGAACCTGGAAACGTCATGGAGATTTTTTTTACTTGGAAACTTTAAACCCTGGATTCAGTTTTGTTGGTTTTCGGGTATAAATGTAAAAAATCGGGTTTTTTACAAAAAATAGTAACTGTTGTAACTCTAGCCATATTGTTTATTTGTTGTTTATTAACAGGTTTGTTAAGCTAGGTAATTAGTCAAACAAAATGCATGAGGCTTATCATGTTTCCTCCTTATTGAAGCTGTCTTATCAAGTGGAGTCTATAGCTGCTTATGGTAAGTCTGTTAAAGTTATTGTCTTTTCTTATACATTCTATATCCTACCGCATATTGTTGCAGTTTAAGATCAAGTCAATACTATTTTATCTTGAGCGGGAGCGACAGTGGCAGGCAGGTGCTTTTTTAATCAAGTCCTATGCCTTAAAAGTCATTTTTGGAATGTGTTTCAACCAAAGGAAAACATAAGATAAAAACATCTCAAATGGCAAGCATAGACAGCAACAGTAAATTTATACAAACCGCTTGATTATCTAAATTTGGATAATTTATATGAATCAGAAATTGCATTTTTATCCAATTTATATCTATCTAAAAAAATTATTGCATAACCATTAAGCAAGACAAGGAAATATGTTTCAAACTATACAATTTAATAACAATATTGGAAAAAAAGTCGCTACTTTACTATGGAATATTAGGTCGACTGACTTGACCCAACGAGTTACAAAAGGTTAAATTGAGGGGGTAACCACTACTTCAAAGAATGTGACATGCTTGCCAATTTTGTTAAATGGTCAGTGATTGCCGGGGACTGTCGAGGGATTTCCAAAGATTTCCAGGGTCGTTTAGGGTCTGCAAGTCAGGGTTTGGCGGGGTTTGGTGAGGTTTAGGCAGTCCCAGGGACTGCGAACAGGTAATATTTGTGACATGATTGCCAACAGTGGTTACCCCTCGTATATTGTACTTTATACAAAAACATTTTTTTATAAAACGCAGAATATAGATTATTGTGCAGAATTTTGAAAAAAAAACCTTTTTAGTTTTACTTACTGTATTATTATAACATTAAAACGGATGTTTTAGGTGACACCCTTTTGGTTGGAACTAGACAAGGCCATCTTTTTATGTACAATATTGTTACAACTGTATCAAAATGTGAGCTAACATTGATGAGATACAGTAAATCTTTTAGCAAAAAAGCGATTCAGCAATTGGAAGTCGTTCCTGAACAGAAATTATTAATAAGTCTTACAGGTTAGTGTATATCTTATAATCATGCAATTAAATATTTAATCTGGCTATTTATGTTTTTTTTTTGTATTATCACATCAAATGATTTCTTATGGGCTCGAATTAAGACCTCAAGGTCCATCCAAATAATATTGGCGATGGTGATTTTTCATTTAAGTTGGGTGTATTTCTCCATTGAAGAAGTTCGGCGTAATATCGATCTTCATCCAAATGACCGCCAGCCATACATTAGATAAAATCAGACTTTTAATTTCTTTAGCAGAGGCTTCCGCCCGTCCATTACTTTGTAGCTGGACAACTGTTGATATTGTATTGTATTGGGACCATTGTCGGAACGAAACCTCACTGGTACTCCGGCGTCCGAGAATATTTGTCGTAATGCAACAGCATTTCTTCTTTTGGCTGTAAAGGTAGACTTAATTGACACATTTCACATGTTTCAATGGTATTTTTAATATCACTTGTAATGCCTGGCCAGAAAACAATTTGTCTGGTACTTGTCTTTGTATGAACTTTACCTTCATGTGAATTGTGCACTCGTTGTAGGACCTGTTTTCTTGCTATCTTGCTTCTGTTGGAATAACCATTTAACAACCACGTCAAATTAATCCATTTTTTAAAACTTTACTCATCTCTAACAATCCAGTACATTTGGATGTGTTGTTCTCGTTTTCTCTTATTTTTTTGGAAAACAATGTTTAATGTACCTGATTAAATTTTGATAAATTGTGTCTTTTTCTACAGATAATTTTATGTTTTCTAAAATAAAGTCTGGCAAATGACAAACTTTCACATTCTCTTCTGTGTTATCAACAGTAGCAATTTGACGAATTCATCAGTGATCTCACCTGACAAGTTGCTTCTTCAGCCAACACTTGCTTAACTAAAAAGGCAGTTAACTCTTTTTCGATTTAGTATCCTTTAGCCTACTATAGCGGTCATATTGACACCCAACTGACAGAAAATACATGTTTTACCTGTCAATTTCGTTATAAAAATGACGGCAATCTTTGCCTAAAGGGCACTGAAAAGATAAGAGTTATCTGGCTTTTTAGTTGAGAACTGTGTTGCTTCAGCATTTCTTTTTGGTTCTGGTATTCAGACTGGAGGCGTTTTTGTCCATAGCGAGAACAAGGATGGTGCCATTTTTTTTCTATTCGGCTGTCTACTATGCCTCATTTCTTCGTAAGATATAAAGGGGTTTGAGTATTTTGATGGCCTCCTTGTTTTCCAGAATAGAGTTCATGTTCATACAATAAAACTGGTAGTTTTAGCCACATTCCTGGCACAGCCCTGTGAGAGCCTTTTTGAAGCAAGGTGATTCTTTATTTATTTTTGTGAGCGAGGTAAATTTACCATCCTCCACCTTAATGCTCAAAATTCTATTATTTTTTTAAATAAACTATGTATGTAGCGTATCATTTTTTTAAAAATTATTACCGCGGAAATTCCTAAAAAATAATTGCTGTCAAATGGCTGTAAGAAAATAATCCACAAATGAACTAACTTAGACTACTACAAGTTTATTTCCTTGTTCGTTTCCCCAATCTAATCTAATCACTGTCCAAAACAAACCCAAGAAAACGTAAAAGAAATTATAGTACTGGACAAGAACAATGAACTCTATCCAATGTGTTTTATTTTTTTTTTAAAATTAGTTATTCATTGATGATGAAAACCATGTCCAAACCGAGTTTTATTTATACAGGGTTGACTATTTAAAAGAGTCCACCCGATTTTTTTCAAAAACTGCACATGTCGATTTTTTTTGTAAGAGGGACACTTCTTGGCTTGAAATTTTGTAGCACGCACCCCCTTTGAGGGGTACACTTTAACCATATATTTTGAATGTGTAAAGTGGGTGGAGTGATACCTTGTTTTGAAGGTCTCTTGAATGTCTTTACAGTCGAGTAAAAAAAAATTTTTTAAAATCTAACTTTGAAACTCGCTTTCAAAGTAAGCTCAAATTGTACAAGTAACTTTCACCACCCGTAGGAATGTATCCTAGAAGAAAATATACAGTGATTCGTCAGGAAGCCATAGGATTGTATTTGGCAGTTGAAGTTAACTGACAACCATGCACACCTCTCTAATTTAAAACAAAAAGTTCGTAATCCGCGGAGACATGGTGTGCACCACCCGTCGAATAAACTGAAAAACAAAAACATCAAAATTGAAAAATGCAGGAGACCGTAAAATTCGGACTTTCCAGCAGGTATTGTATAATTTTATATAACTTTAGCGTTTCACTGCACAATCCATCATTCCTTGACAAAATGGTGACTCGAACCCAAAACATAAACAGTGCCTTACGTAAATTAACAGCAAAATAAATATTGTATTTTTAACGAGGCCACGCCCTGTAAGTTGAGAGCTCATGTCACTGAATAGACAGAAACCTCAGTTTATTCAACAGGTCGCACACAAGTACCCTGTCTCCGGGAATTACTAACTTTTTATTTTTAATACTAGAGATGTTCACGGATCGTTGCCTGTGTAGTTTCAACTGCCAGGTACAATCCTATGACTCCCTGACGATTTCTAATAAGGATGAAATTGGTGTGTAGGTGTAGTTTTTATTTACGGACGCGAGATTTACTTTTTTGTTTCTTAAAAATGGACGTATTTCAGTATTTTTTCCAATTCTTTACAGTTTTTGAAATTATCCAGGTGGACTCTTTTGAATGGTCAACTCTGCATAATGAATAATAATATTTTTTTTTTCTAGATAATCTGGTTTCACTCCATGACATAAATGCCATAAATTTTACCACCCTTTATCAAATTCAAAAGACCAAAGGCGCTACATTTTTTGCCGTCAATATAAAGGTAGATATTTAAATTAACGATTTGTAAAGTTTGGTACTTAACTGGTGGCCATGCCATGTTGCTTGGATATTTTATACAAAAAATATTTTTTTTATGACAGTTCAAAATATTATTTAGATTCTTTAAAAGTGGTAAATAAGTAAAACAAAAACTTTAATAATTTAGGTTTTATTCTTATTGATTATTATACCAACAAAAACATCTTATATTAAGTCTTAAATTAAAAACTAAGATCACAAATTAGATTCTTTAAGACTAATTCAAAACTTTGTGTTTTTACCTTTCAAATTTATCATATTAAACTTCTGTATACTTTTATTTTGTAAGAATTTTTTTATTGTTTCGATATAGTTAAATCTGTTTTTTTTTGTTATAAGCAATCTGATATTTCTCCTTCAGATAAATTCAATTGGAGATTAGTGACACAAAGCTTTTTCTACTACCATGCGGGAAACACCACTTTCCCGTAAGCATTAAGTTGGGAAAATGTCACGTGCCCGAACTCCGCTCCATGTCGTTCGTTTCAACGCAACGGCACGGCAGGCGGGAAAGATTAACATTCCGCACTAGTTAGGATAATAACTTGCGCGTTTTTATCTTAATTCATTGCAACTTTTGAATGTCCCTTAGAGTTTGTTTAATACGAAAATGTACCTACATTATTTCGTTTCTTATTTTTTTTATAGCGACGAAAAATTTTCATTAGACACCGATCTCTGGTGGTCTACCGAATGTGCCCGATTCATCCTCTCTTGAGGACGCCTACGGACTAAAACCCTCCGCTGTAGATTTGGTCGAAATAGCGGAACCATTGTCAGGAATATAAAGTCGCTATTTCGCCGTTTACTGTTTTGATCTCTTAGGTGTCTTCGGTCTTCGTGTTTAATTTTTAGAAACGTTCTTATCATATCATATCCCTGGTTCCATTTGACTGCGTGTTGTATCATTTCTTTAAAGAGGTTCCCTATGGTCATATTCTCTATCTGTAGATCGTGTCTTGTTGTTTGGCGGTAGTTCTCAAATCTTGGACAGTAAATTAACGTATGTTCTGCGTCATCTATTCTTTGACAGTACCGACATATGTCGTCCGTTTTCCCTATTCGCTTCGTGTATGTCCTAAAAGATTCATGTCCCGTTACAGCTTGTGTCATATAGTAATCCATTTTTTTGTGTTTTTTCCTTTTTCGGTATTTCGGTCCCTTCTTGCTTGCCAGGATTCCAGTGTTTTCTCCTTTGCAACTTCTATGTTTTCTTCACTGTATCCATTTTTATCTTCATAAACAATTTCTTCATTTCTTGGACAATTAGGTCTATGGGCGGGATTCCTGTTATAACTTGAATAGCTTCCGTTGATATCGTTCGGTAGCCGCAGGCTACTCTTAGTAAGGCTTTCCGTTGCATTCTTATTAGCATGTTTTTGTACTTCTTTTTGCGCAGTACTGGACTTCATATTACTGCACCATATGTTACGATTGAATGGATTACACTGTATAGTAACTTCCTCTTGTTTTTTTAGTGGTTTCTTCTATATGCTCTCCGAATTTCTGGTTTTCACCGATGTGTTTTATGAGGACTCCATTTAGTCGAAGCTCAATGTTTTGCCGGTCTCTTTTTCCGCTTAGTATAACGGCTTCGGTTGCTAATTCTAGGTGGTTGTTTGTCATCCATTCGTTAATAAGTCTTGTTGCCTCGTTTGTTCTTTGCATAAGATGTATCGCTGTGTCAGCCCTGACTATTACCATTAGATCCTACTAGATCGTATCCTACTATGCCCACGCCTCGCACATTTCTCACCTAAATTATTAGATACAACCCATAAAGTTGTTGGAAAATGGATAAATTATTAATAAAAGACGGACAATTCATTAAAATCGTTAAATAAATGTAAAAATATTTTTTGTAAGACCAATTTACCGTAAGAACGTCAAACCAATTTTCCATCATTCCATTTTTTTTAAGACCATAAATCAGAATAAATGCAAAATCAGAATGAAACGATTATCCTCGAGGTGATATAGATCAGTTAAACATGACCTGTCGATGGCTTATCTTTTCAAAGTCACGTGACCGATTCGACGGCCCACATTATAGGGCGAAAGCGTTTCCAAACCCATAGTGTCGTCTTTTTCTTTTGTAGCATCAAATCAAATTAATCTTTACGGAAATAAAGCTTGTACAAAAAATATAACTTATGGGTTGGTTTGGGTCAGCTTAGGTTGTGCTTTGAGTTTTTTTTATGGTGTGGTTTAAAAAAACCCACATAATTATGGTAATGATTTGTACTCCATTCTCGAAATTTGTCGTTATTTTCTTAAGGCTGTTAGATTCCTTGGCTAGTGGTTTTGTGCTGGATATATTTTTTTTTTCGGTAAAACAAATATTTCGAACATCAGATGTTTTCTTCAATTATCTTTTCTGGTCTAGAAAGGAAATATTACAATTATTACAAACAAAATATATGAATATCATTGTAATACAATAAAAATTAAGCAATTTTACATATACAGTAATATTTTGTTTCCAAAATTGTACAAAATTTATTTAAACAAAAAATAATCAAAAAGAAATTCAAACAATTTAGAACTTCAGGAATATGTTATTGACGGAAAAAATTTAGTTTTTCTTACCCAGACCAGACCATTACTTAATCCAATTTATGAATTAAAATTTGAAGGAATGACTCAAAGGTTCTAAGCGTTAAAATAAATTAATTTGGTCAAAATTACAGAACAGTGGTTCGAACGCTTCTTCAGTTGAAAATACCCGCGAAATTTATCTTTTCTACAAAAAGACTGAACAAAAATATTGCACTAATCTTGCACCAAATTTTTGCACCACTTTCTCTGAGAAACTACAGCGACTTTTACCTTTGGGGCCAAATGAACGCTAACCCCTTCCCTCCCCAGTAAATATTTTAGAAAAAAAAATGTTGCACCATACTGCACTATTACCACCAATAGAACTTTTTGCACTCCTTCCCTTGAGTAGTTACAGCTGTTTCTTTACCGTGAAGTTGGCCTCCCATTGATATTTTTGCAGAAAAAAATATTGCACGAGACTGCACTATTTGTTCACCAATATGAACCACCAAAAAAACGTTTTTTACCGTAAATTTACTCCAATGGTATTTTTGAGGAAAAAAGTATTGCACTAAACTGTAGTATTTATGCACCACCAGTAAAACTTTTTTCACCTCTTTCTTTGAGTAGTTAAAAATATTTGCAAACAAACCCTTTTTTATCCCTATATAAGTAGATACTCTAGGTGGTACCTATTTCTATTGACCTCTAAACTATCCAACAGATCTACATCTCTTTCTATTAATGCAAGATGAAAAGAAAGGAATTCGCACATAAGGATGGATAAAATTATTTAAAAAACTAAAAATTAGTTTTTTAGAAAATGTTTATACAGAAATAAACAAGGGCGACGCGGTTGCAGCAGTATTCTATGATTTATCCAAGGCATTTGACTGTGTGGATCACAGAATATTGCTGGAAAAGCTCGAGCTGTATGGATTTAGGGGTTTGGTGTTGGAATGGTTTAGGTCTTATTTAAGCCATCATACCACTTGCGGCGTGCCCCAGGGGTCAGTATTGGGTCCCCTGTTATTTTTTCTTTACATTAACGATCTTGTACGTTTAAAAATTGCAGGTGAATTTACATTGTTTGCGGACGATACTTCTGTTTTGTGGCATCATAAAGACATAGAATATTTAAAATCTATTATAACCAACGATCTATCAAAAATTAAAAAGTGGTGCGATGCCAATCGTCTTTGTTTAAATGTGGAGAAAACTAACATTCTCGCTTTTAAGTGTAGTTTGCAGAATGTACAATTGGGTGAGGATCTTCTACAAAAACAAAATGTATCTAAATTTCTAGGTGTACATATTGACAGCTTGAGATTTGATGAACATATCTTTAAACTCAGTAAAAAACTTTCTTCTGGGTGCTTCGCAGTGAGATGTGTGAGATCTGAACTGGGAGTTGATATGGCTAGATCTGTATATTTCTCCCTCTTTGAGTCGCACTTAAGGTACGGCTTGCTGTTCGATTCATTTCCAATGTAAACCAAAGAGAGTCTTGCAAACCTCTATTTGTCAAACATAAAATATTAACACTAACATCACTTTATGTTTTGGAAACAGCATCTTTAGTTTTTAAAAATTATAAAAAAGGGCCCAAGTCTCAACAATATCATACAAGACAAGAATTTAACATTCGATTGCTAATTCCAAAAAGCACTTTAGCACAAAAATCTCTTGTATAAGAGGGCACTAAAATTTTCAATCATTTTCCAATCATCCTCAGATGTGCTACCTCTGTTAACAAATTCAAAAGGGATCTAAGGGAGAGGCTTTTAAACTTTAAATAATTGTTGGTGCAACTATGTTATGTGTCTGTTGTGCTCCTTTTTAATCATAGTAAAGTGGGTATTTTTATTATTAGTAATTTAGTATAAACATAACAAACTTTTCCAATTTGTTACTGATTATAGGTTTAAAACCACTTTTTAATGTAGATTCAAATTTGATTTTTTTTTGAACTTACATTCTACTTAAAATAAGCTTCAAAATTAATGTATTTTCTTTATGTTCCTACTTATTTTACATGTTTTTATTTCTTTTAGTTTTTAGCCTGCTTTGTCGACATAATTTTTTTTTTCTTGACAATTTTTGATTTATTGATTGATTGATTGAAAATCACGTGAGTGGTTCCGGGATAATGCTTTAATCTTTCACCGTACAAAATTTGATACAAATTTGATATATAGTTTTTTAGATTAACTAATTGGAAGAAGCGCATTTTTTATTCAAATTCACCCTTAAAAGGGGGCTAATAACTTCATGGTAAAGAAACAGATCCAACTACTCATGGGAGGGGGTGCAAAAAAAAAGTTTTGTTGGTGGTGCATATTGGTGCATAAATAGTCCGGCCTGGTGCCATATATTTTTCTTTAAAAATACCTTTGTGGGAGGGGGCTACTTTCACGGTAAAGAATCATCTGTTACTACTCTGGGGAGGGGGTGCAAAAATCTTTAATGGTGATGCATATTGGTGCATAAATAGTACAGCCTGATGCAATATATTTTTTCCAAGAATACCACTGGGGGGGGGGGGGGCAGCGTTCATTTGACCACCCTCATAAAAGTCGCTGTAGTTTCTTGGAGAAAGTGGTGCAAAAAGTTTTAATGGTGGTGCCATATTTTTTTATTTAAAATTATCACTGCGGGGGGAGAGGGGCCAAATTCACTGACCTTAAGTTTTTTTTGTTGATAACGATTTAAAGATATATCAAGGGACATAAAAGGTAATTTTAAATTTTTTTTTAACACAGTTGGTTATGTAACAAGATATGGAGAATTGTGTTTAAATGAAGCTGTAAAGTTATGTACCGAAAGATAATAGACACAAGTTAAATTTCGGGTCTATCGGCATTCGTATCCTTATCTCTATCGAGTCGACCTATCGAGCAGGTGTACTTTTAAACTAATGGCGAATGCGTGACAGCTCCAGCTGATCAAATGTTAATTGTCTAATATATAAATAAAATCATAAATCCGTACCTTGATTTTTTTTTCTTTTTGTAAAAAAATACTTGGAGAAAATGAGAAAATTTATTCATTATAAATTACAGGGTGTTGTTTTGAAATGTAATTAGAGATATTAAATTGAACAATTTTCGCATATTTTGATAAATCACCCTGTATATCCGTTGAAAACGTCACCAGATAAATTTTATTACCAGATATATGATTCGTCGTGAATCACCCTGTATATTATATGCTACGTTTTCACTAGAAAGTGAATAAGTTTTCAATACGATTCACTTTTCAGTTTTCATCAAGCGATTTGACCGCATTTTGAACACGATTTTAGCTTTTGCCTGCCTAATATAGCTCAACGCCAACGAATTAAGTGGGGTTTCAACCCAAACATAGGTCTAAAAACCTCTAGTTTTGGTTCTACTAGGGATTTGTTAAATCTCGTCCGATTCTTTAGATTTTGAGGTCTGCGGGAAGCTAAGGCTCTGGCCTATATATATAGTCTGTCAAATTTGACATTTTATGAAAATCCGTAATGGTGCATGCTGATATTAAAATAAATCAGCAAAATAAAAATGTTCTGCATTTTATCTATTTTATACAGGTTTAAAAACAGCACCTCTTTCGTTAGTTCTTCTCCGATTTTTATGAATGATACCTCTTTGTACACTGAAAAGACGTGGCTTTCCGAATAATTAAAATCAGGTACATTGGTTTACAAAAAAGTTTGGCAGGAAGGAGTGAAAAATATCAAAAGCATGCGCCATTACGGATTTTGATAAAATGTCAAATTTGACAGATAGAGTATATAGGCCAGAGCCTTAGCTTCCCGCAGATCTCAAAATCTAAAGAATCGAACGAAATTTAACAAATCCCTAGTAGAACAAAAACTAGAGGTTTTTAGACCTATGTTTTACAAAGGGTTAAAATATTACTTACTTCGTTGGCGTTGAGCTTTATTGTTTGTTGTCCGATTTTTAGAAGTGATACCTCTCTGTGCACGACAAAGATGTGTCTTTATGGCAAATGTTTGAAATCGAGTACAGAGGAGCACATAAACTTTTGGAGGGGGATGTTAAAAATGAGGAAATTTAAAAATCATCTTGGATTTTAACGAAATGTCATATTTGACAAAAGTTTCATATATTCTGAAGCTTTAGCTTTTTGCAGAAGCTAAAATCACAAAAATCAAGCTTACGGTAGCAAAAGCACAGCCGAAAAAAAAATGTACGGTTTTTTTGGTCCACCTTATATAATTAAAATAAAGATATATACCTACTTTTTGTAGGAATATTGAAAGTGCTAACATCTTATTATTGGTTTCATCAGCCAGTTCGATACTAGAACTTGGGCAGGGCCAACGAAAAAAAAATATCGAGTCGCCACGTTTTCATGGAAGGTTTGAAAGTGAATCGTATTGAAAACGTATTTAGTTCCACGTGAAAACGTAGTAATAGTTGGGTCTATGACTCGATTAAAAATGAGGCTTGCTTCTACGATGTTGCCAAACTTTTAATTTTGAAGTTAATTTTTCAACCTATAATAATAAACAGAAGCAAGCGCCATTTTTTGTTATTGGTGTATTGGAAAAGTAAAGTTTCGAAGAATTAGGGGAAAAAAGTCATGTTGTCCTATATTCAGTGTAAATAAATTAACTAAGGGCTCTCACTAAGGTAATGTAACCAATGATTTGAGTCATCACACTATCTTTTTTTTTAGAAACAAACCTCCTTGACTGGCGATACAAGTATTTTAGCTCGCCTTGCGGTCTCTGTCAAAAGAAAAATTCAGCTTTATTACCTAAAAAATAACGAGTTCTTAGAGCTTATGGAGGAAATCACTCTCAACGACATTCCAAAATCGTTGGCCTGGTGCCAAGAAGTAATTTGTATTGCGTACAGGGATGAATATGCATTAATGGAGGTTAGTTAAAAAAGCTATAAAATATGATGGTACAGAGTTTTTTCTCAAATCTCTCTTTTTTTGCTTGGTTGATTTTGGTTTAAATTTATTCTCTATGTTTACCAGATTTTGCTAGGGTTGCCATGTGTCCGGGTTTTGGGGACGCCCGGGCGGGTTTTTGGAAACCCTCCGGATTTGTCCGAAATTTCGACGACAGGCAGCATGGTAATTTTGTGCCTTCAAAAATTATTTTGAAACCATAAAATATATGATTTTTCCGAAATTTAACTATAAACACATGTTCAGAATTTTATGATTTTTTGCAGCCGGAGCAGTCTGAATTTTGCAGCTCACTCAACCCACATTTAAAAAAAAACGATAAATGTTTGGATTAAATTTAGAAAATTTAGCTTGCACCGCTCTGAAATGTTATTAATTGTTATAATTTTAGTTTATTCATTCAAGAAGAAATGACATTTTTCATGGGTACAATTTTTTTTTTGTTTCCTTCAACTTATGAGTTAATTCCTACCAATTTTGGGTTGCGAAAAACGAATATGACAAAGAATATTTTTGATTAGCTCTAGTTTCTGTGATAAAAAAATAATGAGTTTTTCATTTAATAAGGATTATGAGGTAACGAAAAATATTAATTATGTATGCTAACAATATTAAAAGGTGTATTTTTAATGACAGTTACACACTATAAATGACAAAAGAATACTCACCGGTGGTTGAATATATGAAGAATTAATTGGGGGCTTCATGAGATCGCTGTCTTGGCTTTCCTCTTGTAAGTATTTTCTGGAGCATCCCTATACATAAACCAGCAGTAATCCGCGAGAATTGCTTCATTCCAGCGGCCCTAATATCTCCGTTCCATGAGAGAAATAGGTGGAATCTTTCCCCATGCTCGTCACTGACAGCTCCACAAGTGGGTGGGAAAAAATCAAGATGGGAGTGGAGAAAATGTATTTTTAGTGACATATTACATCCGAGTTGATGGTACTTTTCTAGAAGTACTTTTACCAATTGAGTGTAATTTTCCTCCCTTCTGTTCCCTAAAAATCCATGCATAACTCCCTTAAGAGCTTCCCAAGCTTCCTATTCTTTTCCTTTCAGAACTAGGTCGAAAGCAGGATCCTTTACGAGTTCACGTATTTGTGGCCAACTAAGATGCCTTCCTTGACTTTTGCATCACTTAGTTTGGGAAATTTTTCTTTCAAATATTTAAAAGCCTGACCATCTTGGTTTAAGCCTTTGACAAAATTCTTCATTAAACCGAGCTTGATATGTAGGGGTGGAAGAAGAACATCTTTTGGATTCACGAGAGGCTCGGCAACGACATTTTTCTCAGTAGGTTTAAGATTCCTTGCAGGCCAATCTACTTGAATATAGTGTGATTTCCCATCTCTACTATCCCACATACATAAAAAGCAACAGTATTTAGTGTACCCTAATTGCATTCCTAATAGTATCGCAATGACTTCTAGGTCGCCACAGCTTTTCTACTTATGTTCAGCATATTTGATTGAGTTGAGGAGGGTTGCCATATTTGCATAAGATTCCTTCATATCAACTGCGTGACCAATAGGAACAGAAGGAAGACGATTGCTATTATGAAGCAATACAGCTTTTAAACTAAGTTTGGAAGAGTCTATGAATAGCCTCCATTCAATTGGATTATGCTCCATTTTCAAACTTTTCATCAGACCATTAATATCACAGCAAAAAACAAGATTATTCTCCTTCTTAAAAAAGGTCTCCTACCTTTATTCCAAAATAATGTTGGTAAGCAGTCTTCACAAGAGGCGTCAAATTGTGTTTCTGTGAAGAAAACGTTATTTCTCCACAAATATAACAAAAATTGTTAACTGAATTTACACATTTACGAGGCATGTTAATACAATAAGTTTTACTTAAAACACTCCAAAACAACAAATTTTGCACTAAGCAAAACAGAAATATTGTATGTAAAATGTAAACCTTAGATTTACAGCATAAACACTATAGTCAGTTTGCGATGATATGTTGTGTGTCCGTGTATCTAGTTTTATAACAATACCATACACACTACTTAACTTAACTGTGCGTTCGATTAGAAATATGAAACTGAACTGTAAGTTATCGGTCGCCCAGGAATAAAAAGACGCGCAAATACGCAATTATTTCGGAAAGGAGGGAGTCCTCTCGCTTATATATATCGAGAATAGTAGGGCTGTATTGCAAATATCGATAGCTAAATTAAAACTATCGATAGTTCTGTAGTTTTATCTCTGTCGATATTATCGATAGTCAATTTCGATGGTGGCGTACCACTATTTCTAACTCCCCACCCTATCCAGTTCTCTGCCCTTTCTATTATTTTCTCTTTCGATGCTTTTAGAGGATATAAAATGTAAAATATCACCTTATCTCCAAAACTAGAGCTAATCTCTAATTTTTATGGTGATTTTTGAATTCAGTGGATGAAAATACTTAAGAATTAGCTATTTTTGAGCCCGAAACATTTTCATTGTTGGACAGTGTAATTGAAAGTACATGTAACCCCAATCCACCATTCTTGGGCAGCTAACCCAACCCACTTTTTAATAAATATTTTTCAAAAAACCTGGAAGAGATCAAATTTTTAAAATAACTTTGTGTTTCAAAATTTTACCTGTTCCGTTATAATTGCCTATTGTTACAAATTTTTTGTAAAAAAAATTTAAAACGCTTAAAAAATTAGATTTTTAATATAGTTTTCTTAAAATTTTCTCTCTTAAAATAAAGTTGGTTATTTTAAAAAGAACTAAATAAATTTTTGTAGCAATGTCCGGATTTTGTCCGGATTCTTAAGTGTCTTTGTCCTGGTTTTACAATTTTAGCAACCCCATTTTGCTGATCTCAAAATTGTGGCCAAGGACTTGGTACACCACCCTAAAGTTGGGCAGGGCAATTTTGTAGGAAGTAGTACTCCCTGACCAAAAGTCCGAAAATATATGTAATTTGATCGCTCTAAAGTCCAGTTTCAATCTTAAAACGCAGTACGCGGACTTTGATTACAAAAACTCGAACTGACATGTAATTGGAACGCTCTAGCTGAACAAATTAAAACAGAATATGGTCGAAATTCAATCTACTACTTTAATTTACAATAAACTTTACGACAATATTAAATCTTATAGCTTTAAGAAATTTAAATATTACCTTAAACATAACACTTCATTTTACACTATGTAAGTATAGTTTTACAGTTTTAGAGTAACCCTCTAAAATTTGTTTAAAATTTATTTATTTAGTTATAACTTTACTAATAATTAATTAAATTTTTTCTACTGGAAAAAATATATAAGTAATGGAATTTACAAGCCATCTTAAATTATAATTATGTAAATTATTATTACTAGACGTCCCTAGATAAGCATTATTCTGTAATGTTTTTTGGGAAATAAAATGTTTTTTATTCTATTCTAATTTTTCTTGTTTGGAGGGTTAGGTTTGATAAAATAACGGTGGAATAGAAGTCTCAAGCTCGGCCTCAAATAAAATCTTGGGAATTTGATAATAACCTTCTCGCGCGCTTGGTCCACGCACGCTTTTTCCATACTTACATTTTTTTTTGTGCATACATTTACACTACTCGATATGCTTAAATTAAAATGTAAAAATATTTACATCTTTAAATACATTCACATTAAACAAGAAAAAGGTCCCGATCACACAGGGTCTGTTTTTTTTAATTTTTGATAATCGCAATGCTAGAAGATGTTAAACGAGTTTCCTGAAAGCCAATAAAACACGACATGTCACGGGTCGCGTAACTGGTGACTTCTAGATTTGCGATTGGTGAAAATCCGGGATTGTCTACGTTTTCTATCAAATCAAGAACAACAATAAGCACTACTGTTTACTCGAACTCCAGTAATCGTTGAAATATCAACCAAAATGATCTTTTTTTTAGCTTAATGGCAAACAAACCGACCTCTTTCCGACTAGTAGCAATTCGAAATCGTGTGAACCTTGTATCATAAAAATAAATGATAATTCGTTTGCTTTGTGCAGAGACAATCAAACTGTGATTGTAAATACCAAAGGTGAAACGGAAAGAAATCAGTCATTAAAATGGAGCGAGGTACCAGTGACCTTAGCATGGGATGAACCCTATGCATTTGGTGTGCTAAATGAATCTATAGAGGTTAGTGCAGTAATAATAATAATAAAGTTTGCCTGTTACTTGAAGTATTTTTACTTCCCCTAACCGTACAATCATCAAAAAGGAAAGATCTTCTAGAATCCAAAAATGACCAATCGACGCAGATCCCACCTCTGGGGCCAGATTCTACCATCCAAATACGACTGGATAAAATCGGAGGTCTTTATTCTTTGCCGAAGAAAAATGAAGATTTCCGCTCGAAAGAGCCTAATCTTTCCGATTCGATATGTCTGTCAGCCCCCCATTATTACCACCACTAATTTTTTTCTTACCTTATGTTACTTTGAGGGAAAGTTACAACTCTGTTTTTATTGGCGTCAAAATATAATGGTATCTATCTAACTACAATAACCTAAATCGAAATAGATTTGTTTTTGCAGAAAAGATTTGTGGCGTAGAGGGCAAAGGGTGAGGGAATAAATCGGAAAAAGTTTTTCCTCGACCAGGATTTGAACCCGGGACCTGTAAAATAGGTCGAGGAAAAACTTTTTCCGATTTATTCCCTCACTCTTTGCCCTCTACGCCACAAATCTTTTCTGTAAATTTATTAGGGCGCTAAATTTTCCCTTCATTTTGTAGATTTGTTTTTGTTATTCAGGTAGTTGTAGTTTTGGGGGCGACATGCCTGATTTAGATTGTGAATTTTTATTTTAAAAAATTGGCCATTTTTGTAAATGAGCCCTAGCGACTGGCCCTGCCCTATTGTTTTAGCGTGATGGCGGCTAGTTGAGTCGATAATACAGCATTCTTACAGTTTAGTGAGTGCTCTACAGGCATTATTTCAAACAAAGTTGTTTAATGGAAAAAATATATGAAATTTGGCATAATTGTTCTTTTGACCAAAACAAACGAATTGACATGACGTTATATTTTGAATTCCTTAAGCGAAGAACTGTGGAACGTGTAGAAAAATTAGGGTTTTTTTCATTGTCACAGTTTTTTAACAATATAGTTTTTACGAAAATAAAAATATCTTGGAAGCACCCTGGTAGTAAACAAATATTATCAAGTGTCAGCTAACAGAATCGATTTGGGTTTGATTTTGGGGTCAATAATTTTTATTTTGAATTTTTATGTTTTTAATAATACGTTATAAATAATGTTAATCTTTGCAATATGGTTTTAACCTCACTGCAATAATGTGGAGGTTATAAGATGTTTTTAGGATATTTTTTTAATTTTAGGTATGCACCATCGAACCAAGCGGATTAATTCAAACCCTACCAGATATGCAAAAAGTCAGGTTTATCGTGAAAGCCCAAAACGGAATTTTAATGGCCGCCTCTGTAAGCCAAATTTGGAGCATACAGGCCATCGACATCGCTAAGCAGAGAGAGGTTTTGGTCAACGATAAACAATTTCAATTGGCTCTTAAACTTACCGTGAGTCACATTTATTATTGAAATACTGGGCATCCTTAAAAATATTCACAAGAGATTTTGCGCATGGTATCTCCTGTTTCCATTAGACAGCACCGAACTGATGAGCACCACTAGTGCAAAACTCGAGTCTGTGGTTGCCCTTACATTTTTTGAAGGAATAGTCGCAAATTAAAATCTTGTTCTTGTTTAGGTGTTAAAATTCTTTTTTTACATTTGAGTTGAAAAATATATCTAAAAAGTCGAATTGGACCTAAAAAATTGTTAAAAAAAGTTTTGGCCCTGGGCAAGGCTAAAGGCGAAAAATCTACTGTGCGTGCCTGAGGCAGTCTGCTCGCGCCTAAAAGAGTTTTTTCGGAAAATGCAAAAGCAGGGCGGGTATAGTATCTCACAGTTAAGTGGTTGTTCCTAAGCTTTACAAACCGCATTTGCCGTTTTGTAAATAACGATAAGGTTCGATATATTTTATTTGTAATGACGCGATATGATGTGACACTTTTTTTAAAATAAGTCATGGCGTACTTGAAGGGTTAAATAATCTTAAAACGTTTCCAAAAAATAAATTTGACTGGGTTAAAGTAGGGTAAAGTGAAGTAGTTTTTATTTTCCATAAATACAAATTTATAATTTGTATAAAATAATTTTTTTTAGAGCTTTCCTTAGTCTTTTATCATCTATACATATAATAAATATCTAGGTAGATCATTTCTGTACATTGAATATTTTTTTTAATTTTTAATTTTGGCCTCTAACCAAATAATATAGATTCCAAAAATTCAATTTTTACAATTTTTTCATGTTTGCCTGTTTTCTCCCTGTCTTTGTTATCATCACGCAAAAACTACTTAATGGATTTTGATTAAAATTTTACTACTGGATTCCTTGGATTCCTGGGCAGGAGATAGGCTTTTTTCCAAATTTTCATTAAAATCGGATTACGTAAGCAAAAGTTATGACCATTTGAGTAAAAAAGCGGAAAACCCCGCAGGCAAAACGGGTACATTCGACTGGATGGAAGATATTGAGGAGCGAAAGGCGGAGTGGAGAGGGAGAAGGTGCCATTGAGGTGGAGAGGAAAAGCTAATTTTTAATAATAATCTTAATTCGTTAATAGGATGACGTAATATAAAAAAGCTAACTAATTTATTATTTTCGAACGTATATCAAAGTATAGTCGTTGAAGGCTAACAATAGAATCCAACGAAAAGGTGAAAAAGGTAGTTGTGGAATATATTGACATCTTTCGTTATGGCTAAAGCTTTTCGGTAAAGTTGGGCAATATTCCTTAAAGCACTAATCAATGTATCCATGTGACTTATAACTATGTCAACACCGTATGGGCTAGAGTTGTATGTCAGAAGCAGTAATTTCTTCTTATCGTAGTGAGCGGGAACTGCGTCAAAAGATAACCTTTTCTTAATTTTGAATAAGGATTCTTGCTACTTTTCATTGCATTTTCAACATTGATTTTTATTAAGCAATGCAACGGCTTAGCGATTGTTGCTTTATCTTTGACTGCTTTAGCTCTACTTGAAATCTGAGATACCTTGCAATCAACTATCAAAAAATCTTTGGGAAAACTAGAGCTGTGCAAATACCAAACTGGGGGCATTTGACTTTGCAGGTACTTTCATGAATAATTATTGTCTGGAGATTCAACTATTTATTTTCGTGTTCCGGCAGACAGAATTGGATACACATCATTCAAAACAGTTTACACAGTAGTCTGCAGAAATTCAAACTTCGTTGCTTTTTTGCATGGATTAGTTGTTTTAAAAGGCCTAGTACAAGCCATAGATAGCCATGTAATATGTCACTGTCACTGTTCAGAAAAGTAACACAAATTCTGTCATTTCTTTTACATGGTGATAATTTTCCTCACTTTTAGATGTTTATTGGTCCGCGTAGTAGCAGTTTAGCTCCACCATGAAACTAGTCCTACAGAATTTATTAAAAATATTAAATTTACAAAATTTTATCAAAAAAACGACGCAATTTTTCTTACAACGTTAGGATAAATATTAAGGACGCTGTGTTTTATTGTAAATAAGGCAGTAAGTAAAAATCGCCAGTTTTCGGAATTGTGACGGGTGACTTTTTCTGTCGTTTTTGAAGAATCGCGACCAATGTAACCTTCTAACGCACATTTGAAATTCTTCAGACCTTCTGAAGCACATTGAAATTCCCGCCAAAATTTAAATGTGGTACCAGCAACCACACCGACGTTATGCTGCAATTAACAATGGGAAATAAAAAGGGAGAGAGAGAGACACTATAACAATTAATATCAAACTACACTTAAGGTAAGTTAAGTTTGAACTTTTAATTGTAAAGCACGTGCCTCTTCGCTCAGATAACAAACGTTGATGTTGAAAGTTAAGTTGGTTGCAGGAAACTCATAAAGAGCAAAAAAACGACGCAATTTTTCTTACAACGTTAGGATAAATATTAAGGACGCTGTGTTTTATTGTAAATAAGGCAGTAAGTAAAAATCGCCAGTTTTCGGAATTGTGACAGGTGACTTTTTCTGTCGTTTTTGAAGAATCGCGACCAATGTAACCTTCTAACGCACATTTGAAATTCTTCAGACCTTGTGAAGCATATTGAAATTCCCGCCAAAATTTAAATGTGGTACCAGCAACCACACCGACGTTATGCTGCAACTAACAATGGGAAATAAAAAGGGAGAGAGAGAGAGACACTATAACAATTAATATCAAACTACACTTAAGGTGAGTTAAGTTTGAACTTTTAATTGTAAAGCACGTGCCTCTTCGCTCAGATAACAAACGTTGATGTTGAAAGTTAAGTTGGTTGGAGGAAACTCATAAAGAGCATAGTATAAACGTAGTCATAAATTGCTTACTATTTCTTTTAATTGCAACTGAAAATTATATTTGATCAAAACTGAAATTAATATTCCTTCAATGATAACTTAAAATTCATTTTAATCTTGGTTTTATTTAAAAAACTAGAACAGCGTTTCGCTATGTCAAAACAAAACCAAAACATTCCTATACTTAAACATTTTTAGCAAATTTACTGTGGTTATTAGCTTAACTTATATTTATTTAAGTTTTATAATATTTAGAAAAGGTTTGCAAGTTTTACGTCCACCCTGCGGTTTTCCTTATTTCATCCAGGGGAACGCCCTTTTTGTGTTTACCCACTACGCCCCAAAGTCATTTTTGTTCAACGACTTAAGGTTTATAGGTAAGTTTTTTAAAAGGCTTAAAAGGTTCAGGTAAGCTTTTTTTAAACGATTTAAAAGAAATCTACTGTCTACCCCCAAAACTTCAGTTTTCTGCAAGTAGCAAGACAATACCCCCGCGGTTTTGAGGTTTATCATGCCTTAAAATATAAATAATAAGTTTAAGTGTAGAAGTCTTAAAAATTGTTTCTAATGTTGTCTAGATTTATCAAGGAAAAAATCTGTACTCAGTGTGCAGAATTTGATGCTATTAAAAAAATTAGCTTTAGTGATAGATCTTGTAGTGAAAGAGTTTCATTAGGAGAAAAGTGAATCTAAGTAAAAGAGAACCTGTTATGTGTCCCACGGAAAATCATATTTAAGTTTAAGAGGCCTGAGATTTAAGATTATTAAAAAATCGTTTTTTTTAGAATTAACCATGACGTCTTATATTAGGTACTCATAATGCAATAACTTTTGTCCTCGTTGAAAACATTTTGTGAAGTATTCCAAAGATGTGTTAAGGGCGGATGAATAATGAATTATGGTTGATAGTGTAATAAAAGACATAATTATCTCAATGGCTTCGTCATAAATATTTTTATTTGGTTTGCTCTCAACAATATCATCCCTGCTGCCAGGAAAAATTGGTTGGATATAGGGTGTAGAAGAAGGTGTAATGAGGTGTAGTGAGGTTTAAAAATAATAATCTGTTGAAACTTTTGAAAACCATCTTTGGCTAAGCCAGTAAGGAATTACTACAATATCTTTGGAATAACACGAGGCAAAATATGGAAGGGAGAAAAAGCATAAAAATCCAGATTCTTCCAGGAAATGGTAAATGCATCAACAGCATCTGGGTCTGCAAACCAAGAAACTAAACTGAGACTTTCTATTCAAACGATTAGCAAAATATTTAAACTAAGGGTACCAAACTTGTCAACCATTTTTCGAAAAGCGACTTATTTCATTCCGTTTCAATTTGCAGTGTACGTAACAAAAAGTTAACTTTTACATTATTCAAGGACTTTATATATGATGCAAGTATTCAGTTGTTTTTATATTGACACCATTCCCAGATTTTCCTTGACAAAAAAGTAAGCTTCCTATGCTGTGCTCCCCCCATTCTGTTAAAATAGCTGCGGTGGCAATCCTTAAAAGAACCTCATAATTAGAAAAATTAATTTATTACCGCAAAAAATCCTATTCTTTCATCTACTTAAACTCCTGAACTTAGTAAGAACCTGGGGTTAGCAAAACATTAAATGTTTTCTCTAAATTATCCCTCCAAAAGTAAAAAAAATCTAAAATCGTTAGGACCTAAAGAAGATATGGTGCTGACACTGAATAACGCACCTTTCAGTGCTGAGACTTAAGGAAAGTATTTACAGGTTTATGACATATGATGTTGAACCCAGACCAAATGGTTAAGGTGCATTACCAAAAAAGAACTATCCAAATTGATCGAACTTGATTCCACCTTCGTGTCCTCCACTTAAATTAAATTAAAATTGCAGCTGATTTTGGGACCACAAACACAGATGAAATATATCATAAGGAATGAAAAGCAAAATTGCTCCAATCTCTAATAAATGGTCAATAGAGTTGAAGTGCCATTTTTTCAGGAGGAGACCAACTTCTTTTTAAGGGAAGTTGTACTTAGACAGGATGCCTTAAAAAAAAGATCTTCATGAATCTGAGCTCTTCGAGTTTAACTTGGGCCTTTTAAACACTAATAGGGAAGCTCTTCAATAAGGTGGATTTAGATCTGTTAAATGCCTGCTCCCATCACTTACTCAATACTTATGATGTCAATCAATGACACATGTGCGGTAAATCTTGAATTCTAAACCAGTGTGTACTTCCCGAAATTTGAGTAAGACTGAAGTTGAGATATGCAAAAGTACACAAGAATGAAGAGGAAAAGGATACTCTCTTGGCGGAACTCTTTTTTCACACTTTCAAGCTTCACTGCACTGAAGATACTAATGTTTTCATAAATTTTGTTAAGGCATTTGCTGTTGCCAAAAAGGCTGCTCCCAGTTGGGTATATTTTGCAGCATACAGCTTATCCCTACTTAAGGTGTAAGATCATTTTTAAATTTGTTTTACTTATTTGTATCTACAATGACTTTTTGTTTTATTAGCAAAAAGAAGACTACAGAGTGAAAATGTATTTATATTCATCATTATTCTACATATTATATTTATGACAGAATAAAATAAAACATTTTGCGAAAGTCAATAATCAAATTTCATGTTTTTAAAAAAGATGACTCAGAAAACCAATTTTTTTCTTTTTTATTTAATTTCTCTTGTGAAGTTATTTTTTTAAAATAAGCTATTAGTAAATAATAATAATAGCTTTTCTAACAAAAAATACAAACAAACCGTTTTTCTGTAAGCCGTAACAATCGAAGATTGGGTAAAAAAACCACAAAATAAAAAAGTAAAATAAATTTTTTTAAAAATCTAAAACTTTTATTTTGTGGCTTACCACCTAAATACAATATGCTCTTCAATTATTGAAAATCTAGATAGAGAAAGCTGCTCTCACTCTCAATTCTAAATAGAGAAAGCGCTATATACCTTGCGTAAGAGATATAGAAAGCGGAGACAAACTTTTTGAATAGTAATTTTTGAGCTTATTATTTATTTTTTTTTCTTCTCTTCCATATGCACAAAAGACCAATACTTAAAATAGTATCTTTTTTTTAAAACTGCATCGCTGGTAGTTTTTGGAAAATTTACATCTTTATTAAAATTACGGCTTACGGGAAAACCGTTAGTTGGTCCTACGTCAGCTGATCGTGGCAGTTCGTTAAAAAGGCTAATAAAGAGCCTTATTCTTGATTGCTTGTAACCGTTGGAACAGTCAGTGAGCAGTAAAAACTATAACATCAAAAATTTCCACAAAATGGTCAGGTTATTTAAAAATAAAACTCAAAAAACAAACGCGTAAACGCGGATTCGGGCTGACCAAGCAAGCTGAATATTTTTGACCTACTTGCCTGCTTATCAGCGTAAATTTGCCTTTCAACAAAAGAAGGAAGCCTTCTTCTTTTTATCACCGTATGATCAATAATCACCGTTCTATGATTTTGGTTCGTTTTGGTCATTAATTTTTTACTATAGTTTTGGTATGACGAATCGTCAAACAGGTCTGCCACCAGAATATCTACCACATATGCCTCCGGGAAGGCGGGGCTAGACTTAATGAACTTGGATGCCATAAGAGTCAAAATGCTATTTCGTGAGAAATACTAGTTTTGCCATGCACAAGCGGAATATTAGTTTATGAGTCAACATTAATATACAGGGTGGATTCTTTAAATGGACGGGTGCTTCTAGAGGCTTTAGGGAAGAGGTCTTAAAAAAAGGTAAAAACGAGTCTTTAATGATTTTTGACGGACTTTCTGCCCATGATAAAAAAAAATTTGGGGTCCCCAACAGGAGGCCCAGGGCCTACCAAGTATTTTTTTTAATGAGAAGGTACCACTTGTGGCTCCTTTTTGGAAAGCTTGTTAAAAAAGAAACCTAATGCACTAGTTTTTTTTTGACATCTGTCAACCAATGTGTCAAAAATTTACCAAAACTTATTTTTTAGTCAATTGTTTTACCTTCAAAATAAACTACATATTTCTCTATTTACTCACCCGAATAAAGAAAATACCACACAAGGACATTATTGGAGGCCCTCACTGAAGGCCCAGAGCCTACCAACATTTTTTTCATGAGGGCACTGTGGCACCTTTTGGAAAGCTTGTAAAAAAAATAAATTCGATTAAATAAAAAATTTTCGTATCTGTCAACGTATCTGTCAAAAATTAAAAAAAAAACTATTTTTTGTCAATTGTTTTAGCTTCAAAATAAACTACATATTTATTTATTTACTAAGTGGAATAAAGAAACTACCATACAAGGATATTAACACATGGGTTGTCAAAAAAATGGTATCTCCTCATGAAAAAAATGTTGGTAAGCCCCTGGCATTCAGTGAGGGCCCAGAAAAATGGGTTACCAATGATGTTCATGTGTGATATTTTCTTTATTAAATTTCTTTTTTAGCAAGTTTTCCAAAAAAGTGCCACAAGTGATACCTTCTCATTAAAAAAAAATAGTTGGTAGGCTCTGGGCTTCCGGTTGGGGGTCCCTAAAAATTATTTTTATCATGGGCGCAAAGTCCGTAAAAAAACATTAAAGATTCGCTCTTTTTTAAAATCTCTCCGAATAATAGTCCACGAGTGCATAACAATAGTATAATTTTTAAAGCATCGACGATAAATCTAATGAAGACGCAGATAATGTAATATATAAAAAAATATTAAAGAAAAAATATTATACAAAATTTTAGCAGTGCTCAACTACAACTTTATTGAAGTCGAGTCGAAATATAAGTAGGTTCCCTTTGGAAGTATATAGTAAAGCTAATAACACTAGTCGTCCCTATAAAAAACCCGAAACCAAATTTGGCAGAAACATAATTTGTCGCTAAAAAATATATGCTTAGAATTAAATTTAAACGAAACATATTTTTATAGAAACACAAAATGTCAGAAAACATTTTTAACGAAAATAATTTAAAAGAAGCATAATAATGCCGAACCACAAAATTCAAGAAACCCAATCTGTCCAAAAATGATTTGAACCCATAGCCACGAATTCAAATGCTACGTTGCCGTTGCCAGGCAGGGAAGCGTCGGAGTAAGTTGTGATATTGTATTAGTTTACCCCCTTTACATTCAACCACTCCCTACCCTCAAATTTTTTCACAATATTAAAATCTGTTCTGTGTCAAAAATTAATCGCAAGATTTGATAAACATTTAGACAGCCAGAAACTGTGAATAAAATCGTTTAATAAAAAAAATCCTCGTGTCATCTTCCAAATAGAGGAACTTGTCAACGCCGCAATCTAGGGCCTACGGCGCTCTAGAGATTTAAATTTGACGCATGCCCAATAGCAATTCGGATGGATTATGGTTCTGCTCATTTAAGGATCGGGCGTATTATTTTCTATCAATTTGTGTTTCGGGTGTTTTTCGTTTCTTCGAGTAAATTAAAATTTTAAACAATTATATTCGTATCCTTTATTTTCTGGGTGTTTTTCTTTCGTTCATATTTTGTTTCGGACGTTTTATTTTCTGTTCAATTCTGTTTCGGTTTTTGTAAATTCGGTTCTTTTGTGGGTTGCCAACAAAAACTTTTCATTTATATCGTAAATAATTGTATGTGATTATTGTTGTATGTGCTAAAAATAATTTAAAAACTCAAAACATTTCTATCACGTTACAATTTTATGATATATTAATTTTATTTTTTATACATAAATTCATTTATTTTGGACTAAAAGAAGCTTTTTTTATTTTTTTCATTTGTCGATAGAACTCTATGGTTGGGGGTTTCCTTATTAACAAATTCGTAACAATATGCTTTTTTCGAAATTCAGACGTGATAGAATGAAACTAATAGTTTTGGGGTAATAGTTTTTACAATATTTTTTTGGTGTTGACTGGTATAATCATCTTGATTATTTTTTAGCAAATCTCAAATGAATCTGACATAGAGAAGAAAGAAAAAATCCATAACATCCACACACTTTTGGCTTTTGACCTGTTTGCTAAAAAGCAATTTCACGAAAGTATGAAGGAATTTTTAAACTTAGGGATAGATGCTTATGACGTCATCAGGTACAACTTTATTTTTATCAAATATGATATTCTGGAGTTAAAGGGAACTTTTATTTTGGCAAGATATCCAACAAAATATATAAATTGTGTTTTTAAAATATTTTTAAAACATTTTTTTTAAATTATAAATTAAAAAATATTTTAAAAACAATTTTTATTTTTTTTGGGTATCTTGCCAAAATGTCTACAACATTTCAAGAAGAAGACTTAATGGGTTTTCAAAAAGATTAGGTTATTAAAATGATCTTTGAAAGACCTGAAATAAGTAATAGTATGCTTTTTGCACTTCCGTTGTTTGCGGGTCAAAAATGTGATTTTAGTCGCTAGGGAGAGATTGTCAAATTGCCATAGTTCTTTTATTTTTCACCTACATATAAAAATCAGTATCTATACAATTTTTAAAGGGCAAAGTCTAGCTGAACATAAAGGCACACCATAACCATATTTGGTGGCCTATTTTTGTGTCCAAATGTACGAGGCGGTTTTTTTTGCAAGAACTAATTAAGTGGACTAGCGGCTGACCCGCGGCGTTCGCTTTTATAATATTAGTAGGATTGTTTTTTAGATTATTTCCGGACCTTCTTCCTCAACAAGGCGAATATCCAGAGCCTGCTAGGGATTTGACAGAAAGAGAACTGGAAACCAGTCGACTGGCTCTAATCGATTATTTGACAGAGATGAGGCATAGAATTCAGTCCGATTCTCAGGTACCAATATGCTTGTCGTATTGCATGAAAAATTAAATACTTCCTGCCTTATAAATTGGGGTAAAAGTTGATTCTCTAACTGGGGTAAAGGGAGGAGCACTCTTATTTGTTTTATTAGTGAAGGATATGTTTTTAAAACGGCCATTAAAGCTTTTTTTACTTAAAAATATTATTTTACTATAATATTTTTTTCAATTTTAGGAAAATAATTAACATCAAATGTTTTTTTACCTATTTAAAATTTGTGCGATAACAAATGTGCTAAAGTGCATAACTCGAATATTTTACGTTTTTGCGCGATATTGCCACATCTACCCTTTCTTGCTTTGTGGAATGCTCAGTCTATTAATATTGGGATAATACTGCATCACACGACTGGTGATGATCACCTACAAATAAAACGCCGGTGATGGTTCTTAACTGCAGGCATATTCAACGCAAAGATGGATATATTAGTTAGATAAAACAATTTTAGGTCCAAGCTGAGATCCAAAATATGAAGGATATATTAGTTAGATAAAACAACTTACTAAATACATTAGCGTAAATACGACTAGCGCACTGACATTCCCAATTGAAGACGCAATAAAAAAATACCCACAAATTCATTCAATAAAAAAAATATTTTTGGGGTGCACAAAATTCTTCTTAATCATCGTCGTCGCTGTCACTAAAAATCCCGTCAATAGCTCATGCGGAAAAATGTGCAATGAGGGCAACACAACACAAAAACTTGCACCATTTCCAAAAGAAAAAAAAATCCATGAAATCAATAAAGACATCACAATTATTTTTTGCATTTTGGTGCTATATAGTATCCTCTTAATATTGAGATGTGTTTACAATTTTAGTCCGTAGTCAACTCGAAAGGCAACCTGAACGATCGCGACGCCCCCAAGTCAGTTCACAATCTGCTTCAAATCATCGATACGACTCTTTTAAAATGCTATCTTCAAACTAATGACGCTTTGGTCGCGCCTTTGCTACGTTTGGGCCATTGTCACTTGGTGGAAGCCGAAAAAATCTTAAAAAAATGGCGGAAATATCATGAGTTGATTATTTTGTATCAGACCAAAGGTAATACAGAAAAACGTAACATCGAGGCTAGAAAACCTAATCAACATATCCGAGCTTCGCAGATGAACTGGAAAGCATACCTTAAAAAAACCTTAAGACTAGCCACATACAATTGTTTCGCAGTTATTTTTAATTTATCAGTGTGGATCAAGTCTAATAATGAACTAAAAGCACTCTTAAAAACACGTCTACAATTTACAATTTGCTGTTTTCCAGTCGTTCTGGGATACGCTTAGCGCTTTCAACTACTCGCGTATACCTATACCGTATATATAATAAGGGTTGTTTTTGTATTTGATCCTAACACGTATGTTATTTTAAGGTCAGCACAGAAGAGCACTGGAACTATTACAGTCAGAAAAAAGTATCGAAAGAACGATCAGTTACTTGCAACATTTGGGCAGTGACAATTTGGGCCTTATTATCGAGTTTTCTGACTGGGTTCTAAAAGAAGCCCCTGAAGAAGGACTCAGGGTAAGTATTGTTATATTTTTATTTTCTGTTTATATAAGGTGACCACGGTAACCTAAAAAAAGTAAGAGAAAAGTCTTGGAGAATACTGAAATTAAAGGTATTTGGTATCATTACTGCAAAAGCTGTTTAAAAATTGCAGTTCTATTTTTGTCTCGATTTTTGTTTTATTAGTTTAAAGTTGGGTTGGGTTTTATTTAGTAAACTTGGAGTTGTTTGTAATTGACTATAATATGATAATAGAGAAAAATATAAAACTTTATTGCAAATAATTATTGTGTGTCACATTTTTGATGTTATTTTTTGCCCCTTTTTGTTTGTGATGATTTTTTAATTGTAGATATTTATAGAGGATATTTCAGAAATCGAATCTCTTCCTAGACCGAGAATTCTAGATTTTCTGCTCAAATCGCATCCTTCCGTAGTTATTCCTTATTTGGAGCATGTAATACACACATGGAAAGATAATAACCCGATGTTCCATAACGCCTTGGTTTATCAGTACAGGTTTGTATTTTTTATATTATTAGTTTTCTTTCTCAGCATAGGCGATGCATGTCCTGTTTGTTGCCTTCTAAATCAATACGTGTTGAGGTATTAGCCGGAACAGTGGTTATCTTTATTTATTTATTTATTAATTAGTCAAGTATCAACAGCCAGTGGTCCGTTACAGATACACTTTAAAAGATTAAAATTATAGTAAAAACCTTATGTAATACAGTAATAAAATAAATAATTTTAGACCTTAAAATCAGTCGTTTTTAAGTTGTAAGTTGTGTCAAACATTAGATCTCAACTTGTCATCTATTAGTTTTTTCAAATGTTTTATATTAATATTATCAATATCTATGTCCGATGCATACAAATTGTATAAATTACACAATTGATAGACTGGTGAACTTTTCTGAAGATTTGTTCGGGGGAATGTAAGATAAAACATTTTAGAATTTCTTGAGTTTATACGGTTAACTGCAAAGGGTAGTTGATTTAAAATATCAGGTCAGTCAGTATCCCCTTTAATAATTCTAAACATTGTACCTAGAAAATATTATTATCACAACCTTTTTGAGGATATGTGCCAAACTTCTTAAAATACATACACTTTAAAAATTTTCTTTGTATCCCCTCGATAATGTTAATCCAAACGGTATACTGAGGAGACCATATTCCAAAATGGCAGAAGCAAACTATCGAATAAATACAAGCTGACATCAATGTCCAAGTTCTTTTAGAAAGAATATGGTCAGAAAAGGATAGAGTTGAATTATTCCCAAATCCTTCTGGTTGTCCACTCTTTTAAGACTTGTTCCACTGATAGTGTAATCAAAATTAATAATGTTCTTGCTCAGATGTAAATTAAAACTCTTATTATCACTCCACTTGATAACATTGGTAAAGTCATCCTGGAGTAGTTTGCAATCATCACTGGTTATTATTTCCAGAAACCACTTAAAATCGTCGACAAATATAGCTAAAGAATTTTTAACATTTTTTAATATATTATTTATGCCTATTATAAAAAGGAGATTGATGCCTTTTTACTAAATAAGACTTGATTAAGTTTTAAGTGACTTATTTTATCAAATGCCTTTTCCATATCAGTGTAAATTACATCAACTTGATTTTTTTTTGTTTAGTGATTCATGTATGTACTGAGAAAAGGTCATTAAATTTGTAAGAATGAATTTTTTCGCACAAAGCCATGTTGATTACCTGCAAGTTTGCCGGATACCTCAACAAAAAGCATATCAAAAATAATACACTCATATTTTGGAAATTGCACAAACAATAGTTATTGGGCGATAGTTTCTTATATTTTGCCTAGGTCCATTTTTGTGTATGGGAATTACCTTGCTAAGTTTCCACTTATCAGGATAATTAGCAGTTTTTAAAATTAGATTAAAGATAATTTGATGAGGATAGGACAGAAAATCTTTGCAACTTTTCAAAATAAAGACCGAAACCCCATCTGGACCAATAGCTTTATTGGGCTTTAATTTTTTTACAGTCTTATCAATATCATTCTGGCAGATAATTTTTTTACAAAAGAAAGTTTTTAATTAAGGCTCTTCAAGATTTTCCAAATACTGCTTATGTGCTGATTTAATTTTAACTTTAATAAGCAGCTTTAAGTTTTTATATCTTAACTTTGAATACTGGGATCTATATTTCTTAATTTTTAGCAAGTATTATTTTTTTTACAGAAAAGATTTATTAGTTCGCAAAATTTTCCCTTCATTTTGTAAATATTTTTTTTTTGTCTTAAGAGTGAGATTATTCATACTTCTTTTTTTGTAGCGTTGCTTTGGGAACACAATTATCGACAATTTTGTATATTTTAATAGTAGGTAGGCAACAAGAGTTCTAGCCATTTCACCATATTAATTCCTATAAGAAAACGCCAAGGTTCAAAATAGCAAAAACTGCCACCGTCAAGATCACACGTTTTTTGAAAAATTTTCTCCAAATAAGGTAGTCTTTATAAATAGTTGTGATGTCTCAGGTAAGAAGCTTTCAAATTTAAAATTATCAGGATTGATTACTAGAGCTATGAAAGCAGATGCTTTAATAATGATAGTTTTGATTCTAATAATGTCTTATCCACTAAGTGAAAATATTAATGTAGTAAACAATATTGAGAGATCTTAATCTGAGCCTAGCAGTTCGTCAATAGTTTCCGAAATTATTTCACCTAAAACTAAAGTCAGAACCCGCTAGAATTAATAAACACTTGAAAAATAGTGTGTCAATATTTTATTAAAATTGTGGAGAGGTTAAAACTAGATCGGATCAGTTTAGGCTAAATATACTTAACAATCATTGTGAGGTTATATCATTTTCTGAGACATATAATAATAATAATAGGATTATATTTAGAAAAGACCGAAATAAATTAATTACTGATAAATCACAGGGTGTTGGGGTTTTATTGGCGGTTAAAAATTGTTTTAATGTATCCGAAATGCTGATGTGAATGAGGATTCATCATGTGTTAGGATTAATTGTTAGGTTAAAAATTGTTTTAATGTATCCGAAATGCTGATGTGAAACAGATGACTTTCTACTACCAAAATAAGTCTATTGAATATTGTAGAGTGGTGTCAACTTCTAAGTTTAATTTAAAAAAATCTGACTTCTTACTTTGTGTCTGTATATGTATGGACTTTTTAGTGATCAAAACTGGGACACTTTGAAAAGTTGTTCGAATGTAGAGACGGCAATAGATTCCTTTTATTCGATACTAACAAATATTTTTAAAAAGTCCGTTTCGAAATCCACTCAAACAGATAAAAAATATCCTGGCTGGTTTAACAAAGATATAATTAGAATTATAAAATGGAAACTTGTGAAATCTAAAAAATATAAATTGGAAATCTAAATTTATCTCACTTTAAAACATTATTAAAAATAAAATTAGGCTGGCTTATGATAACTATATATCTGTCGTTTAGTTGAGCGTAAAGACTAACCCAAAACTTATTTTAAAGGTCTTAAAGATTCTCCAGATATTCCTAAAGAAATTATTTTGGCAAACAACAGTTTCTCTGGTACGTAAAACGCAGCAGAAGGATTTGAAAGTCAGTTTATATAAATGACACTGAAGCAAACTGTTTGCCAGTGTTATGAAAGTCATACTTTTGTGAAAAGTCTATATCTACAGAGGACATAAAAAAAAGACAATAAAGAGGATTAAAGCAAATAAATCCATAGGCCCTGATGTGATTCCTTCATATATTTTAAAAGGCTTTAACGACTTTTTACGTGAACCTTTGCAGGCTTTGTTTAATTTAATTTTGAAATAAATAAATTGAAAAGTAGCAAAGTTATTCCTCTATTTATAAGTCTGGTCCCATACGGAACAATACAAATTATCGGTATTGTGACCACAATCTCCAAAATATCTGAAGTGATCATTTTTGAAATATTATTTAATGAGGCTTCTGGCAAAATAACTTCATGTCAATATGGCTTTCTCCAAAAAATATTTATTTTAACTAATCTCACTACTTTTTTTCAATATGTACATCAAGCAATAAATAACAAATCCCAGGTAGATGTCAAACATACAGATATGAAAAAGGCGTTTGTCAGGGTAAGACATTGCATAATAATTAAATCTCTTTGTGACGAATAACTTACTTACTTACGTAGGCCATCTTGCTGGGTCCGTTGCACGCCCACTATTCATGGTTTAACCCTGGAAGCCTGCCTCTTTCGCAAAAGAACAGATTTTTCTGAGCTGCAACCTTCTTACATCGCCTGGGGCCAGCAGACAGTTCCCAAGCTGCGACTCTTTTAACCTGGCCAGAGCCGGACACTCCAGCAGGAGATTCAAGGAAGATTCTTCGTCCTCCATGCACCATCGACACTCCGAGTCCTGAGCAATTCCCAGTGTCTCTAGGTGCTTGTTAAGGCGACAGTAGCGACATAAAGCTATTTGTAACTCATCGCCGTATACGTATCCGCATCTAGCGAGAACCAAGCACATTAACTGGTCAGAAACTTGTACCACGTTCGAAAAGAGCAGATATATGCTAATCTAAGGTGTTCTTGAACGCGATAGGTGTTGAGATGCGTTAGGTATCACGTATCGTTACGACACACGTATCGTATATCAGCACCTATTGCGTTCAGAAACACCTTAAATTAGAATATATCTGCTCCTTTCGGACGTGCTACAAGTTTCTGACCAATCAATTTGCTTGGTTCTCGTTAGATGCGGATACGTATACCGCGATGAGTTACAAATAGCCTGTTAGGAGCCCTGTTGCTAGTCTCACATCCTTTCTACCTAGGTGGAGCAAGGACTTTTGTTTTTTTGGCATTCACCTCACCAATCAGGAGTTTCGCCTGTCTTATGCCCTGTGTGCCATTCCAGAGCTCCTCAGAGCGCCTGTGTAAGTCACTTTTCAGGGCCGTTATGACGGAATACCCAGTATGGGTTTCGTACCTACCGGATCGGTTGATGATCCTTGTCTAGCCAATCTATCGGCCTCTTCATGTCCCGGTACCCAGAGGAGATTGACTTTGTTGTGCTTTTGTATGCAACGACTTGATCGGACAGTCGAAGTTCTGGTAAAGTGCCCAGAGCTCTCTTTCTCGTGAAGAGGACTAGTTCGATTTAAGCTGGATTGACTCTTATCCCCTCTTTAAGGCACCAGGCTTGGACCTTATCAAGTGCTCGTTGCATGAGTCTTCCGATTTGTAAAACATTATTGCCTTCAATTGTAACAACAATATCATCTGCGTAGGCATAAGCTTTATACCCTGCATCATTTAACTGTACGAGTAAGCTCAGTGTTGGTGATAGTACTCCTCCCTGCGGACAACCTCGGGCTACTTTGATCTTAGCAGAGGCTTGAAAGAGATTAGTTATTACAATTGATTCAAAACAAACTTACGGCTTTCTTGGACAATGTTTTATTATTTATACCAACAGCCAACGTTTCGGTCCTAGGCCTGGACCATCATCAGGGCTAACAAGAAGACAAAGAACATTATTTTATTATACAGAGCTAAACATTTTTTAAAATTTTTAGTTTTTATGCCTAGTTTATTGTTAATATAAATAGTTCTTTTACTCAAGAATAAGTTGTTCAAATCTAGTTTAAAAATGTTAAAAAATCTTTAAACAAAAACACGCAACAGAAAAGATCGAGAATAAAACCAATTATAAATGTTTATATAAAAACAAATAAAAAATCTGAATTTTTAACACTTAAAAAGGATACGGTACATACATAATAAAACATTTAGGATTAAAAATATTAAATAAGAGACAAATCTGTAATGAATACACATTTTACAACAGGTAACATTTACATAGTTGAAACAGTGAAAAATACCAAAAACTTACCTAGATAAATAGAGTTATAACACAAATTATTTTTATTTTATTCAACATTCTCATATAGTTGCACGAAATACACATATTGTGTGGTACCGCCAAACTGAATGGCGCGATTTGAAAAATAGATCGGCATAGCGATATCTATATGTAGGTAAGTACCTTTGTTTTTAATTTTAAAGCACAGTTTAAGACCAAGGAAAAAAAATATTAACTGCCAACTAAGGTTGGTCAGTCAAAGTAGTTAATTATTATTAAAATTTGTTATTTATGATATTATAATAGATGCTACTGAGATCTTTGGTGTCCTTATTTAAGTTTACATTGGGTTTCTTATTTTGCATTTAACACATTTCTAAAAATAAATGTTTCTTGTAATTATTTTGATTGTCCAGTATTAAAGTTTCAAAGTGGTGTTTGGCCAAGCCAGTACTTGGATTTTCTGAGTTTGTGATATTACAGTCACGTCGATGTTCAGCGATCCTGTTTTTTAAAAATTGTTTTGTTTGACCAATATAACACTTGTCACATCCACCGCATGGTATTTTATAGATTATTTCACTTCTGTGTTCTTTTAGCACTTTGTCTTTAGTTTTTCTGAATAAGTAATAAACAGTTTTTGAGTTATACGTTGCTATTTGTGCGTTATCAGTTTTTAGTTTTTCGGCCAAAGGTTCAGACAAGCCTCTAATATACTTTAATATATTTTAAAGTATTTTCTATCTGGATTACCAGTTTCACTGGTATTTTGTCGGTCGGTCTGTGCGTGTGTATGTCGGTCTGTTCTGGTGTCTGTTATTTGAATGGAAGTAACCGGGAGTTGATTACAGATGCGATTGATAATATTTTTTGCATAACTATTCGCCAATAACGTGTCTTTAAGTTGTATTATATTTTTATCCCCAAATGTTTTGTCAGACAGTTTGTATATTTTATCTTTAAATTGTTTGATGATATTAATTTTTTGGTGCATGGGATGAGCAGAATTGTAATTTAAGATCCTATTTGAGCTGGTAGGCTTTTTGTAGATGTCAAATATTGTTCCGTTTTTGTTTACAAATAAAATATCCAGAAACGGCAACTTTTGTTCTTTTTCCTGTTCAATAGTAAAAACCTAATTTTTATCTACACTATTAAAAGCTACTTATTACAGTCCGCTTTGAAAGCATGGATCCTGCTGTCCAACTTAAAATGGTTGTTTCAGTACCTCGCTTGCGTACTGCTTCGATCATTGAGTCGAAAGATGTATTATCGAAGGCTCCCTCTATGTCCAGGAATGCTGCCAGTACTGGTTTACCACGAGCCATAGACCTCTCCACCTTATTCACCAAGTGATGGAGGGCTGTCTCACTGTATTTACCAGACTGATAGGCATATTGCATCGGATCTCTCCATGGTTTTAAGAATAAAACTGGAGAGACTTATAGGCCTGTAGGATTTGGCCTGACTGTAGTCCGATTTACCAATTTTTGGTATAAAAACTACCGTACTGGAGCTTTGGAATATAGCTCCAGGCAGACCCTGAAAATTTCAAGTAGACGGGTATATAGGACCTCCGGAACCTTCTGTAGGAGAGCCGCAAATACGCCATCGTCTCCAGGTGATTTAAAAGGGGAAAATGTTGCCACAGGCCCTTTTCTTGGACAGTATGTGGTCTGGCTTGCGCCTTTCGAGCACTGTCTCCGGAAGGTCCAAATCTTATGGGATTTGTACAGATTCGGAAAAGTGAGTGCTGAGCATGATTTTGAGAGTTTTGCCAGCTGTTGACGTGTATGTGCCATCTGGCTTCTCAATCGCATCCAGTTTCGCTCCCGGGTCCTTGTTCAGAACTTTGTTGAGCATTGCTGCGTGGGATAGCGACTCGCAATAAGCTCTCCATGAGTCCCCTTTTGCACTACGAATAGCCTTTTTGAAGCCTTTGGGTTTCCAGTTGTGCCATTTTTGCCCTGTGAAGGAGCCTTCTTACTTCTTGTTGGTGGTCCTCAACAGTTGAGTTCAACCATGGTCTTTTTGCGTTTGCCGCTCTTGGTTTTATAGGGCAGCTCGTTTCAAACGCATCTTTAATGAATTTAGTCAGACTGTTAACAGCCGTTTCGACTTCTTCTACTGAGAGATACTGGGCTTGAACCTGACTAAGCCTGCCTCGTAGATCCTCTTCGAAGAGTTTCCAGTCGTCTGCCTAGGATTTTTAAACTCCGGCGGTTTGTTGGCTGCAAGTCCTTCAAGTTCGTAGCTTGAGTGTCTGTGGGCAGACAGTGAATCTTCCTGTGAGACACGCCAGCCAACAAGCTGTCTGGCAAGAACCTTACCGCATAGAGTTAAATCTATAAAATATTTTCTAGATAGGTACCGATCCTCTGTTGAGGAGCTCAAGGTCATTCAAAAAGATGAAATCATGTAGGATCCTTCTCCTGCCATTTGTAACGACGTCTCCCCAAAAGGTGTGTCGCGAATTGGAGTCACATCCTATTACAAGACCATTACCATTCGACAAGATCAATGACTCCATGGGGAGGGCTCTCATTCCCTTATCTTCCCCCGCGTGACATTATCATCTTGAGTAGTTAGCTTTACCCCGCTAGGTCTCCGTTCTGGAATTCCGGCAATGGCAAAGTGTCCACCCCGTTGATATAAACGCAAGCCCTGGGTCTTGGAGAGGAGGTGCAGTAAATTACTGGTCCTCCTTTTATTCCTAGGCCCCGGATGGTTCCCTTAAATAAATAGGGTTCCCGGATTAACGCTTTGTTGATGCGCTATCTGAGCTTTTTTGAAAGAAGAGCTGTTAAAGCTCTTCCGTTTTGTAGATTTTCCTGCATGATTTTTATCGGCATGATGTTTTTATTTATTTCCAGATATGTAGTAAAATCACTTCAGGTGTTCCGCAGGGTTCCAATTTTGGTCATCTCCCTTTTTTGATAGCTATAAATAGTATACTCTGTAATATAGAGAATTTGAAGGCTCTGGTTTTTACAGATGATTTTAAGTGTTTTTTTCAAATAAACTCCTTAGAAGACTGTGAAACCTTGCAGAATGAATTTTGTAATATAGCAAATTGGTGTGACATAAATAGTTTTAAGTTAAATGTTGGTAATTTTAATCAATATGATTATACAATAAATGGGTCAAAACTTCAAAGAGTTAATGAACAAAAGGATCTTGGAGTTGTTTTTGATACAGCACTGTGTTTTAATAAATAATAATAAGAAATATTATATCCAAAATTGGAAGTGCACAAAAAATTGCAAATAATACTAAATATTACGATATTGAAACAAGCCTGCATCTTTTTGACACATTAGTTTTGCCATTACTGGAGTATTCCAGTGTAATATGGTCTCCTCAATATAATGTATGGGTTTCATTTATCGAAAGAGTGCAAAGAAAGTTCCTAAAATGTATGTATTTATAAATATGGAGTTTATCCAGAACTAGGGTACAACAATAAATATCTATTAGGTATTTTTAGACCGACTTTTACTAAGTTAAAGAAGAATTAAAATTTGTTTAGTGACTGAAATTTTAAAAGGAAATAGAATATACATATATCCTGAAATTCTCGAGCAATTGCCTTTTGCAGAAAACCGAGTTAAACCAAGAAAAAAATTATTTTAGAGTTTCCCAATTTATAACCTGTGCAACTTGTTCAATGAGTATGTTTCCGACATGGATATAGATTTAATAAATCTTAATGCTTTTAAAAAGGTAATGGATGGTAAATTGTGACCGATATAAGTAGGTGCAACAAATGTTAAATATATGTTAATTTTTGTATAGGTGTTTTGTCTCTGACTTAAATTTTAAGGTTTTTAAATATTTGTGATATTTATTGTCGATGTTTTTTATTACTTAAATATTGATATATACTAAATTGTAAGTAGGCATCTGTAATTGGCTATGGCTGTAGATACTTTGTTGAAATAAATAAATACATACACGTTCGTGCTATAGAAATAGTGTAGGTTGCTTGCTGCTTGCTGGGACAGGGTTTGATAACATTTTTGATAACAATCTATCAACAGGAACTCTAAAAAGAAAATCAATGAAATTATTGAAACTCAGCGAGATCTTTGTTTCAAAAAGATCTTGCTATAGCTACTTCATACATGACTTTTTATCCCTTCCTTACCATGATGAGAAAACCACCTATCTACCTGACATTTAGAGTGCAAACATTTGTGAAAAAAACTCATAGCCCAAACAAGATTTGCAATCATTCACCAATGTGCTTTTACGTTCAACTTGATCATTTATAAACTTGACCCTAAAACAATTTGTACCGTTTGCAACACCCTTGAACTAGAGACTCTGGATCATATTCTCTTTAGATCTCCATTGTACAGAGAAGTTAGAGCATTGGCATGGACGGACCCGGATTCGTTTTTAAATCTATTAGAATCTTTTCTCACCAGCGTCAGCAAAAACTTTTGTTTGTACCATAATCTTATTTCTTAAACTTCGTTCTCTTTTGACGTCGCAGGACTAAAACCGAATCCAGTAGTAAGTAGTATCATATTATTATTGTTATTTAGTTTTCCCATCTTCGTTTGTTACTAATATTTTAGGATTACGGTAGACATAATCATTATATTAATTTACGTTAATTTATTTATTTTTTATTAAATTATTATTATTAATTTATTTTTTTTAGAATATTAGGTTAAAATTATTTGTTACTTTAACTCATGGTTATAGAAATTGTTTATTTCTGAAAACAATAAAACGAATAAAGAACCTCTTAATTTTGAAAGTTAAAAAGCAATTTAAAAAAACATTTTAAATGTTATGGTCCTATTAGTCCTCGGGCCGAGGCCTAAAAAAATATGATTACCTCACCGCACCGTTGAGTTGAGTCCAGTGGGACAATTTCTTACATAAGAAAATTCTAGGTAGCGGGGCGTTTTTTTGCGACTCCTTAACTTATGGGGGACGGAATTCTACGAAATTTTTTGTTGGACAGGATTACCACTTGATTGAAAAAATCCGAAGCTATTTATTTTTCCGACAAAATGATTTTTCTTTTTTTAATAAAAAAAATTGCGACTATAAGTTTATATTGGTAGTTCAATTTTTTCTTCCATTAAATCAACGACTTTAGGGGTTCAAAAACTTCCCGCTACCGAGAATCATCTTAAGTTCTCTGACAGGCCACACGAACTTTACCTCAAGAGATTGCAAACGAATTTACAATTCGATCTAAACTTATTTTACAAAAACAGTCAAAAATAAAATCTAATATTACTAGAGAAGAAAAAAACGCTTTAATTTCTCTAAAAAATGACGACTCAATTAAAATTTTACCAGCGGATAAAGGCAATGCCACTGTAATTATTGATAAAAATACTTAGGCTCATATTCAAAATTAAACGAAGACCCAACAAAAACAATTGAAAGAAAAAATTATTCAACTTTATATAAACATAAAAGATTTTTTAACGATCTAGAACGTTCAGAGCTAACCCCACATTATAGTAAACCTCTCCATTTTTACGGCTTGCCCAAAATTCATAAACCAAATATTCCTTTTAGACCAATAGTTAGTAGCATTAATTCTCCATGTCATAAACTCGCAAAATATTTACTTAAAATTTTAAATCCCTTAGTAGGAAATACAAATTCATTTATAAAAAATTCTCAACACTTTTTAGAAAAATTATCCGAGGTCAATTTTAATAACAATCACTTGATGATGAGTTTTGATGTGGTAAGCCTTTTCACAAATGTACCTGTAGATAAAAGCCTTTCTATAGTACGACATCGATTAGAAAATGATCAAAATTTAGGCGAAAGAACTACACTGAGCGTCAATGCTATTCTGGAACTTCTCACATTATGCATAAAAACGACATATTTTCAGTGAGAAAGTGATTTTTTTCACAGGATTTTGGGATGGCAATGGGCTCTCCACTTTCTCCTCTAATGAGTAATATTTTTATGGAAGATTTTGAAAATAAAATTTTAGAGACATTTAATTTTAAACCGGTCATTTGGTTTCGCTATATAGATGATATTTTTAGTATTTGGCCACACGATTTAAATAAACTTAATGATTTTCTTAATTTTATAAACGGTAAAGAACCAACAATAAAATTTACTTTAGAAATAGAAAACGATAACAAAATTTAATTTTTAGACGTTTCAATAAACAAACAAAATACATTACAAACCTCGGTTTATAGAAAACCAACACATACAAATATATATCTAAACTTTAACTCGAATCATTCCTCTTCGGTTTAAAAAGCAGTAATAAAAAGTCTATACGATAGAGCTAAAATAATTTGTTCGGACAATAACACATTTTTACAAGAAAAAGAAACCATAAAAGAGGCCTTAATTAAAAATTCTTATCCAAATAACTTCATCGAAAATTCTTTTAGACAAATGTAATTTCCAAAACAGCGCAAACGTAGACATAATAATGTACAACCAACAAATTTAATAATTCCTTTTATACCAGGTATTTCAGAAAAAATTAAACGAATCGCTAACAATTATAATATTAGAACAATTTTAAAAAAATCAAATACTCTTAGATCAATTCTAACAAAAAGAAAACCATTAAATGCTGAACAAAATTCAAAAAATATCATCTATAAAATTCCTTGCGAGTGTGGTAAATTTTATATTGGAGAAACTTCAAGGCCTCTTGAAGTTAGAATAAATGACAATAAGGGGTACCTCAGGAGGGGAGATTGGGAGAGATCTAAAATTTGCCAACATTCTTTTGAAAATAAAATGATCATAGAGTAATGTGGGGAGAAACCAGTATATTACAAAAAGAACCAGACAAAATTAAACGAAACATCAAAGAAGCAGCTTGCATCTATCTAAATGAAGACGAATGCATAGCTAGCATATCAGTTGATATAAATACAGTTTGGCTTCCAATTTTAAAACAAGATTTACAAAAAGGTTTTTTTTTAAATAAATAAAAAAATAGCATTGATGTTCTTTGGATTTCTAATGTATTTTTTCTTAAAGTCAGACAAGAGATATCTAATTTTTACCCTTGATATTTTAAAATGAAAAACAAAATATTAAACTTTATTTTTGATTTCACTTTAAATTTTGTATTTTTAAAATGTAATCCAAAATCGAAAACACTCAAACAAATATAATTTTAAATTTTATTAAACTCACCCAATATCTTGTTGGCTACTATCGACACACCAAACTGTCAAGTTAATATTTGAAATATCAGTCAAAGTCAGTCAGTTGTATGACAACAGACAGATATTAAAAAAAAAAATAATCGAAAAAGTTTTCAAAAGGATAATTTCTTTGAAAACGGCAGTAGAGTTTCTACCGAAACATCAGATAAGTACTTTATTCTAGTTAGGATTTGTGTGTGTGTAGGCAAATTTTTATATAATTTAAAAACCACTGACAAACGAAAAATTTTTTTTCTTTAGGAATTTACGCAGTGGGTTTTAACATATTTTTGAAAAAAAATCCTTAACTTAGTGGCGAAAAACCCAAAAAAAAGTAGTTTCGACATTATGAATCTGCCACAAACATATAGATTTTATTTATGGACAAATATACACACGGATATACGATATAGGTACTCAACGGTGAGGTAATCATCTTTTTTCTATCCCTATGCCCGAAGAGCATGTATCGGTATTAGACGGAGAGTTGCTTTATATTATGGCCACCGGATGGGTGGTCCAGTAACTGGTCACCGGATATACATAAATTAGTAAGTGCCTTTCCATTAAGAGTTTTGTGCGGCTCATCCTTCCCAAAGGCTAGGTATAAGGACTCTAAAACTCATTTTAGAAAAATCCGGTGGCCAGCTTTTGTGGACCACCCTGTATGTTTATACTTTACTTTGTTACCTAAATAAAATACCTGATTCTTAAGACAACGGTGACCAGACTAGACCGGAGTTTTTTTTTAATGTTGAAATGCATGTAAAGTAACATTATTTGTACATACAGTTTTGTCACAATAATTGTTTAAGAATCTTAATAATTAACAATATTCTAGTTAGCCATTTTGGTTCGCGTAAAAGTGTTGTCAACCTCCTTTTCTTACCAAATTTTACTCACTAGTAAATACGGTACACGACGAAAATCACTTGAAAGCTGCACTTGTGGATGGCGATTTGAAACATACTTTCTAGGGCCTCTTAGAAAATTTTTGGTCCGAAGTAATAGAATTTTTTTCGACGGAACTGGACTTTATTGCAAAATGGCGACCAAATTTCGAAAAATTGAAAATGGTTGAAGAAAGTCGAGCGAGGTATCTTTTTCGCATATTTTGGGCATGCCGAGTCACACTTAACTGAATGCAACCCATATATTGGCCGTAAGCCTCATTTTCTAAAAATATGAATAAAAAAAATTCATAATAATAATAATAAAAATGGTTAGTGTGTTTTAGGCGAAAAGTAAGCTACCACTTCTTTATATTTCGGTTATGGCGAATCAAGTAAAACCATCCACACCCGCGGTCTGACCATATTTTGGCCAGGAGGCCCATTTTTTGCAAAACAGTGATTCACATTTCGAAAAATAGAAGTTGTTAGCGGGGTGTTGATTTTGCCTCTTTTGGTCATGCCAAGCGTATGTATCGATTCTGAATATTTCGGCCATAGCGAGTCTAATGAAACTACCTTCACCTCTCCCCCCCCCCCCCCCTCACCCATATTAGGAGTAACGTCCCGAGCAAGGTACCTGTCCCGCATATTTAAGTAATGTCCATCTATCTAAAAATAAATAAATGCTGTCTGAAGGAGCGTCGCCTGCTTTATAATTTTCTTTGGCATCTTGTTCCAAACCAAAAATTAATTTGAAAGGAGATATCGCTTCGTCAGCATATATTACTCCGGCCATATCTGGGCCCAGTGCGATAAGATTAACTGAAAAATTCGACAGACAGAAAACCTATTTGGGAAGCCGTCCGGCGGCTAATGAAGTGCTGCTACAAAGCAAACTGCTCAGAGAGAAGCAACTGCTAATACAGCGGTTCAAACATTTGTTACACTGGTTGTCACGAAAATTATATGATTCATGGAATTTTATTTTCAAAAAGGATAAGTGCCGAAGAAAATGATGAAGTAGACGGCTCTCCTCACGCTGCATTAATTTATTAATAGATAGTCATATAAATGAATTATGCGGGAAATATACTTCGTTTGGCACATTGGTCGCGATTCTCCATAAACCGTCAGAAAATCTCGCCCAAATATGACGAGTTTTAAACACAAGTTTACATATACTAACTGCTTTTTGGCCAGGACTTATTTGCTAATATTCCTTAAAATTTAGTTTCCTAATACTGTTCTAGTAAATAAAAAATGTCAATTTTAATTTTTGTAGGCAGTTTTTGTCAAAAATCCTTTTTTTTTTAATTTAAAAATGTATATTATTAAGCTTATTTTTGTGTGTTATAGTCCAATTTTTTTATGAGCGGACTGACGTAATTTTTGCCTCTGCAGAATATCTTTAAAATATTAAATTTACAAAATATTATTAAAAAAATGACGCAGTTTCTCTTACAACTTTAGGATAAATATTAAGGACGATGGGATTTTATTTTAAATAAGACAATAAGTAAAAATCGTCATTTTCCAGAATTGTAACGGGTGAGATTTTCTGTCGTTTCTGAAGAAGCGCGACCGTTACGGCCTATTTTTGTTTTTGGGTCAAAACATGGTCTTGAGAAGGAGGGGGGGGGGGGTTGAGTTGGGTTGCAGAATCGATACCCTGCTTAAAGCCTAACGGTCAACTTCTATTTTTCGAAACGTGGACCAGTGTTTTTCAAAAAATGGAGCTTTGGGCAAAAATTTGGGTCGATTTTATTAGACTATACGTGGCCAAAAGAGGCAGAATAAATAGCTCGCTTAATACCTCACGGTCAACTTCTACCTTTCGAAATGTGGACATTGTTTTGCAATAAAATGTTGCCAAAATATAGGCCGCCCAGAATTATCGTCAATTGTGGGTTACCACACAGTTTCATCTGTTAATCTTTCGTAGAGAGAAAATTCTGAACGATCCCGCAAGTGCCGAGCAACACACCAAAACAAAGCTAATAGAGTTTTTGGAAAATAGCACCCAATACTCCGCTGAAAATGTTCTAAACAGTTTTCCTACCAATGCCCTTTTGGAAGAGCGAGCTATTATTTTGGGCAGACTAGGAAAACACGAGCAAGCGCTAGCTATTTACATTAAAGCTATGGGGAATGTACAAAAAGGCGTCGAATATTGCAACAGAGTATTTGATCAGAATTTGCCTGGAAGTCATAGTGTAAGTTGTCATTGCTTCTCGGTTTTTCAATTGCGTTTTTCTTTTGATGCACTGGTGCGCGCTAAATGTATCCTTTTGTAGCTTGTATCGAGATACAATCATTGCGCAATGTCCAGTAAAGGGCTGTCCTTCAAAAATGGTTTTAAGGTTTTTTCTTCATGTCATCGTTACATTTTATTTTTTATTCGCGCAATTTTAATAATTTATGGGTCTACAGAAAATCATTATTTATTTTAGGTCTATGTAATGTTAATAAAACTCATCATGGACCCCGATAGCTGTCCTTTTAACCTTCCGGGAGTGAATTTGGCTCCTCAAACCGCTGATACAGAATTGGCCCTTAAACTTTTGAAAGAGAATACATCTAAAATAAATCCCATTGAAGCCTTGGCTGTCTTGCCCGAGAACATTCCGGTATCCACGATACATAAGTTTCTGCTTAGTTCTTTACACAAGGTAAGCATGTGTACAGGGTTGTCCAAATTCGAGGAAGTCGTGAAGTTTTAGGTGTTTTTAAGGGAGATAGCGCAAAACTAATATGCAGGTTACGGTCTCGATTTAAGAGAAAATAAACTTTAAGTTGATCATAGGACGTACGCGAAAACGTGGAATATAAAGCAATATTTTGTCTTCCTTTTATCTGTATAAAAGCAAAGACTTCCGCACGAATACAGATATCAAAATCCAATCTCTACGGTCTATCGTTGAGCTTTTTCATCAAGGTCATGTCTTTAGCATGTATAACTTTTAGAAATTACGCTAACCTACGTAGTATAGCGTCTGCGGCATGTTGCTAACGTGAACGTAAAAAAATTAATAGACGATCGGCCGAACCAAAGAAAGCAAGATAGAAATACATGGTAATAAAATGTAAAAGACAGAAACGTCCGAACCGAAAAATTTCACGAATAAATAATAATAAATAAATATTTGCCTCAAAATATAAATACAACAATAACAATGAATTTACGTGTATCTGCTTTTAGAAATTCATGGGAAATAAAATAAAAATAACCAACTAAAGTCATTCCTTGTGCGTGGGGTCTTTTCATAGTACTTCCCAAATATCGTCAGTCAGATTGGACTCTATCTATAAATTGTTAGTATAAATTAAAATTCGTATCTAACTAAGGTTATATTTAAAGAGAATTCATAAAATATATATTTTTTTATGAGCATATTCACAATTTAATTACTAAAACTTTATTGTTTTTAGGGATTAAATACACCTTAAGACTAAAAAATAATAAATAATAAAAAGATTATAACAAACATAAATTGTCGGTATATTTGAAACAATTTGATTTTTTACCGTCAAGATTTTGCGTTTTTTGTTTTAATTTTTAGTTTTTTATATACCTACATACGGAATCAACCTGTTTAAAATTTTGAAAATTATTGCATGACCTGAAAAACTAATTTTTTGTTTTTATATTTCTTTTTTTGCGAAATATTGTGTACCTTATAATTGTTTTCATATTATTGATTTAAAATTGTAGGATAAAATATTGATTTTGCGTGCTTAAAAAATTTAATAATGTTGTTCTGTTAATTTTACTTTACTTGCAATGTTTCTTAAATACATAGAAGGATCTTATTTCTTTTATTTCTGGTGGTAAGATATACCGCTGGGCACCTCGTACGTGTCATGACCAACTTGAAGTGTCTATTACTAATTGCGAAAACCGCATGTGACTAGGTCAACTCATTTTTCAGCTACTGGGAGTTTTTGACAAATTGGCATTTTAGAATTTGGGCTATTATAACTTTTTTATTAATGAAAATTTATTTTTAGTGGAAATTATTTTTCAAACTGGATTTTCTTTATTATGTTTTTATAGCTTTTATTTTACTTATTTTGTGCTTTTTATTTTTTTTTATTCAATTTTATCGTCGTTTTTCGTAAAAAGTATGCCTTGAAAATTAAAAAATCAAAAAATAAAGTATGTGCGATACATCATTAGAAAAGTCATTTTATGCTGATTTCAAAAATCGTGTAAAAATAGGTCATTCCATAAGAATAATACCACCGTCCAGTTTTATTCTGTTTAGCGCTACACCCTATCATTCAAAATCTTCAATCTGAAATTAATCAATGGTACTTAGATGATGGTGTTTTGGGAGGGAACATCGACACAGTGTCTAAAAATTTTGAAAAACTTTCTTCAGCATGCTCTGAAATTGGCTTAAACATTAATTATAAAAAATGTGAAATATGATCCTTATCAAATTCTAACACAAATGTCACAATTTTTTCGAAAAATATAAAATATAAAAACTTTCAGCAAATAGAAAAGATAGGTATCAAAAATGTTACAATTTTAGGATGCCCGTTTGACAATTACCAAATCGAATCCTTCTTAGATAAAAAGCAACACCAAATAAATAAAATAACACAAAAACTTCTTTCTCTTAACTCACATGTAGCATACTATCTTTTCAGACACTCTTTTTCCATTTCCATAGTAACCGACCTTCTAAGATGTGCTCCCTGCTGGAGTACTCCAGATTTTCTTACAAGTTTTGATAATATCCTTAAGTTTCATTGGAAAAAATAATAAATAGTAAATTTAATGAAAACCCTTGGACACAAAGCACATTACCAGTATGTTTGGGAGGGAATTGAAAAACATCAAATTTATGTTTCTCAGCTTTCATAGGATGTTATAATGATGCTAAATCACTACTAAACTCGATTTTACCTCCATATATTTTATCTTTCAAAGACCAGGCTTCATATAAAAATTTTGCCAACTTTTAACAAATTTCTAAATAATCAAAAATAATTCGATAAGAACCTTTGTCAAACTTTTATTCAAAATATGCTATGGAATTCCAAATCTACTATTGACAAAGCACGTCTCTTAGTTCTCCAGGAGGCTGAAAGTTCAGACTGACTGAAAGCTCTACAATCTGCAAAACTAGAGAACCTACTTGATGATTCGTCTTTCCGAATTTCCACGTCACTGAGAATTGGACTACCTGTTGTCGAACCTCATGACTGCCTCTGCGGCGAAAAAGTTAATAATTTGGGCCTACACGGCTTAAGCTGTAAAAAGAGTGCAGGTCGATGGGCAAGACACAGGTTGCTCAATGACATTATTAAACTGGCTCTTATTTCTGCTGGAATTCCGGCTGTGATGGTGCCTCCAAATATATGCCATAGTGACGGGAAACGGGCAGACGGATTGTCATTGGTTCCCTGGAAAGGTGGTAGAGCTTTACTCTAGGATGCTACATGTAAGGATATACTGACAACATCATATATGAATAAATCAAAATTCAAAAATATAAGGAATTTACAGATCATTTTATTTTTGCACCTTTTTCGGTCGAAACTTTCGGACCCTGGGGACCTTAGGCAAAAAAATTGATAGGTTAAATTTGTTCAAAGATCAAAAATAAACGAGCCCATAGCTTTATTTCTCAAAAAAATCGGTATAGTCATACAAAAAGGTAATGCTGATGCAGTTTTGGGCACAATTCCTGTTGAACCGGGTTTGGACGAGGTATTGCTTTTGTGATTCTTTGGACTTGAAGATATTTGCTCTATTGTGAGTGTGTGTTATATTTTTAATTTTTAAAGTTTACCTTTATTTTATTCAACATTATTAATAAAATACCAACGTGAAAAATAAATTTTACTCTAGAAAGCAATTTACACTACATAAGTTATAGGGAAAATTCTTAAACGCATATTTTTCAAAAAGCCCTTCAGTAACGGGGGTTTTCGGGTTTTCACCATTAATCATTTTCCAAAAATCGAGACTCTTAATATGTATATTAGCAGTGTCCTTAAAAACCTCTCCCCCACAATTCCTAGGTGCGCCACTGATATTAGTTCTTGCTATCTCCCTTAGAAATACCCAAAATCCCCTCGAATTTGGACCACCCTGTGCTGTTACAACGTATAGGGTGAATCAGAATTATTTTTTATCTGTTTTAAACTCGAAATATGTTTGATTTGGGTTCATTTAAGTTCACCTTTGGAGCGTCTTCATTGCGATGTCAAATGAATTCTGATTTAAAGCTTTTATTATTATAGGTCATTTCTGATAGAAGAAGGGCGCAACTTTTGAAAGGTCTTTTATATGCAGAACATCTGCAATGTCAAGAAACAAAGTTAACCCTTCAAAGCCAGTCAGTTTTAGTTACTGAGCTGAATGTATGTCAAATCTGCAAAAAGCGATTTGGAAATCAAAGGTAACTTGATATCAATTATACCTTATTAGGTACCGAACTAAAGCAAAAATCATGAGAATTGGTGACATTTGCTAAAATTAAATCTATATTCAGTGTTACTAGATAGTTTCTGATTGTGCCAAATAAATATTGAAAAAATGGTAAAAAAACACTAGGTAAATTACTAAAAGAAAATAATTTGTCAATAGATTTTCAATTTAAATAAAATTTAGCCTACTAAATTTATTTAGTTATTTTGACTTCTTTTCTTTACAGTAACGGGTGATGACACATTTTTTAAAATTTATTTTAGTGCTCTTGTAAGATATCCTAACGGTGATGTAGTCCACTATTCCTGTCATGAACGCAAAACATAAACCAGTCAGAAATAAGAAGATATGATAAGTAAGTTTATAAAAGTAAAAGCAAGTTATTTATTCCTTATTTTTGTTAAAGCGATTTAGTCTGTAATTTGTGTTTAAAAAATAATACGCCGCCGTAGTAATTATTTTTTGTTTTTTTTTTGTACAAGTGACTTTTCAAACGTGTAATATAGAGTTTTTTTTTATAAAAGTACCTCATCATAATCTTTTCAATGTGTTAGAAAGTTGATACAAAAAGTAAATTGATGATTAGATCATTGGCCATTTTTTTTACAGCTGTCACTAGATATTTGATGTAGAATAGCATAAATTTTTGTCGAGATATTTTCAATTATGAATTTTATAAATTAATAATGAAAATTTATCTATGCCAACTAGATATCTGTATGTTATTTTTCAGGGTGCGGACAGCATTAAAAAATATATGTATTTAACGACTGTTTTAGTCTTAAAATATGTACTTTTTAGCGCTTTTGTAATTAAAATATGTATAAAATATGAAATAATTTGGTGAACTGCAATATTTTTTAAGCGCGAGTGTAAAAATATCGTAAAAATTTGTAAAAATGATGGATGCGCGATTTTTTGTGAAACTGCGAATGCGCCGTGGTAGATACGTGCTTTTTCAAAAATGGTGAACACGTGATAAGTAGGTTAAAATGTTGAGAACTACTTTTGCGAACTACTCAACGAAGAGGTAAATACCGATACTACACCCATAAGCATATAGAGAAGATTTTCACCGTTAGACAAATAATGGAAAAATGCTAGGAATTTGACAGAGAACCAAATTCCAGTTATTTTTTGTAAAAATTACGATGTCGCCATACTACTTGTTTTTGGGTGGATACGTAGGTACTGAATTATTAAAAAAAAGAAGCATATACCTAAATAAAAAAATTCAAGTACCTGAAGTGAAGTAAAAATCTTTAGTATTTAAATAAACTCTGTTTTTAAGAAACTAAAATCACAAAAAAATTATAATACCTACAATGATTAAATATACGCAGGTACCTAGAGTTAAACAATTTTTAAAAATAACTAGTTTTCATAGAAACTAAAATCACAAAAAATGACTATTGACTAAAAATACAGAAGGTAAAATCATAATTAAATTTATTTAAAAAAATTACTTTGTTTTTTTTGGAAATCTGTTAAACTCATACACTCTAATCTTGTAATATATAGCCTCTCTTTTCTCTTGCTGAATCTGAAATCACCTAGAAGGAGAAGCAAAAAGAGATAAGGGGAGAAGTTCTAAAGAATAAAACGAAAGAAAATATAAAAGATGATCCAAAAGTGTCAAAATATGTACTTTAGCGAATTTTGTCCAATTATATGTAGTTTTTAGCGACTAGTGTTGAAAATATGTACTTTTAGCGACTTTAGCGATAAGCTTATGTTCAAACCAGCTTACAGTTATAGATGCTAGAATTAAGGATTATCCATCCATCCATACTTTTCATTATTAATTTGTTACATTCGAGGTGTGCCGCATCAAGCCTCGCTGGCCGCATTCAAATTTTGCAAATTAAAAAACGCAAAATACCGTTTTTGTCATTGCCATTATAAAATTAACAAATCGTACATTTAAAAACCCTATTTTTCTTTGTATAAAGCCTTGAGACGACTTTTACTTTTTCTAAATTACATGACAACATGAGGCGACTAAAAGATCCGTTTCATGCCTTGACAACTCAGCTTATAATATGCGCATCACGCCTGCAGATAATTATATATTCAAACATTTTGATTTTGTCACAAACAAAAAAATTGTGGAATGAGGGGATAACTAGTGTTTAAAGTTATTAAAGCCCTAGGATAATTTTTTCGTCCTCGGGCGTTAAAATACAAAAATTCAATGTTATTTGAAATGTTGTGCATTAATGTCATTCTATACAAAAATATAATTTTTTTTTATGTCTAACTAAAATCGCATAGTTTTTTATCTTAATAAGGTTTAGATTTTAAATTTGACCAATATTATTCTCATTTATGGTGTTTATTTTTTAAACATTTTTGATCTTGGTGCCTCATCAGTTTTATAAGTCACGATTGGTATTTAGAAATTCTAAAACATGCAAAATTCAAGCATTTTCTGAATTTAGGGATATTTTTCCGTACTTTAGGGTGTTGTACAGATACAGAAAATACAAATTAAGCCCGTAGAAAGGCTATTTTGACAGTTATCGATTTGTGTAAATCGTATGGCGAGACAACGTCACGATTAGTATTTGCAAATTTTATAACTTTAAAAAACTTCAAAATTCAACCTTAATCTGAATTTAGGGGTATTTTTCCGTACTGTAAGGTCTCGTGCAGAAAAAAAAATATGCATATTTAAAGGCTATTTTGACAGATATTAATATGGCGATAACATATGGCGTGACAATAACGTCACCTAAATACCAATTTTGAACAAAATCGGAGATATTTATAGATGGTACCTCCATTGTGAAACGACATTCATAATTCTTAATCTCCAAAACCCTTTATACAAATTTTGAACTAAATCCAAGATACTTAGATAATACCCTCCCGTCCAGAAGCTGTCAAATAATTTCTGAAATCTGGTCAAATATTCTTAATTTTTGCCTCCAAAAACCCCTTTATACCAATTTTAAACAAAATCGAAGTTACTAGATGGTACCCCCCCCCCCAACTCAGAGAGAAGCTATCAACTTTATAGTTTTTCAAATCTGATCGAAAATTCGTAATCCTCGGTGCCAAAAACCACTATATACCCATTTTGAGCTAAATCTAAGATACTTAAATGATACCTCCCCTCTAGAGGCTGTCAACCAGATTTCAAATATTCTTAATTTTCAGATCCAACAACACCAATATACCAATTTTAAACAAAATCGAAGATACTAGATCCCCCCCCCCAACTCAGCGAGAAGCTATCAACTTTATAGTTTTTCAATTTTGATCAGAAATGCGTAATCCTCAACCCCAAAAACCGCTAAATATCAATTTTGAACGAAATCGAAGATACTAGATGAGAGCCCCCTTCAGAAGCTGTCAACTTAATTTTTTAAATCTGGTCAAAAATTCTTAATTTTTGCCTCCAAAATCCCCTTTATACCATTTTTAAACAAAATCGAAATAACTAGATGGTACGCCCCCCAACTCAGTGAGAAGCTATCAGCTTTTTTTCAATTCTCATTAAAAATTCGTAATCCTCGACCCCAAAAACCGCTATATACCAACTTTGAACGAAATTGAAGATCTAGATGGAACCCCCCCCCCCAAACTCAGCGAGAAGCTATCAACTTTATAGTTTTTCAATTCAGATCGAAAATTCGTAATCCTCGACCCCAAAAACCGCTACATACCTATTTTAAACAAAATCGGAGATACTAGATGGTACCCCCCCCCAACTTAGCGAGAAGCTATCAACTTTATAGTTTTTAAATTCTGATCAAAAATTCGTAATTTTCGACCCCAAAAACCACTATATACCAATTTTGAACGAAATCGAAGATCTAGATGGTACCCTCCCCCCAACTCACCGAGAAGCTATCAACTTTATAGTTTTTCAGTTCTGATCGAAAATTCGTAATCCTCGACCCCAAAAACCGCTATATACTAATTTTGAACGAAATCGAAGATCTAGATGGTACACCCCCCCAACTCAGCGAGAGCTATCAACTTTATAGTTTCTCAATCCTGATCGAAAATTCGTAATCCTCGACTCCAAAACCGCTACATACCAATTTTAAACAAAATCGGAGATACTAGATGGTACCCCCTCCCCAACTCAGCGGGAAGCTATCAACTTTATAGTTTTCCAATTCTGATCAAAAATTCGTAATCCTCGACCCCAAAAACCACTATATACCAATTTTGAACGAAATCGAAGATCTAGATGGTACCCTCCCCCCAACTCACCGAGAAGCTATCAACTTTATAGTTTTTCAATTCTGATCGAAAATTCCTAATCCTCGACCACAAAAACCGATACATACCAATTTTAAACAAAATCGGTGATACTAGATGGTACCCCCCCCCCAACTCAGCGGGAAGCTATCAACTTTATAGTTTTTCAAATCTGATCGAAAATTCGTAATCCTCGACCACAAAAACCGCTATATACCAATTTTGAACAAAATCGGAGATACTAGATGGTACGCTCCCCCCTCCGGGGAGCTTTCAACTTTATAATTTTTTAAATCTGGTTGAAAGTTTAAAATCCTTACCACCCCCCCTGATTTTTTTGTGCGCATTTATCCAACTCTACCAACTAACTATTTTATAAACAAAATTTATAATAAAAAAGAACATTATTTTGATCGCGATCATAAACGCAGTCCATCTTTGATACAAATATTGATTGCGCGCGCAAAAACATGTGTCACAGTTACTTATATACGCCTGTTTTTTGTTTGAAAACGAAATCTGAAAACTGCATATTCTTAGCTTTGGTTCAAAAGTTATGAATTTTCAAATATATTAACCCTCTCAGTCACTTCCCACGAACGTAGTTTTTTTTAACATTGTTTACTTACCGAACCTATAACGCACACCACATGTTATAAAAATAAGATCATTATTTTTTTACCTACATTGTGATTTAACGAAAGAGTGGCATTTTGACAATATTATTACCTAGACTTTATCTTTCTAAACAAATTTTAGAAATAACTATTTATTTCAAAGATTACTCAGAATTAATAAATAATATTTATAATTTATTATTTATTAATTAAATAAACACTCTGTATATAATGTTACTTTGCACATAAAATAGATTTTTAAAAAAATCCAATTAAAACACGAATAATTTTTTATCTGTAGATCATCTCTTGACTGGCCTATAAATTGTTTCTCCTACAGAGTCTGCCCTGTCACTTTCGGTATAGAATTAATTCGTAATTCGTAAATTTCGCATGTAAGGGTTACTTTGTCCCTAAATTTAAGCGACAAAAATTTGTTTTTTCAATTTTTTTTTTGTTTTATTTGATAGATGAAGCTTAGATCTAGGGTTGTCTAGTGTTAATTTTTTCATTTTTTGTTTCTGGTTCCGTGTGTACAGTGCTGAAAATGGGCAATATATTTACACCAATATTGTACAAAAATAACAAAAAAAATCGAAAAACTACCACTAGACAACTCTAAATTTATCCTTTATCTTTAAAACGACACCAAAATTATCAAAAAATTCCTTCGCTAAGATAGAAAAATTTTGGGCAAAAAATACCTCTGCATCGGACCGTTTTTTTAGCGAAGACTATACTCTTAAACAAAAAAATTTCAATCAAGTTTTTACCGAGGTACCGGGTTATTATATTTTGAACTCCCTAGCTGTAATTTGTTCAATACGATCAATAAAAACTTTAAACGCAAAAGTTTGATAATTTTTTGCTTTAGATTTACTTGCCGAAAATAGCTAATTGTCATTGCAAATGTCAAATTTATAATTGCTGCTTTTTTAAATCGGCCTTACCTTCCTGATTACAAAAATACCAAACACGTTGTATTTATCTATAGTTAAGGTGACCAACTCCTAAAGGGGCAAAACCGGGACACTCCGGCCATTCAATGTATTGTATATCATGTATTTTTTCTTACATGCACCCCTAATAATATTAAGATGTATTTTCCAAAATACTTATTAAAGAAAAATAATTTAAGTAAGGTTTCAATTCAAATTTATAGATGGCAGAGAACATCCGCTTTTTTAATTGCAGTGATTTTAAAGTTACAAAATACAGTGGTATCAAAACCGGGGCAAACCGGAGATTTTGCTGAAAAATCGGGTCTATCCGAGACGGATTTTTTCCCCGGGACAACTGGTTAAAAATCGGGACTGTCCCGGCCAAACCGGGACGGTTGGTCACCTTACCATAGTGATTTGTGAGAAAGTTGCCAAAATCCTTCTCCTAAGCATAATTTGTTAGCACATAATGCTTGGTAAGGTTTTTGACAATTTTCTTACAAAGTACTATAGATCGAAATGAATGTTTGGCATTTTTAAAATCAAAAAGGAAAGGTCGATTCAAAAATGCAATAGCATATAGGGCGTTTAAATTATTTAAAAATAAAAACTTGATTTCTACATTTGACATTTGCAATAACATTTAGCTTTTTTTGACAGGTAAATCTAAAAGCACTCAAGCAAATATAAAACTTTTGCTTTTAAAGTTTTTTCGATAGCACATGCGTGTTATACATTTTTGAAAACAGCAGTTCTATTTAAAATGATAAATTTGACAATTTTGACATATATAATTTTATTATTACTATTACTATATATACTATTATATAGTACTATTTTCTAAATTTTTGATTGTACGAGCCGACATAAGAATTTTCATTACCCAAGAAAGAAGGAAGCCTTAGCGGAATAACTATGACGGCTCGTGGCATAGCGAAGGGGGGGGGGGTAACCCCGCCCCCAGAGGGTCCATCCAAATCCACAATAAATTCATCATGCAAGGGCGTCACGTTGGGGGCGCCAGGGGGAGCTATAGCCCCTCCCTCTCCCCACTTTTTTCACCCTTTACTTCGGTTTGTGACATTTCAAAAATGTTTGCTGCGACACTATTAAGTACGTCATAATTGTTACAATTTTAGGTTAATTTGAAGCAATTTTTATCAACAGCATTCAGAAAGTGTAATAAATGGCATTTTTAGTATAGTTTTTCTTAAAATTTTCGTCTGCGTCGCATTTATAATGTGATTGATATAATTAATATGATCCCTAAATTTATTGTGCAAATTAGAAGACCAAATTTGTCCTAGTATATCCGGATAAAAACATTGTAACGTAACTTATATTTTAATGGTAAAATTGCAAATAGAGTGGCCACTTTTTTTGTAATACCAAATTCCTTGACTTCCCGGTTTTCGAGACCATTTTTAAAGTTTTTTCCTGACTCCCTCTCTTCTCACCGCTTAGTAGGTGTTAGGTTGGACTTAATTTTGTGTGCGGTAAAATAAATACTAATTTATATTTAAAAGCATGGACACGAATCCTTGGTCAAATCTCGTGCTTCAATATTAGATTTGTTTCCAAAATCATATCTTAAATGCGCCGTAGGCAAGAAATTTTAATACTAAAAATACAATTTTTAACATGTTTTAAATGTTTTAGGAAAAAATTTAAGTTTTTTGCAGTTTAAGCTAAAAATTAACTTCAGGATTTTTATTTTTACAAAAGTGGGAGGCTTACCTGCCAAGAGGGACTGATTTGGGTACAAATCTAGTCTCAGTTCTAGATATGTGTGGAAAATCATGTCATGAATGCACCGCAGTCGAAAATTTGACTAAAGATGCCATCTTTAACACCTTTTAAATGTTGCTGAAAAAACAATTTTTAAAATTTATCTAAAATTTTAACAACCGATTTTCGGTAAGTAAATAAATCACAAATGGGTTTGGTTACCTGCCTTATTTTAGCTGTAAACAATAATATATAAAAATATATTTACCTTTATTCGGTACTTGCTTTCCTTTTATACCCTGGTGCAACTCTCTCGTCCAAAGACCAATACTCTGCCAACATGCCTGCATTCTACTTCCCTGCAAATCTCTTCTCTAGCTTAGCGATTTTTTAATGGAACCGTTCCCCGTGTTCATCCGACACTGCTCCTAAATTTTTAGGGAAGAAGTCCACGTACGAGTGAAGGAAGTGCACTTAAGTGACATGCTACTGCTGAGCGACATCAATCATCACTTTTGTAGTTAAACAAAATCCACGTTTTGGAATGCAAACCAAGCTCGTTTTTCTTTTCGATTCGGGTGTTCAATAAACGTCCAATCGTCTGTCTACCAATTTTAAAACAAGATTTGCAAAAACTTTTTTTAAATAAATTAAAAATAGCGTTGCTGTTCGTCATGTTGCTCTAATGTATTACTTCCCTCGCTAAGGGAAGTAATGTAATCATCTAAAAATTGCACTTCGAGATTTTCATGATCGTCCACGAATTTTGAGGTTCCGAATAGTGATAAGCACGAATCCAGACGCCGTCGCTCTGTCTGTCTGTCGCCTACTTTGTAGCCACTCTTAACTCAAAAACTCCTGCACCAATCGTAACAAAATTTTACATAGTGATTACTTGTGTTGACACGCAGACCCCTATTGTTTGTGAGCATTCCCCTATTACAACCTTCGTGTTCATCCCTAAAAAAAATATTTTTGTTCTTACCGTGTGATACCTCTTTGGAAAGCTTATAAAAATCGCCTAAATTTTATACAAATCGGTTTATCCGTTTTTGCGTGACTAATGGACAAAAATCTAGTATAACGGCACTATATATATATAGAGCACATGTAAAACGAAATGTTTTGAGAAACAATAAAGTCTGAATCTATATACAGACCGCTTCAAGCTACTGCGAACATAGGGGGAATCAAGTCCAATTTACTCTCCGTGCCGTACGACCGAGGTGGATTCGAAGCACGCTGCAGTGTTATCTTTTGGAAATTTATTTTGTTTTTATTATTTTGTTTTATTTCTGCCTTGCTCGAGAAACAGATGGGTAAGTTCTTAATTGAAATAATACATTTTTAAAACCAAAAATGGATGTCTACGAAGTTGCCGAAAAAGTGCAGATGGTCAAATGGTCAAATCGTCATAACCACACACGTTCGATATTGGTCGAGGGAAAATTTGCATTTGTATTTTGACGTAAGAACACAGTATCCCCAAAAACTAAATGTTTGGGGGGGGTATTATAGGGGAACACGTAATTGGGCCATTTTTTATTAACGGCAATTGCAATTTGAATGGTCCTAGATACTTGGATCTACTGCAGCAGCACATTATTCCAACTGCTAGGCAGTTGTTAGGTGTAAGATTTGGTGAAACATGGTTTCAACAAGATGGTTGTTCCGCTCACAATGTTGGCCTTGTTAGGGAATATCTTGATAATGTATTTCCTAATCGGGTTATAAGTACACGGGGAACTATTTTATGGCCAGCTCGATCACCCGATCTTGCTCCTAATGACTTCTATCTGTTTTTGAAGAAGCTTTTCAAATTATCACCCCTAACATGCTTGGAAATGTTAGAAGGGGTTTTTATAGTAGGCTCGGATATTGTCTAGCCGAGCAAGGAGGACTTTTCGAACATTTACTTTAATTTTTTTTTGACTGGGAGAATCTTTTTGGTTTTTAGAATGTATTATTTTATTTTGAGAACTTGCTTTTATTTTGTTTCTCCTTATTATTTTCATTGTAACACGTCGTCACTGATAAATCTGAGCAGTTGACAATAAAACGCTCTTATTTATCAGTGACAAAAAATAAGAAAATTACGTTATAAAAATTTGCGTATTTATTGACCAAATTCCGGTTTCATTGACTACGCTCCATACAGCACCGTGGTTAGAGGCGTACTAAATACCAAAGGAAAGTCATGCAAGTGGTGATCGCAAGCCTGAGTATTGGTTGCTTCACTGATAGGCGTGCGGTGTCTCTGCATGTACGTACACTGGCAAATTAGACTTCTTCCGCCCTATGTTCGCAGTAGCTTGAAGCGGTCTGTATACGTAGCTCATATAAAATGTATTGGAAAAGTTCGTCTACTCGAAAGAATCTCTGGATACACCCTGAAAAAGTCCGGATACGTCCTAGAAGTCTGGAAACGTCTAGGAAAATTCAGGATACTCTGAAAAAATCTAGAAAGACCCTGGAAAAGTCTGGATACACCCTGGAGAGTGGATACATCCAGGAAAAGTCTGGATACACTCTGGAAAAGTCTTGAAACACGCTGGAAAAGTCTGGAAAGACCCTGGAAAAGTCTGGATACCCTATGGAAAAGTCTAGATACACTCTGAAAAAGTCTGGATACACTCTGGAAAGACCCTTGAAATGTCTGAAAAGACTCTGGAAAAGTCTGGATACATTCTGGAAAAATCTGGAAAGACCCTGGAAAAGTCTGGAAAGACCCTGGAAGTCTGGAAATATAAAATGTATTGGAAAAGTTCGTCTACTCGAAAGAATCTCTGGAAAAGTTTGGATGCACTCTGAAAAAGTCTGGATACACTCTGGAAAAACCCTGGAAGTCTGGATACACTCTGTAAGAGTCTGGAAAGACCCTGAAAAAAGTCTGGCTACACACTGTAAAAGTCTGGATACAATCTGGAAAAGTAGGAAAACCCTGGAAAAGTCCGGATACACTCTGGGAAAGTCTGGATACACTCTGGGAAAGTCTGTAAAAAACCCTGGAAGTCTGGCTACACTCTGGGAAGACCCTGGAAAAGTCTGGAACACTCTGGAAGGACCCTGGAAAAGTCTGGCCACTCTGGACAAACCTGGATACACTCTGAAAATGTCCGAGTACAAGTCTGAATACACCCCTAAACAGTGTGGATACACCCAAGAAAAGTCTGGATATACCCTGGAAAAATCTGTCCGACCCAATCTAACCCATGTGTATAAGAGTAGTGTTTTTTTATATATGTTCTTGAGCGCCAGAAGTTTTAGAGTAAACCTTTACTTGATTTATTTTTTCTTAAAGTCAGTCAAAATATGATTTTATACTTGATATTTTAAAACCAAAAACAAAATATTAAACTTTATTTTTGAATTCACTTTAAATTTTTTATTTTTATAAAATTGAAAGAACTGAAACGAATATATTTTTAGATTTTAAATTTTAATACTCTCATCCAATACCTTGTTGGCTATTATCGACCACCTGTCAAGTGTTAATTTTTTAAAATATTTTTTCAGTCAAGTCAGTTAGTTGTATGACAACAGAGATATTTTTAGAAAATCTAAAAAAGTTTGGAAATAATTTTTTTGATAACGGCAGTAGAGTTTCTGCCGAAACGTTAGATAAGTACTTAGATTCTAGTTAGGATTAGCGAGTGTATAAGTATTATCTATTTTTATATAAAAACCACTGACAAACGAACCATTTTTTTTAATGAATTTACCAAGGAATTAACGCAGTAGTTTTTTACATATTTTTTAAGAAATTTCCTTAACTTAAGTGGTGAAAAATTCAAAAAAAGTAGTTTCAGCAATATGCGTCGAATACGGGCCCTGAATATTTAATAAAAAAATAATTTAGACTGGAAGATCATGCTCATTTTAAAACAAATAATTTGTACTATGAGAATGACTTCAGTTTTAACTCGGCCGCAAATTTTAATAATTTTTTTAATAATAATAATAATTGCTATCAGAAGCCTTGTTAGGAAAAAAATACGTCAAATATTCCACGTGACAAACCAAATTTTTAAAACTAATAATGAAATTATCAGTAAAAAGCTAAACTGAAACCTGTATAAGCATTTCTTGTTAAAATTTAAAATTCAAATATTTTTTAATGTAAAAAAATTATCAAAATCCAACAGTAAATAGAACGGCAGCTCTCATCATTGAAACAAAATTTCTTTGTCCCTTTGTCAACTAGAGAGAAGATCTCTTTCTAAATACAAATACATGTTTTATTAAGTTAAAAAAAAAAAATCCAATGCACGGAAGGGCTATTCCAGCAATGAACGGTAAGCATTGGATTTTGGGAACACAGTTAGTCTAAACTACATAAAAAATCTGTCGATACAACATCATGGCAGTAAAAAACAAAAGAAGAAAAGAAGTTAAGTTTTTTTGTTTTAATTGCCTTAGGAGCATAATCCTACTGGAAATATTAACACGCCAGGACGAATTCGTATCAGGTAACTTGGATAAGTGCCGTGCGGAACGATGCCCATTTGTGAGTGGTTCAAGGTTGGAAATAAAAGTATATGATGGTGTTTAATGATGTATAGTGGAGGGTGACCAGTGAAACTACTGATGAGCCCACGCTGGTTACCCAGGGCGAAACACCGTTTAATCATTTCTCTTTTCGCTTTGATGTTTTGTGTGTTCCTTGTGGGATGCTCATCCAAGTTTGAATTTTCGTTATTTCCACCCAAGATCTTTTGTTTTTTAGTTTCTTTTCGGTTGAAGTAACTGATTTGGAGGTTTTTTAACTTCTTTTTTATCATGGGAGTACCTTATTTAGTTTGTGAGAGAAAAAGACAAGCTTGGGTTAGGTATGTCTAGAGGCCCTGTATACAATTTTTAATAATCATTGTTTTAACAGAGGTGAGCAACTCTTTATAACATAAAATCGGTTTTACATCCAAATATTTAAAAAAAAACTTGAAAGAGAAGGCAATATGAGTAGCCTCTGTAAAACAACAACTGTCAAATGTATAGAGGACCTCTAGATATGTCTCTCAAATTTATACAGATCAAAGTTTATATATTTTTTTCTTGAATAGTGTAGTTTAGGCTAACTGTGCGGAAGCAAAATTAAATGTTGGGTGTGTGGTTGAGAAAATAGAGTAATTTTTTGGGTTTATTTATTTTATTAACTGCAAGTAAACTTTCACTAGTAACGCTCCAAAAAAAAACGAAATAAAAATCACTTGATTAAGTAAAAAAATAGATTGGCTATGCAATACGTATAGGGTTTTATTGGATTCTGCCATTCCCATGCTAAATTGAAAACGAGTGGAAGTCAACATATAAAAACTTACGACGAACATAATTTACCGAGGTCCATTCGTGAAATCTCGCCCCGCAAAGCAATTTTTGATGGTATTTCACGACAGCCTTATATCGACATCTACGAAACTACCATACTAGCCTCACTATGTGTGCCAGAGAGAAAGGAAAAATATATGCTTCACAAGCGGTTTTTAAACTAAAATTATGCTTGGAAATAAAACAGTTAATGTTACGTCTTAACATTTTTAGGAATTAAAATTTATAATGTAGGTTGGCAGTGTCCAAGAAAAATCTACTTATTACATCCTATTTCGTTCTTAATTCTAGATCTTCTATCTTCTTTTTTCTTATAGACACAAATATTAAATTTGATATTAATTAAAAAAATTGCTAAGGTTTCATTAATTAATGCTTAGAAAAAATTGTCTTTAAATTTTAATATGTAGTGTCATTGCTTCTCAGTGGAATTTCTTCGATAGTTTTCAAAAAATTCGGCAATGTTCTTCGGCTGATTGAAATTTTCTCTGTATATTTCTTGATATTCTTGATAGGTCGCTTTTAATTCTTGTGTCGGCAACGCCGGAGTGCCGATCTTCATCTCTTGACCAGGAATTATTATCGGCAACGTTGTCGTGACTTGCGATGTCGCGGGATCTGAATTGGTAAACATTTTTTTAGCTTTTATTTTTTTTTATTAATATATCACAGTTGAATTTTAATTTAATTTGTTACTAGATTTTTTAATAAATAAACTTAACGAGAAACTTAAACAAAATAGAAAAGAAATCTAAGGTAAAATCGGGTCAGTTATCAAAATTAAATTGCAAATCTGTCAACTGACTTGTGCTATTTGGCGAGGCCATCTTGATCGCTATAGGCGTTCTTTCGATAGTTCGAGGCTGCTGAATCAGTTGCGAGGTATTCACGTTAGCAGTTTGGGCTGGCCGTGATCTAAAATGGAAATAAGTATATTATCCACACGGTGTGCCTAAACGAGTTAAGGTGAGATTATATGGCTCTTTTTTTATCCGTCAAAAAGCGGCGTTTCAGCGTTGTGAGATTATGTTGTTTATTTATTTTTTTGTTATGATGGAAATATCAGAAGTTGTACGAAAACCTCTTAATTATTACCTAAGACGAGACATTTTTTCGATGATTTTAGCAGTTTAGGCTGAAATGCCTATTTTTTCCGCCATGTACTGTAAATTACAGGTTGCAGAAAAATCAACCCAAAACTAATTGTACTTTTAAATGGGGGCTCTACTCCAACTAAGCTGTGTTTACTAATTTAAAACTATAAAAAAATTCACACTTTTTTGTTCTTTCGATATGTATGTACAAGGTAAAAAACGATATTTTCAAAAACCTATTGTAACCAGTGAACTTCATATAAATATATGATATATAAATATATGGAGTTCACTGATTTAACATCCCAAGTTATTGGCTTGTCGTAATTTTTGAGTATTTCATTAGGCAAGCAACGCTTTATAATATGAACCTATATAGGTAACTCAAACAATGTTGATTTTTAATTTAGATTAATTTTCATTATTACCGATTTTTCTTGTTAAACTGTATTAACATGTAACTTGCTAGTTTGAAAAATGTTAAGATTAACTTGCCTAATAAATAATATAATTTGTATAATTGTAATATAACAATTTTTTTATTATAATCTAAAACAAAATTATTCGTCAAAAACAAAAACAATTATTATTAGATTGGAATGAAAACTAGGCAAAAAAAAACTAAAAAAAAGCTTGATTTCCATGATAGCGACACTTAATTCAAACACTTCAAGTAAGTAAATATACGCAATTATCTTATCTACACCACATTACTTAGGCTAATTTTGCTTTAAAAAAAATGACTAAAAATGTCCATGGTAGTGACTGAGGTAGTGACATTTTCGAGTTAAGGACCATGGTATTGAAAAAATAACTTTAATAAAAAAAATACTTTCCAAAATAACTAACCAAAACAAGATTATCAATAGAATTGCACTAGTATAAGCTAACTGATAAATGAATACGCATTAAAAAAAAAAACAAATAGTTAAGACCTAACAGTCCATGGTAGTGATACCCTATAAAAACATTTTGCAAAAATGCGTGGTCTAATCTTCCCAGAATTGCCTCACAACTATAAATCTTGCCCTGAGCATGCGACTTTAACAGTTTTGTCAAATATTTTTTGTCTTTCCTAAGCCTGTGGCAAGGTGGTTTCAGGTCGTCCATGGTAGTGACAGTAAAAGTTAGGGACAAACATTTTGTAGTCATTATTAAGGAAGAAATTAATAAGTCGTTTTTCTGTCTAAAAATATTTTTGAATATGAATTCTGGAATAGGGACAGTCCATGGTAATGACATTTTGGGGTAAAAAAAAATATAAAAAAGTGTGGATGGACGGAAATTAGGAAAAAACAGTACACATGCTAGATGCTATTTGTGCTCAAAATAACATATATAAATTTTTTTTTAAAATTAACAACTTTTGTGTGACATTTTTTTTAAAACTAATGGTTTGCGCGATCAGAATTAATCCGAATTATTGATATTTTTAATGTGATGTCACCTGATTACTAATTATTTAAAACATGTTTTGACATATATTAATATTTTATTTTCTTTGATACATTGATTTATTCGTGTAAAATTCCACGTCTTCAATACGTGTGTTTACATAATAACACGAGTAATGGACGATCGCTGGTCGATTGAGAATGACAAATATTAAAAATGGTAGTGTAGTGTCTATAGAGGCACAGGCGGATTTCGATAGGATAACGGCTGTGGATGATGGTGCCAACTCTAACAAACACTTTTTCTGCTCTTCTTTTGAACATTCAGTCTTTAAGGAATAAGGTTAGTGAATTTCATTTATTCTTGAGTGAGATTATGGTCAATAATTGTTTTTTAGAAAAAAATGTTTTTCAACGTGTTAGTAAATATAATATTCTACTTAAAGAGATTGCTTTCGAATTTTGTATAATTTACTCCAAAAAACTTAACTTGTATATTATTTGTGTTTATCGGTCTCCCTTGTCTTCTACGGTAGTTTCTTACTGGTCTGGATTGCCTTTTGCTCTAAAACGACCAAAATCTTTGATAAATGATTTTCATTAAAAAAATTAAAGGTTAAATCAGAAAAACCTTGATTTACCAAGGTTTAAAATCCAAAAATATTCGATGTCTTCATAAAATTCG